>JARHVA010000807.1:2910000-3450000 GCA_037957365.1 Torreya grandis
CCATTTTCATGTAGATAGAGGATATGATCTCATGATACTCATGATCTTAAGAGGTTTTAGCATAGACATACATAAACTTATACAATATTTCACAATTATCAACTCTTTATATTAGTCACCCAACACTAGATATGAGTTGGGTATGTAAACAAATGATCCCTTATCAATTATCAGTCATGATAAAATATATAGGGGCCATCAAGGCCTCCACATCAACATGGATGACACATTTAAATCCTTGTCCCAAGTAGTATGGATAATATAAACAAAATATTTGGTAGCTATGCCTTACTAGGGACTGCTAGGATAGTGGGGTAACGAGGCATCCTACCTTTTAGCTACCATAAGAGAATAATAGTTCAAGTATATGCACCTAAAAATATAGGTACACCTTATGGATAAATTACCTCAATAGTTTAGGATGCCATATGCAACCAATCTACATGTTCCCTAGGTAGTTTATGATGGATTTAAGGAGAGAAAGGATGTATGGTTACAAAAAATAGAGTGGCATCCCATCACACAAGGAGTCCCAATCATAGGATTATATAGGATGAGAGTATCATGTGTTGGGAAATAACCTTTAGGGGCATAATCTGTGCAATATCTTATATGAGGAGGATGTATAGCTATGTCAATTCTAGTTATGTTTTTGATTGGATGCCAATAACTATAGCTCCCACAACCACCACAACAACAACAAGATCCCCTATAGTAGAAACATGTAGTATGTGGAGGATATGGGGGAGGGTATTTAACATTAATTGATGATGACCTAGTGGTACTAGAGGAGGAGATATGGATGAGCTCTGAAAATGAGTGGGATTTAGAATACCATGAGGATGATCCAAGTAAAATAGTTATTTTCATAGTCATAGCTTATTGTTTATATTTTAAATGACTAAAAATCTGATGCCTATTTTATTTCTATAATACCATGAGGATTTAGAATACCATGAGGATGATCCAAGTAAAATAGTTATTTTCATAGTCTTAGATTATTATTTATATTTTAAATGTACCAAAACAAGAGTTGATTTTAACTATAACAAATTCTCAAGTGAAGACACTAAGTGACATTTTGGTAGGTTAGGGAGGTTAAACTTCTTCAAGTTGACAAACAATAAGATGGACATCCCCCTATGTATGGATATGTAGGAGGGGCCATTGGATTATGATCCATATCTCATTATTATCCTTGACATTATATCCCAATGCCCCCCTACATAGGAGGATTAGGATCAAGATCCTCGATCATGCATCCCTTAGAGAGGGAGAACAATAACCCCATCAGGACCTTAGGTTCAAACTATTATACATATATATACAAATGCTTTTCTATTTTTGAGATATTGAGACACATTTTAATTTTATGAAGGTGATTCTACTAATACATGATGTATAAACTCAAAATTTATTACATGTATAGAGAATTTAGTTTAATATTATGACTTGTTATGGTGTACTATTCTTTTGATTTTCATGTTACTTTTTAGTTTTTGTACTTTAGATGACTAGGCATGTGATGATGTACCATTTATCTCTGTTCTTATGATAATTTTATGGACATGATTATATATTTGAGATGTGGACATATGATTTATGAGAAAGTGAATGAATTGAATGTTTACTAGTGTGATAATGACTATTTTTTAGATTATTATTGAGATAATATTTTCATACAACAAAATGACTTTTAACTTGTAGCAAAGGGTTGAAAAGGGAATATAATATATGCAAAATAATGAAAACAAATCATACATCAGAATTTCACAAGTACATGGAATTTGACCTAATCCTTATGATAAAATGGGAATTTTTACTTCTTCCCAAACCTATAAAACACTAAAGTTATTGGTTTAATCTAGAAGTGGCTATTGATGACATAAATGGTCAATGGGATAGAGTTCTCCTTTTAGCATAGACATCTAGACAATATTTTTTTTACAATTTATTATTTGAATTAGATTTTTGATTTTCTTTTTTTGACTCACTACACTTAGTCTAAAACTAGGAAGATGCATGCGTTCAACACCAAAGGCTATATTCATAGGTAAGTAAGGGCATCTCCCCCTAATGTTGACCCAATGCAAATAGTGATATTTGAGGGCTCATCACCAAGTATTAACAAAGGGTGAATGATGTAAATCTGACTTGATTTAAATGATATTTTAAATTTTAAATCAATTTCATGTATGTATGTATGTATGTATGTATGTATATATGTATGTATGTATATTATGAAATCTTAATCTTGTGAAATTATTAAGATGCAGGGGTTGATCATCAAAGACCAAGATAGGAAAGTAAGGTTACCTAGGTTGAGCATGTTAGTGATTTTTCTTAGAGGGAACCATAAAAGGAGATATTTTCATAGAAAAACTTCTATACTTGATTTTAAGCTAGAGTTATCTAAATTTTTAAATAATTATAGAGTAATAAGGTACACTATGCTAATAATAACTAAGACAAAAACCTATGTCATGCTAGTTTTGAGAATGTTTTAAATGGAAAAAGGTGATAATGAAAATGAAACGTAATGATATGTTGCACTTTGAAAGTATTTATTGCATGAAATCATAACTAAACAAAACACTTTATAATCTACAAAATTTAAATGTGATTCTCCTCTTCTCTCTCTAGAAGAAACAAGTGTTATTCCTTCTATTTCTCTAAAAACACAAATAAATGAACATACATAAATATTATATTATTTTCCTTCCAAAAATTAATGTAATGGTTGATTTATACATGCCAATATTATTGATGTTCAAAATGATATAATCTCTTCTTAACAAACACAATGTGATATAAATGATCATATATGCATGCTTCCAAATTATGCAATGATATCATCTTAGAATTCAATGATAGTTATGATGATTCTATTATACATATGTTTCAAGTAGATGGTAAATTATAACCCATGAGGAAACCTTTTCAAACTTCAAATATTCCTACTATCCATATTGTGACTATGATGAATGCTATAGGGGACCTTCAAAGATAAGTTTCAAATGTTCATTTACAATTGTTATCAAATCATGCTAATATTAAAGATAATATCATCCAAGATCAAACTATTACATAAAATTTATTTGAGTATCCTTATCTAACATATTTTTTAATGCCTATGTTGCCTTTATTTGATGGTCATGGAGATCCTGTAAAACATTTAACATAATATGTATGCTTTTTTAGTCATTGGTCCAAAGAGGAAGAATATTGTTTAAGGATTTCAATAGGAGTTTAATATGATATGCTTTGGATTGGTTCCATAGTCTTCTTAATGGATCTTTGCCTACCTTAAAGAGCTTAGAAGACATGTTTATATCATATTATCATATGGATGATATGCATAAATCAGCATTGGAACACTTATAAGGGTTAAATAAAGGTGATGATGAGTCTATTAGAGAGTATTCTATATGATTCAATAATGGTTTACACTCTTTTACATATCAACACTAAAATTTGGAGATAAAATTCATATTCAATAAAAAAAAATTGTTCTACTTAAAGAAATAGCATTTCACAATTCCTTCATTTCTTTTGATGACTTATATATGGATGTGCATCGATACACATGTGATTTAATCATCAAAAATGCAAGGAACCAATTGTTACTCAACATATAGAATCAAGTTATTCTTTTTTAAAAGTAAAAAATATTGTCAAATATACTCACAAATGAAAATAATTGATAAAAGAGGTTCATAAGACATTTCCAACGCCTTATAAACTAGCAGTTCGTAGCAAAGAGCAATCAGTAAAGTTTTACACAAAGGAAAATAATCAATTTATAGAATAAATCCTATAGTAAAAGCATCTAATTCTACTAAGAGACAACCACTTCAATTTGATTGCCTTAGATATCAACAAAATAACATTATACATACATTATTGGATAAGCAATTCATTACTCTTCCTCTACATTATAATCATCTACCTCACATATGTGAGAAGATAAAAAGGTCATCCATTTTGCACTTACCATGGTGTTAATATACATCTTGATAATTATTTTTATTCTTTATGACAAAATCTTACATAAATTACTAATAGAGGAGTTATTACATTTGAGAATAAGATAGTAAGGTCTTTTTCTTGTCATTATTCTACGAATACCAAGACATACCATGATATTCATTATAAGGAATGAATGGTCTATCAACCTTTACATAAATAAACCACTAGAATAATTCTTTCATCTAGTTGACATTTTACCACAACCAAGGTTTCCCAAGATATTCCTATTCAAAAATAATTGGTCATTAGATCTCTCGATAGATATGATACTAAAAGAGGTCTAGTCATGCTAAAAAAGTATATGTTACAAGTACATATATATCTTCTCTAAAACAATTATGGAAGAAAATTGAATCAAGTATATATGGAATAACTAAAACTACATGTCAAAAATTTAGTACAATAATCATAAGTGGAACCATTTCAAATTTTTCAACAACTTTATCAGCCAATTATAGTGACTTCTTTTTTCCAATTAGTTTTGGAAATTAGTTTTGAGAAATGATGTCACATACATGATACTAACACATAATGAATACTAACATGCAATGATTACTATCAATACTTTATACATTATACATTATAATTTCATGATATTTTCATTAATAGTAATCAAATTATGAAAATCATAAAATGTAAAACATCATACACCCATGTCAAACACTAACATATACAAAATGATCTCATGTGTGTGTGTATGTTTATAATATAAATGTCAATAAGTTATGGGGACATACCCATCATTTAAAATATCACTACTAACTATATTTTTAGCCCATAAAATCAAGGCTCCATCTTTTCCTACCACTCCATGCGGTTGTGATCATGACCTATATCATCTAATGCAATATTTAAGTATCCCAATCTAAACCATAGCATGTGTATACACAGACTATAAAGCACATTATTGATGGATCAAATCCCTAGCCAAATTAGAATCATGACTTGGTATATGACTTCTATTGAGCTCCACTTATAAGTTATCATGCTAATCAATAACTAAAATATATTATATAGTTGTGATTACACATAAATCAAAATAATGTGTGTGATTTCCTATAATTTGATCAAATCTCTCCATAAAGCCACTACCCACCACATCATAGGGCACATTCCATGTCAAAGCATTTATGGTCACATCTACCATCATAAACAAATATGCATACCTTACAATACCAAGTCATGAGAATACATTAGTATTAAACTATAAATGAATATCAACTAAAACATATAAAAATACACATACATATACTAATGCTTAGATACAGTAGCCACAATAGCTATTGTAAATTGGGAATCTTCATCAATTGAATATGTTTTGAGCTTAGGTGAAGGTTGTGGTATAAGTTTTGTGCCTACTCCACCTCATCTTCCATCTTTATCCCCTCTACCCTATGTTAGGGGCACAACATCAATATCATTTATTATAGATGTAAACAATCTAGCTAATTGTGTATTAATCTACCATTATGTATACACTATTGTACATATTACATCATCACCCTCTACCAATGGAACAATAGGATCTCACTCCATTTAGAAACAAGGAGCCAAATCTTCACTTTTGGGCCCTAACCTCGATCCTTCACTAATATAATCTCTAATACTCCACATCCATGGATAAAACTCTTGAGTCACAACCTAAATCAGCCCAAACTATTGATTCACTCTCTCATATGTGAATTTATCATATACACCAATGAACTAATATTGTATCTGCATGTTAAACCATATGAATTTAAACTCCCAAACATCCTCAATATATCTCTCATAGCCATATATGGAATCCATTGAATCATATTGGGTGTCAACCTATCTAAAATCACCCTATTCTTCATAGTTCTTAACACCCTCTATCATGGTAGCACCTATTGAGATATGAATATATCTGGATGATCCCAATATTTATGATAACTCCCAACTGGATGCACCATAGTGTTTTACTCATAAGCCCATATGTACAACAAAGTATCCACTCTAATACCGTATGTACCTCCAATGTAAATTTGTATAACTCTCGATATAAATGGGATAGCATGTTATGCCCCCATAAATATATTTTATGTCTCTCTTCAATGGCTTGAGCTATATAGTACATATATATTAGATAGATACAACTCTATCATATACTACTATAACTGATGTTACTATGCAATATATAAATTTCCATAATCACAAAACATCAGATCATAAAATATGTTCCAACCAAATGGTACCACCCCAATCGACATCCTTTGGTTTATCTACCATGAATCTATGAGCCTATTACATATATCTTATAACTTATTCATCCATCACCATGGGCCTTTTTTTAACAATGAAAAATTATAATATATGCCACACATCTTATAGTGTGACAATTATCTCACTCATCAGTAACTATAAAGTACATGTATTAAGATTCCATCACTCTACCAATATAGTCATCTAATTCATATTATATGGATTTTATCCCAATCATCTAATGTACACTAAACTTGATTCCCCTATTATATTTTAATCTACATCATATAGTCCTAACTATATCAAGGTACTCATGTGTCACCCATATTAAAATTCATGGACATGTAGATCATGCTACAAAAATAAAACACAATTTTTATTAGCTTCCAATCCATCATACAAATTTTAAGCAAAAATGGTTAATAACACAAAGTTAGAATCATTTAAATGAGGAAAACAATGTGGATAGAAACATCCCATCTAGGATAGTATCATCCCATTTGGGACATTAACATCCAAAGTGGGGTGATCCTGTCCTAATAGGATAAAAACATCAAATTATACATGTAAAATTCTCAAAATGTCAAAATAGTCAAAAACTCAAAAAAATCAAATTTCAACATAAATGATTATAGACTATACAAACTACTAAAAAATTTGACAAATTATGGTACATACTAGATCATCTATAATCTATCTATAAAACATTCTAAAATCACATGAATCACAATGGTAACATAGCTCGTCAACTAGGCATATTGGAAACTCAAAACTCAATTGGCACAATGCAATGGTGAAATTTAAATTACAAAAAACTTTTTCATCCTACTTTTATATGAGTTGACAATTTCATGGTATCAATTACTATGTATATTATGCAGTTGATTCAATGCACAACTTAAAACTTCTACAAATGATATCTCATGTTCTATTTATCAAAAATGTATTTCTTAAATTACATCAAAATATACATGACAAATTATCCTACATCATAACTATGCTTAATTACTTATTGAAAAATTACAAATGGGTCAATTTTATACTTAACAACACAAGCATAATTGATTTTGGTAATCATACTCAATAATCGAATACAACTATCTCATATTATATTGTTCATACTCTATTGCGATTAATATAAAAATACATTTTATATATAATACATAATATTCTAACCATTCTAAGCAATAAAACTTATCTAGATCACTATATATTTTGATTTAATTGGTTTATATTTCTCATCCCTTACCTTGAAAGGGGGAAAACATGGGGAAAAATTAAAAATCACTATGAAACTGATGTAATTCATATATTCAATCATTCATTACAACATAGTGTAACTTCAGAGGTTTATATATTGGTATAGTGTTTGAGGGCATATGCCATGCACATGCAGTTAGATCACAAAATTAAAAATGATATCCATTATAGCTTTATAAGTTCAAAATGGTTCAAAATTCAATCATGGGCATATATGATGGGTCATATGTCATGCATATGCACTTACATTATAGAAATAGATACAAATTCATATAAAATTTTGAGTGCTTGATACATGTTCATGCATAATTTTCAAACAAACTTTATAAATCTACATCTACATATAGATACATATTATACATTTATCAATGGAGGCATGATACATATTCATGCACACTATAATATGTTTTAAATTCAAAGGGCATAATATAATTTTATAGCATATATAATAAAATATTTTATATCTATAGACATGGTAGGGGCATGATGTCCTATATTATCTTTTGCTCATACATACAAGAACTAATGAATAAAGTGAAAATTGAATCTAAATTAATCTACAATAGATAATTTAGTTAAAATTCATGGTACATAACTTGGAGATTATGTACCCTCTAGAACTATAGCCTAGGAATACATTATGGATTCTGACCCGTTTCACATCTTGGGGTTACAAATATCAACTAAGTAAATTGAGTTCCATGCATCCCTGATTAGGTGTTATTTATCTTATAAAAGTACAATTTAAATTTGGGATTAATCACCCTCAATTCTTTAGTTTTAATAGAAGAGCAAATTTATCCAAATAGCACAATTACTAGAGTCATCACATTTGGGTTTTGACTTTCATCAATGGTTCTATTCATCACATTGAAACACTTGAAAGCTTATACATTTACCTATATATTAAATGAATAAACCCTACAATTTAATTCTTATTTTCCACAGTGATCAAGTCAAATTTTGACCTTCAACACTCCTATTTCTCCATGGCACATTTACAAGTGTAGTTTTTCCTCAAAAATTATTTACAATATTTTTTTGGGTTATATATTTTTAATTTTCTTAATAATAATTAAATTTAACTACATACCTATTATTTTTTAGGAACACTTTGGATCATCATGGCACATGAGAAGTATATACAACATCCATCTACACAAGTTTGAATTTTCTTTTTCCCTTTCATCTAGTATTTGTAGTTTCACTAAAATATTAGATTAAAGAGGGGGAAATTGTAGACACATAAATTTGTCAAAACGCTTATTTTAAAATTATTTTCAACCACTTTATTTATATGGATCTTATCAAATAATTAAACATTTAATGATGCATGTATTTTAAGTCTCCTACTTTAATTGGTGATTTTCTATGACTTTGTGACTTTATTTTCCCACCCATATTTCTTAAAACACTTTTAAAATATTACATATATTTAAACTCTTTGTCATTTTAAGGTTATTTTGAGCATGACATAGGATATAACAAAAATCATATATCATGTCCCATTCCCAATGATCTTGTCCTTTGATATTTTAATTTCTCTTTTGACATGTTTCCTCTTTAAGGTATTTTGGGTCCATTGTGCATGCCACTAAGTTTTAGATTAAAATTCTAAGAGACTACTATATATACATAGTTGTTATAAGGAATTTGGGATAAACACTCACACATTTCAGAAGATATACAAAGTTATATTTTTTTTTCATTGAATTACTAGAGTTATATCTCAAGTATTGTTACATTTGCATGCTTTTGCCAAAGAAATCTATGAGAAAGTGCATCTAGATCTGCATATTACCATTTTACACACACATAAGTGAGAGAACTACATTTGATTTTGATCCCTCTTCAAAGCATTGGCAATGTAGTGAAATGCTTAGTATTTTAACAGGGATTGAGAAAGGTTGGTCCAACTAAATCTCTTTTTCTCGATTCCCCCTAATTGATAATACAAGTGTTTGTGTAAGAAACTAGGGTTTGATATTTCAGGTACTTGCACGTATAAAAACTTATTTATGAAGGTGTAAAAAGACATTATTAAAGCATCCATAACATTATAGAAAATTTTAGTCTTACTATCAATGAACAGGATCAACCCATAGGGAAAATATCATCTGCCATTATTTTCCCATTTTTGTTGATCTTGTCCTAGCCAAAATCACATTTTTAGTTACTATAAATAAATTTCTTAGAAAGACAAAATCGACCATATGAGTTAGGATTGACTGTCATTTTTTTCCTAAGTCTATTGATCATGTCTAAATCCAAAAGCCACACATTTTTTGCTATAAATTATTTTATTTCAAGGATAGGAATGACCCATATGGGTCAAGATATACTACCACTATTGTCCTTATTTTGACAATACTATCCCAGACTAGGAATGGTCACCAAATATAGAAATGAACATATATACAATCACTAGAAACAACTTACATTTAACTAATCAATCTGCATAAATCCAAAAAAATTGACAAATAAGATAAGTCTATTTCTATTCACTTGCATTTATCATTTCACTTTTCTAACTTTTTTGTCGAAAACATAATTATCAAATCATATTTTATGCTTTTTTATACTAAATCATAGCCCAATTATATTCTATTAGTGTATATTTGATTGAAGGGTTAGTGTCACATTGACCTAATTTTAGATAAAATTACTTCATCAACCAAACCTTTAAGTTAATATTTCTCCCTTTCTTATTGTCTCAACCCCAATCTTTGAAAGTTGAGGGTATAAAGCAAAAATGTAATTTTAATTATTTACCTATATTTATGATATCTAATTTTGTCTACTCTTATTCTTGAGGAAAATAAAATGATTTTATGGCCTTATTTTATGTTGGTGGATTTTGATTTATTAGTCCCCTAGATGGGAAACAAAGATTTTTATAAAAATTACATAAATTAAATTGGATAAATGGATATGAACTAGGGCTATAATAGTGCTACATAGTATAATGATAGCTCATACATTGATAGATTATCTAATGACTACTTGATCTCTTATGTCTACCCATGTTTTCTATGTGAGTGTTACCTTATGTTTTTTAACAAATGAAATTCAATACTTATGTATTTAAAATTAATTAAAATTATGACCTTATTAGTATGTAAACCAACATTTATTGCTAGAAGCAAAAAAATTGAAGAGAAGGAGACACGTGACACTTAGTAAAGACCAAAAAAATAGACCTAAAGGTTATCCATTGGGCACTAATGATACATTTAAATAGTGGGAGTAATGATTTTAAAATAGGAATCAATAATCATGGGAATAAAAATAAATATTTTGAGGGGGTTAGGATGACAGTGGAGAACCATTGAAATTCAAGATGCATACTATTAATACTTTATTTAGACAAATATTTCACAAACAGACAAGTACATTATAAGTACATGAAATCAATATAGAAAAAACATATAATTTATAATTCAAAATAAATTAAATAAACTTCAAATAAGGTGAGTATTGAAAATATTTTAAAACTAAATAAAAAGAAATTGGTTTTTTTTAAGTGAAAAATAAGCATTTTGTTTTTAGTGTATAAATAATTATCCTTCTTCAAATTAGTTTCAATTTTTATTATCCTATTATTTATTATCTCACAAAAAACTATCAAGGATCAATTCATGTTGAGTTTAAAGCCCTAACATAATAAAGAGGAAATTTAATTCTTTAATTAATTGTAAGCATAAAATATATATGGATATTAAAATAAGCAAGTAGGGATAGATTGATTATTGAATAAGGAATGCTTAGTGGATTTATGTTTTGGTTTCAATCATTGACATGATGGTCTTAAATATTTCTCAAGATAAGATAGGGTGGTCTAGTATATTACCAAGGAATTTTCCAACATGAACCCTTGACATTCTAGTCCTAAATATCTCTCAAGGTAAGACAAAGTGGCCTAATACATTACCTAGGAAATTTTCCAAAAATAAGGAGGATTAAAAATAAATAGGATAGAGTTGTTTTTTGGGAAGAAATGGCAAGCACAATGAGGAATGTGAGTGCAATGCCAAAGGAGAAGGGAGCAAGAAGCATCAAAGGGAAGTAAGATGTGGAGGAGAAATGGGATTGGATAGGAGCTAGGCATGCATCATGGAAAATGAGTAAAAGAGGATTTTTTGAAGTATATATATTGAGATGGGGGTAAATTAATGGCCTTAAAACACTCATTCAATTTCACTTATCATCCATGAGACATTCATTCAAATACTTGTATTAACCAATGCATAAGCAAGAAACTACAAGAGTATTCAACATAAGAACATAAAATATATGTGGGAAAACCTCAAGGGGGATAAAAAAAAATTTAAAAAAATCTTGGAATACAATACTATAATAAATTATTCAATATTTAATGAGGCACCAACCCCACAAAGAGCACCAACCCCTCACTAGTCAAGCACCAACTCAGATAGTCCTTTAACCAGCACCAACTTGCAAGGAGGCACCAACACCCTAGGTAACTCAAAACCAACTCAGTCACCTAGAAAATATTATCACCTTTAGACACATTTTTCTCACTCAATTGAATATGACCACCTTATTTTTATCTTCTCACTCTTTTATCTCTCTTAAACAGCCTATTAGGCCTCTTTGCTCAACTAGCCCACTTCTTGGTAGAATTAGGTCAAATTACCTTTCTCATAACCTATATAATCACTATTATAAAATAATGACATATTCACAATACCTTTATTTTTTTCTTAAATCCCTCTACCTAGTTTCCAAACTTTTATATCATTCATTCATTCCCTCAATATTCTAACTAGTCAAATTAAGCCTATTAGACATTCTTTATATACTTGACTCTTGATCTCACCCATATTGGTCAGACATAAACATTTAAATACTTGTATCATCATTTTAATATATCAAAAAAACTTTTAATTATTGTAACAACCACTATATAGGTTGGTCACCACCCATAATGACTAAAACCACCATTAAGCCTAATAGAGACCTAATGCAATTAGGCCTTCTCAAAGCACACATTTCAATTTTCCCACCTTGGAACAACTTGAGCCTAAAAAAATGGATGAAAAAATTCATACACACTTAAATTATACCCATTATAACTTCACCTTTTGTCCCCAACACCATTAGGTCTACTCACAATTAAGCCTTCTCACTGCCAGAAAATTTGCCTTGAATATCTGAAGTATACACTCAAATTTTCCATATAAACCAATAAAAAATCACAGTTTTATAAACTAAAATAAATAATTATTATCATAATCTTCATTAAAATTCATCAAATATGGAAAAAGACCACAAACTGACCATTTCCATATGCTCACTCAGAATTACAAACAGGGCTCAAGAACTCAATCAAGAACCTTTGACTTTTCACACCTTCATATGCATTTATCATGAATAAAAATGTATTAAAATTAACATATGATACATATAAAACATATTAATTTGTATTTTATTCTTCAATTCTGGGCACACTGACTCAGTACCATTAATATCACTCACACAAAATTGCTTATAGCTTCAAAAACATAGTCATGAAAACCAAGATTTAGAACACCTGTGTGAACACTTTTATGAACTTAAAATGGGTTTATATGATCATTAAGAATCCTTAGACAATATTTAAATATATATATTATAATTTTCAATATCAATATTCATCTTACATACCAATCGCATGTCTTCACCCTACACAGACCTCACTATGTTTAAATAGGTCACTTTGAGAGTAATTTTAAGCTTGTTTATAAGCATAAAAAATATTATATTAAATGGGTAATAGTCATATATGTATTTAATAATTACCCCATGCATTTTTATCTATCCCTAATCCACTGCAACCTGTCCCTAATCTCATTCTTACTTTTGCCTGGTTTTCTCACTATCTTCCTCATTAGGCCTATTTAGTGATAGGTCAAATTTCATGAATATTTTAGCATATTTAATGACTTAAAAATAGTCATAAACCACCATGGTCATAATATATAGGTATAAATATTCAACCTCCAACAACTTTCATGCTTTGACTTGGTCAACCCTTCCTACTACATCAAAAATATAATAATTAATGGGTTTCTTGTAGCTTCCACTCATTATTTTGATAGACCAATACCACATATAAAAACTTGGGATATCCCTATACATGATAAAATTATACAAATAGGTCACCCAATCCATTCTAATCCATTTCCAATAAGATTCTTTCCTATTGGGTCATTATGAGGGTTTTAGGAGGGTTTAGACTACCTTCCATTCTTAGCAATCATTCATAAAGTATTTCCCCTAAAATACAAAATAAATGCCAATAAATTTGGGATGTGAACCTTACTAAACTTCCATTAACTTCTAATAATCTCATTAAAAATTTTCACATGCCAACAAGCATAATAAAATTCTTCTCAGGTCTATTATACCTTATTATGTGCACATAGAAGACCTCAAAACCAAATTTCATAATTCCTCATTTAGTCTATGATATCATACTTGATAAAAATGATTGAAATGAATTATATCACATCTAAAAATTCTATCATGAGATTTTTCACCTTGTAAAATTATCTTGACCCTCATTAGGCCACACTAGGTCTCTTTACATACTAGGCCTAAACCTATAAGTCATACTTAGACCTTGAAAACACCTTGAAACCTTTTATAATAATATAAAAACCTCATTATCATGTCATACGACCTCATACCATGACCACACCTTTCCAATATCCTTCTCATAATCCTTAGACTGCTCACTTCAACATGTTCCCAAGCATATACCTTTTCACTAGGTCTCTTCATGCAAGTAATAAGCCTCAAAACTAACCTTAGAATTATAATGAAAGATAATTTTCCTCTTTCTAATGATTACACAAATTTATACACTCTCTCATTTATGTACTATCACAATTCACAAATATTTACTATGTTTTATGCATACACCTTCTCACATGACTAGACTAGGCTTCTCAAGACACCTAGTACTCAATAGTATGCTTATCTTGTATCTTGATCTTTAAACATGTCATAAACCTTAATAAATTTACTAGTTTTCCTTAAAATTATCTCTCAACAAAGATACAATATGTTTCCTTCAAATTCTCTCTTGTCATAAGACTCCTTGTCACATACCACTTCACCATGCATGACATTAACTTTGACTTTAACATTAATGACCTCCATCTTGACTTTGGCATTAATGCCACAATACCAACAATAGGAAAACACCTCAATAATCTCCCCCTTTGTCATTTATGGTAAAAACTTAAACAAATCTGATCATTCACATCTCCCTAAGTTGGATCTTCTTTAAACTGACTTTTCACCCAAACTAGAACTTTTTCCCCCTTTGACATAAATGGCAAAGGGTAATCTCTTGATAGATACCATCTGATCCTTGGACCTGAAATATGATTTATTCCCTAAACAAGATCAATATTCTTTTGATCAACCAAACAGGAACTCAACTCATAGAAGTACCCAACCAAGCTCCCCTTATCTCCATGAGATATTCAGGCACTATCACAAATGTGACTTGGTTTGATCAAGTCATCATACAAGTTATTTTTAACCCATATCTTGTAATCACACCTCTAATTATACTATTGACTGAACCTTGGATTTGAATATCAATAAAGAACACAAACCTCCCCCTAAGACCAAGTATCCTTCATGATTTTGCTCACTAGTTGAGTGCCTCTATGAATCCTAACAGAGTCACCTCTCTCTTGGGTACTAAAACAACATAAACTCAGGAGATTCCCAAATCTCCATGTCCTTATAGACTAAACTTTATTCATAATCTTCTTAGGTTTGAGTAGTCCTTTTAACTTGACCTCTTCAATCTTTGTTTAAATAACATTCTAACTTGGTGTACTTGTCTTGACTCATTCATCCATAACTAAGCTAATATGGAGAATTATTGGCACTCCTTTGCATCTGAACTATGCTCCACCATGTAAAATATTCCACTTGGACTTGTAGACTATTCATCATTCACCTTAGCGATCTTTGGTTTTCACTCACTATCTTGTCTTCTTTCTTGCACTCTAGGAGCCTCAACTTTCTTTTTTTGACTTGAGAATCCATGTTTACATAACTTTGTAATATGACCAAACTTTTGAAAATTGAAACACATTATTCATTTTGATATAAAAACACCATTACCCATACCTCCTGACTGATGTCTCTCCTCATAATTCTATGTATATTCATTCTTAAAAGGCCTTCTACAATGCCTTACTCTATGACTAAATTAGTTACATAAATAACAATAACTATTTAAGGGATTAACATACCTTTTATCATTAGGCTACCTGATAGGATTAGTCTTCATTCTTCTAGAACCATCTTTCTTTGATTTACCATTGACCTTCTTGATCACATTAGTGTTCTTCTTTTGGTCTCCATTGAAACCAAGACATGTTTTGTCGTTAGCAATCTTTTGACTACTCAAGATGTAATTTAGATCATTATTACTATTTTCAAACTTCAAAAAATAATTTACCATACTTGGTACCTGAGCCAACTCATCTCTTAAGGAATCCACTTTAGTTACATACCTTACATATTTTTCTTCTTTAGCCTTTAGTCTGAAAATCACAATCTCAATTTGAGTCTCCACCTATTGGACTATTTCATCTTATTCCTTGGATTTGTTACTCAGTCTAACTTCAAAAAAGTGTATTTTCTCCTCATAGTATTTTAAAATATACCTAATCAACCTCTTTTTCTTCTTCACCATCTTCATTTCTTATAAATTATTCATCAACTCAGCCTCAAGGTCCACCTCATTTTCTTCTTCATCTGAATCCCTCCAAACCACATGGACTCTTCTTGATTTTAAAAACTTGATTCTTCAACCATGAGGATAAATTCATTGACATCAAGACCATCACCTTCATGGTCACTCTTATAATCACTTATCTTACTCTCATCAAATGTGTTATAATCTTCCTTAGTGTAAAATATTCTTTTGTTCTTGAAAAAAATCTTCTTGTCATCATACTTTCTAAAGTTTTTCTTGCTCTTATCAGACCTATAGGACTTCGTTTCATCATCATGACCTTCATCATGCTATTCATCATCATTTTCCTTATGCTTATGAGGGCACTTATTATTAAAGTGTCCAATCTCTCCACAATTAAATAATTTCAAGGGAAGCTTACCCTTGTATTTACCTAAACTTGTTTTCAATTTTCTTGTAAACATAACTATCAACTCATCATCATCAATATCAAAATCATAATTGTCTTTGAAATTATTACCTTGTTTTTTTTATTATTTGACTTATTTTATACCTTGAATACAATATCTTTCTTTGTAGGTCTTCCTTTAATTTTCCTCATCTCATAGGTCGTTAGGGTGCCATAAAGTCCATCCATCTCTACCTTATCTAGATCTTGTATCTCTTCAATAGTAGACACTTTAGAATCAAAATTAGGAATTAGAAATCTCAAAACATTTTGAAAAATAGTAAACTCTTTTAATTCTTTACCTATGCCTCTTATGATGTTGACCACTTCATCAACCCTCAACAAGTAGGTTGCAATGGTCTCATCTTCATTCATCTTTAGGCTTTCAAATTATCTTCTATGGGTTTACAACTTAGCCAACTTAACCTTGGATTATCCCTCATGGAAATTCTTTAACATTTCCCACATTTCTTTGTCATATAGACAATGCATCACCTTCATAATTTTTTCATCTGATAGGCCACACATAATACCATTTATTGCTTTTGAATTGTTGTCACTAGCCTTCTTACCTATTGAATTTATAAGAGGAATAGGGGGTGCAGTATATAAATCCAAAAATAATTTAAAAACATCATGACCTTGAGACATCAAATATTTTCTCATCCTAACACTCCGAAAATCATAATTATATTTATTAAATAATGGAGCCTTGCTTGTAGAGAAACCATTTTGTGCTTGACTAGCCATCTTTGCTTGCTTAGAATCTCTTTTAGGCTATTAATATTGATCCAAAGGACATGATATGATAACAAATTTTTTAATTATATATAATTATAGGGGGTGAATTATTGGCCTTAAAAAATTCTTTCAATTTCACTTATCATCCATGAAGCATTCATTCACATATATGTATTAACCAATGCATAAGCAAGTAGTTACAAGAGTATTCAACATAAGAACACAATAGATATGTGATAAACCATAAAAGGGGATAAAAACCACTATAAAAAATCTTTTAATATAGTCCTATAAGCAATTGATCAATATTTAGTGAGGCATCAACCCCTTACTAGTCAAGCACCAACTGAAATAGTCCTTTAGCAAGCACCAACTTGCAAGGAGGAACCAACCCCCTAGGTAACTCAAAACCAACTCAGCAACATATAGCCTTTGATCATATTTAGACACTTTTTTCTCACTCAATTAAATATGACCACCTTATTTTTCTCTTTTATCTCTCTCAAATAGCCTATTAGGCCTCTTTGCTCAACTAGCCCACTTCTTGGCAAAATTAGGTCAAATTACCTTACTCATCACTTGTATAATAATTTTTATAACATAATTACATATTCAACACATTTATATTATGGTATTAAATCCCTCTACGTCATTTCCAAACTTCTATATCATTTTTTCATTCCCTCAATATTCTAAGTAGTCAAATTAGGCCTATTAGACCTTCTTTTTATACTTGACTCTTGCTCTCACCCATCTTGGTCAGCCATAAAACCTTCCATACTTTTATAATCCTTGTAAAATATAAAAAAACATGTTTCATAATTGAAACAACCATTACATAGGTCGGTCACCACCCATAAGGACTAATACCACCATTAGGCCTAATAGAGACTTAATGCAATTAGGCCTTCTCAAAACACACATTTCACTTTGGCCACCTTGGAACAACTTGAGACTCAAAAAATAGATGAAAAATTCATACACACTTGAATTAGACAAATTATAATTTCCCCTTAGGTCCCCAACACCATTTAACTCATTTCACTCCTTGAACCACATCATTAGATCTACTCGTAATTAGGCCTTCTCACTTCCAGAAAGTTTGCCTTAAATATACGAAGTATACACTCAAATTTTCCACATAATTCAATTATAACATAATATTTATATTACCTCCATGACCTTATGGTTTCATTATGTTCATTATAATTCACTAAATAGGACAAAAGACCTCAAACTGATCATTTCCATCTGCTCACTCAGAACTGCAAGGAGACCTCAAGAACCTTTGACTTTTCACACCTTCATAGGAATTTATCATGAAGATAAATGTATTAAAATGAACCTATTATACCTCTTTAACAACTTCATGTGTATTTGATTCTTCAATTTTGGGCACACTAACTCAATAACATCAATCTCACTCATACATAGAAAACTACCTGTAGCTCCAAAAACATGGTTATGGAAACCAAGACTTAGAACACCTATTTGAACACCTTTATGAACTTAAAATGGGTTTATATTATACTTAATCATCCTTATGATAGTATAATCCTTATGACACACACACACATATATATATATACATACATACATATATATATATATATATATATATACATGCATACATATATATATATATATATAATATTATAAGGTTCAATATCAATATTGGTCTTACAGACCTCTGTTAAGCATGAAATATACTGAGAGGGGGGGTTAATCAGTATATTATATATCTTTTAATTAATCTAAATTATTTTATTTAACCACTTAATCACACATTTAATATATTAAATAAAACTAAAACAATAATATGCACCACACAAGAGAGAGATAGAAACCATCTTTGTGCGTGGAAACCCAAAGTGGGAAAAACCACGAAGAAAAATCTCAAGTATATTAATGAGCACTAACTAAAAATACAAAGTTTGCAATCACCAAATTTTAGGAGCACCAACCCTTTTTTCAAGCACCAACACAACAACTATTTGTGATCACTAACCCACAAGATCACCAACCCCTTGTAAATATTTGTGACCGCCAACCCATAGGAGTACCAACCTCTCTTGTGTATAAAATAAAACTATCTCTCAATGTTGCTTACTAAACAAATGATATAATTATACAATATCTCCTACTTTTATCTCTTCAAAAAAAAATACAAACCATGCACTCTCTTGCATATTATAAATGGCTTCTCAATACTTTATTTATATCTTTCCAAATGACCTTTGGCATTCACCCTTTGTGACCCTTCAATCTTCATAGAAAAGTGTGCCAAACTTGCATGACCCTTCGTATCCTTGCATTTGAAAATTCATATGCTAACCCTTCATAAGCAAATGTTTCCTTTCCTCTTTTGTCTTTATCTTGGTGACTTTTCATATTCCTCAAAGTGTCTCTTCATGGAAAAATGTGCCATACCCTCTTTTGTCTTCACATGGTGACTCTTGGAATTCCTCAAGATGACTCTTCATGAGAAAATGTGTCCCATTCCTCTTTTGTCTTTTACCTCGTGACTCTTTGAATTCTCCATGGGCCCTCTTTTGACTTATATGCAACCAAAAATATATTCATTAATATTAAATAAATATTAACACACATTAGCCAAGATATGAATATTAAAAACACCATTAAATTCAATGGGGCCTTATCACCAATAATGCTAGACCTTTGACATCAATGACAATATTTCCAACAATCTCCCCCTTTGTCATTGATGAAAACCTCAAATTGAAACTGCCATATCCTAAAACCTACACATACTACCATCTAAAAAAAATATAGTAACTCCCCCTTACTATAACAACCTATACCTATTTATACACTTGTACTTGTACCTGTACACTTGTACCTATTTTTGTTCTTCTTCCCCTTTGGCATCAATGGCAAAGGGCCTACCTGGAGCTAACACTTAGCTCCCCCTCAACTGATGTTGAACCTCAATGGTAGGAAGTAAAATAAATTACTCCCAACTTCTCTCATAAATACTCAAATGTGTATTTTGGTAGTGCCTTTGTGAAAATATCAAAAATCTACTCTATAGTATTGATATATTCCATCTTAACCTATTGATTTACAACCTGCTCTCTCAAAAAATGATATCTAATGGGAATATGTTTTGTTTTTGAATGCATCACTAGATTCTTCAAAATATTAATAGCACTTATGTTGTCACAAAAAGTAGAAATAGGTTCATCATATTTTACCTTGATATCTTCCAAAATTTGCTTCATCCAAATCACTTAAGTATAACATAATACCGCTGCAATATATTTTGCTTCAGCTGTAGAAAGTGATATTGAATTTTGCTTTTTGCATAGCCATGATACTATGCTATTACCAAGGAATAAATATCCTCCACTTGTACTTTTTCTATCATCCAAGTAACCTATCCAATCTAAATTTGTATAGGTAACTAAAGTGAAATCTTTTCCTATGAGATATCATAATACATAATCCAATGTCCCCTTGATATATCTGAATATTATCTTCACCAACTAAACATGACTATCTTTTGGATTTGACTAATATCTTGCAACCATACCTACTACATGCATTATGTTTAGCCTCGATGCTATCAAATATAAAAGAATACCAATCATAGATCTATAGAAAGATTAATCTATAATAGATGAATCTTCATCCTTGCTCACCTTATTTCCTATACACATTGGTGTGCCAACTGTGCACAATCCTCAAAACCAAATTTATTCAACATTTCCTTGGCATATTTACTTTGAGATATGAAAATTCTTTTATCTGACTAAAATATTTGCAATATTAATAAAAATAACAATTCTCCAAGCATAGACATCTCAAATTATTATTGCATATTATCAAAAAATTATGTTTTCATCTTTTCAATGTTTCCTCCAAAAATGATGTCATCAACATATACCACAACAATCAATTAATACTCACCCTCTATTCTGATGTAGAGATTATTGTCAGCAAATCCTCTATTGAAACCTTGATCCTATAGGTACTTATCAAGTCTTTCATACCAAGCTTGGGGAGCTTGTTTCAATCCATGCAGTGCTTTCTCCAATTTGCATACATGGCTACTAATATTTGAGAGAATAAATCCCTCATGCTGCTCAATGTAGACCTCTTCTTCTAGATTCCCATTTAGGAAGGTAGATTTGACATCTATCTGAAACACTTTGAAATTTTTAAACACTACATATGCAAGAAACATTCTAATAGCCTCTAGCCTTGCCATTGGTGCAAAAGCTTATTCAAAATATATTCCCTTATTTTGAACATATCCTTTACATACTACTATTGTTTTATTCCTGGTCACTTCTCTATTTTCATTCAACTTATTTCTATAACCCCATTGTTTTCCTATCACATTATGATCTTTTGGTTTAGGCACTAATTCCCAAGTATCATTCTTTTCTATCTAATTTAATTCTTCATCCATTGCCTTAACCTAATGTTTATCATGTCTAGCTTCTAAAAAAGTTATAGGCTAAATTTTGGATAATAAAGAGAAATTGACTTGCTTAGATTCACTTACCATCATTCTTCTAGTGAAAATTCCTTCATTTATGTCCCTGATGATGTCACTTTCATGATGATTTCTCTAAATATATTTGGATGGAGTTTTGGTGTCCTTTTTCTCCTTTTTTTCATATTCATCTGATTCTTCAAAATCTTCCTCTTCAATGATTTCAGGAATGTCTACTGGATCATTGATTCTTTGTGTTCCATCTTCTTTTATTTTGACACTTGCACTTTCAACAATTTTTTTAGTTCTTTTATTATAACATTTATAATATTTACTTTTGCAATAATAACCAAGAAATATACCTTCATATGCTCTAGATTTAAACTTGCTAAGTTTTTTGTTGATTCTCTTTATGAAGCATCTACTACCGAAAACTCTAAAATAATCAACCATTGTTGGTTTGTCTTGCCATAGCTCATAAGGAGTTTTGTCACTATTGACTCTCAATAATGCTCTATTTTGAATATGTACTATTGTAGAAACTACCTCTCTCCAATATTTATCTTGTATCTTAGATTCATTTAGCATTATCCTTGTCATCTCTTGAAGTGTTTTATTTCTCCGTTTAACTACTCCATTTTATTGTGGAGTTCTAGCTGCTAAATAATTTCTCTTTATTCCATGGTCTTCACAAAACTCAATAAATTGATCTGACATGAATTCTCCTCCTCGATCTAATCTTAGACACTTAATCTTCAAACTAGTTTCATTCTCAACTAATGTTTTGAATGCTTTGAAATGTTTGAAAGCTTCTAATTTTTTCTTTGAAAATATTACCCAAGTCATACATAAAAAATCATCAACAATAAACATGAAATATTTCTCACCTTGAGTACTTTGAGTTCTCATAGGTCCACATAGATTAGTGTGAACAAGCTCTAACATCTAAGTGGTCGGGTACTCTTTTATTATGAACTACCTTCTGGCCTACTTCTGATGCTAACAAGGTTCACAAAACATGTCAGATGGCTTTGTAATATTTGGAAGATTTTTCACTACTTTATTCTTACTGATGTTGACAAGATTGTCAAAATTTATGAGTCCCATACTCTTGTGCCATAGCCAACTTTCTTCAATCTAACTCAAACAACATCTTTGACCTTTGATGTCTAATAACATATACAAATTATTTCCTGATCTTTAAGCATCTAAAACCAACACATCTAAATCTTTTCTCTTAATTTCACATCCTTCTACATAAAACTTTAGTGTGTGTCCTTGATCACACATTTGACTTACACTCAAAATATTATGCTTAAGACCTTCCACATACAAAATATTTTTAGTTTTAGTTCTACCATTATCCAAACTTAGTGTACCTTTTCTAGTAATTCTAGCAGTAGTATTATCTCCAAATTTCAATGTGCCACCATTGATCTTCTTCAAGGTTATGAACTTGCTTTTGTCTCCTATCATGTGCCTTGAACATCCATTGTTAATTAACCATGGCTTTTCTTTATTTCTTGCATGTAAATTTGTCTGCACCAACATATATTTTTTAGGTTATTTATTCTGCAATGAACCTATCTAAAATTTCTTCTTGATGAATGGAGCCTTGAAACTCTAGTCCTTCTTGAATGACTCAAACACACTTATATAATATCGATCTATGTGTCTGAAGTTATTACACTTGTAACATATTATGGCCTCTTCATTAAACCCTAATAGATGATCAAAAGAGTTGTGGCTTCTGCTTGACTCTGTATGACTTTCCTTCTCCTTATTTCTAAAATTGTTAACCCTTTTTCAACATTCTATTTTCTTATGACCATATCCATTACAATAAAAATAATAACCATAAAAATAGGACCTATTGATGAATTGAGCCTTTTTTATTTGAGATGTCCTCTGTAGTCTTAACTTCTTCCCTTTTTATTTCTTATTTTGTAAGAGCTTTAGCATAGCTCTTTCTTTTTTCTTTATTTGTGAAAGTAGCGGCCTCCCCTTTCTCTTTTTTAAATTTGATACATGTCTTATCTAACATTGATCTTTGAATTTTTAATATATTATTTAACATATTAGTGCTATTCTCAAATTTTGAATCATTGGCTACTTTATCATTGATTGCTTTATTTGTTTTCTCAATATATGATTTTAAAGAAGTAATTTCAATAACATAACTTTCACATTATTTACTTACTTTTTGCAACTGTCATTAGATTTTCATTATTATTAGCTTCTTCAAAGTGTGCTTTTAGATCTTCAATTATTTCCTTTGACTCCTTTTCATTTTTATAGATCTAAAGCTTTAATCTTTAATTCTTCTTCTCAAGAGCTTTTAACTCTTCTAAGACACAAATAAATTATCCTTATAAATTCACTTTGGCTTCATCATATTCTTCTTTTTGATCATCTACAATTTTACTTGTGGAGGAATATTCATGTATGGCCATGAATAGAATCTCTTCTTCTTTTGAATCACTGACTCCACTATCTTTGGCTGAGCTAGGATCTTTAGAATACAAAATCTTCTTCTTGAATCCCTTCTTGAATTTTTCTTTGAAATTATTCTTGTATGTAGATTTTTCTTCTTCATTATCACCATTGCCCTTATCTGGGAACTTAGCTACAAAATTTCCAATATTTCCATAATTAAAACATTTAAATAGTAATTTTCCTTGATATTTATCTGTGCCCTTTTTTGGCTTGCAAATGAATAGAGCTCCATTGTCATATTCATCATCGCTAAAACTGTCACTTGATTCTTGAATCTTAACCTTCTCTTTATTTGATGTTTTGAAAGTAGCTTCTCTTTTTAAGGGTTTCTCTTATTCAATCTACATCTCATATGTTGTATGAATACCATGTAGTTCATCCATCTTAGCTTGGCTAAATTCTTTATCTCTTCAATTGCCAAAATTTTTGCATCATATCTAAATGGTAAAGATCTCAAAAAAATTTGAACCATAATTGATTATTCTAACATTTCTCCAAGACCTTGAATCTAATTAACTATTTTTTCAACTTAAAAAATATAACTTGCTATATTTTCTCTCTTCCATTTTCAAACTCTCAAACTATCTTGTAAAAGTCCTAAAGCTTAACTTGCTAAACCTTTCCATCACCTTTGTAAATATTCTCAGGTTTTACCCAAGTTTCATGAGTAGATTTACATTGCATAATTTTAACAAATTATGATTCACATAAACCACATAAAATAGCATTTAAATCTTTATCATTATTTTTAGTTGCCTTCTTTTCTACCAAATTAGTTACAAGTATATGTGGCTCTTCATATTCCTCCACCGCTACTTGCCAAATGTTGAATCCAAGGGCCATCAAATAAGTCTTCATCCTTATGCTCCAAAAAGTATAATTTGTGCCATCAAATAAAGGTACCTTATTTATTAAAAAAAAAACCTTCATGTGATCTAGCCATCATGCTTTCCCAATCTACCTTCAAGCTATAAAACTTTTTCCAAAGGAACCTACTCTGATACCAATTGTTAAGCATAAAATATACTGAGAGGGAGGGTGAATCAATATATTATATATCTTTTACTTAATCTAATTTATTTTCTTTAACCACTTAATCACACATTCAAGATATGCAATTAAACTAAAATAATAATATGCACCACATAAGAGAGAGAGAGAGAGAGAGAGAGAGAGAGAGAGAGAGAGAGAGAGAGAGAGAGAGAGACCATATTTTTACATGGAAACCCAAAGTGGAAAAACCCATAAAGAACAATCTCAAGTATATGAATGAGCACCAACTCAAAATACAAATTTCACAAGAACCAACTTACAGGAGCACCAACCCCTTTTCTAAGCACCAACACAACAACTATTTGTGAGCACCAACCCACATGAACAATAACCCCTTGGAAAGATTTGTGAGTACCAACCCACAAGAGTGCCAACCCCTCTTGCGTATAAAACACAACTATCTCTCAATGTTTCTTACTCAAAAAATGATATAACTCTACAATATCTCCTACTTTTCTCTCTTCAAAAACAAATACAACCCATGCACTCTCTTTCATATTACAAATGGATTCTCAAGCCTTTATTTATAGCTTTCCAAATGACCTTTGCCACTCACCCTTTGTGACCCTTCAATCCTCATAGAAAATAGTTCCAAACTTGCATGACCCTTCATATCCTTGCATTTGAAAAGTCATATGGTGAGCCTTCATAAGCAAATGCATCCTTTCCTCTTTTGTCTTTATCTTGGTGACTTTTCATATTCCTCAAAGTGTCCCTTCATGGAAAAATGCACCATACCCTCTTTTGTACTCACATGGTGACTCTTGGAATTAATCAAGATGACTCTTCATGAGAAAATGCATCCCATTCCTCTTTTATCTTTTACCCCATGACTCTTTGACTTATCTATGGGCCCTCTTTTGACTTATATACAACCAAAAATATATTCATTAATATTAAATAAATATTAACACACATTAGCCAAGATATGAATATAAAAAACACCATTAAATGTAATGGGGCCTTTATCACCAATAATGCTAGACCTTTGACATCAAAGACAATATTTCCAACAACCTCATGTCTTTACCCTATAAATACCTCACTACGTTTAGACATGTCACTTTGAGCATAAATTTTTGATTGTATATAGGCATCACCAAATATTCTCTTCAATGGTTAATAGTGATATAGGTCTTGAATAATGACCCCATGCATTTGGATCCATCTCTAATCCATTGCAACCCATCCCTAATCTCATTCTCACTTCTACTTAGTTTTCTCATTATCTTCCTCATTAGGATTATTTATTTATACATCAACTTTCATCAATGGTTTAAAATATTTAAGGTATGAAACCTACTCATAAACCACCATGGTCATAGTATATAGGTCTTAATATTCAACCTTAAATAACTTTCATGCTTTGACCTGGTCAACCTTACCTGCTACATCAAAAATCTAAGAAACAAAAGGTTTCTTGTAGCTTCCATTCACTCTTATAAAAAACCAAATCCATGATCCAATCATCAAAATAGGTCATCCAATCCATTATGAGCCATTTCAACAATATATTTCCTATCAGGTTATTATGAGGGTTTAAGAGGGTTTAGACTGCCTTCCATTCTTAGCAATCATTCATAAAAGATTGTCCATCAATTATAAAACCAATTCCAATAAATTTGAGATAATAACCTTCCCCAACTTCTAGAACTTATTAGGATCTCATGCAAAGGTTTCACATGCCAACTAGCATAATAAAATTATTCTCGGGTTTGTTATTCCTGATTTTGTACACATAGAAGACCTCAAAACCAAATTTCATGATTTATCCTTTAGTATATGAACTCATACTTGGTTAAAATACTTGATACAACCTATCACACCTCTAAAAATTATCTCATGAGATTTTTCACCTTGGAAAATGATCTTGACCCCTCATTAGGCCATACTAGGTCTCTTTGCATACTAGGCCTAAACCTGTAATCCATACTTAGACCTTGAATACACCTTGAAACCTCTTATACTACTCTAAACACATAATTATCATGTTATATGTCCTCATACCATGTTCACACACTACCGATATTCTTCTCATAAGCCTTAGACTGCTCACCTCAACATGTTATTAGACCTATACCTTCTCACTAGGTCTCTTCATGCAAGGACTAAGCCTCAAAACTGACCTTATAACTCTACTAAAGGTTTATTTACCTCTTTCTCATGCTTACACAACTTTATATACTCTTTCATTCTTGTAATATCATAATTCACAAATCTTTATTATCCTTTATGCATACACCTTCTCATAGGGTTAAACTAGGCTTCTCAAGACACCTAATACTCAAAAGTATGTTTACTTTGTATATTGATCTTGAAATATGTCATAAACCTCAAAAAATTTACTAGGTTGTCTTTAAATTCTCTCTCAACAAAGAAACAATAGGTTGCCTTCAAATTTTCTCTTGTCATGAAACTCCTTGTCACATACCACTTCACCATGCATGACATCAACTTTGACTTTGACATTAATGACCTCCATCTTGAATTTGACATCAATAAAAACATCAATGCCATAATACCAAAAATAGGAACACAAATAATTAGGGATGGTTGAGGATGAATGATTAGGGAAGATTCGAATGATCAAGGATGGATGGGGAAATTAGGTGAAGAGTGGGGGACTATTGATTGAGGACATTGAAAGGAAATTCAATATTCACTTAAAAGCTAAGGTGGTAGATAGGGCTTCAATATAAGTGTTAAGTAAAATTATTTAGGGTGAAAACTCTATTGGAATCAGATGATATTTGATATTTTGATTGTTTTTTATACTCCCATCCCATTCTAATCAAGATTAAGGGAGGTTCGAAGGGATAGTCATCTAGACTCAGGGTTTCTATGGATATTAGTTTGACTATCCATGTGTTGGAGGAGATCCCAATTATGTGTGTAAATAGAGTGATTTTGGAGTATAATTATTTGGTTTTGGTTGAAATGGATCTAATCTACAAGTTTGTAGGAGCTTGGTTGAGTCAGGATGCTTTAAAAAATTATATGGTATTGAATTGGAAGTTTTGCCCTAGGTTGGAGATTAAATTGTTGACTAATGGATTTTTTCAAGTTTATTTTCAATGAACCTCATATAGATTTTTATTTTTTAAGGGATGGGCCTTGGTTTTTCTAGAATGCATATATATAATCAAGGAATTGGTCTCCAAATTACAATCCAGATGAAGAGTGCATGCATGATGTACTGATGTGGTTATGATTGTATAAACTACCCCCTAAGTATTGGAGTAAGGATATCTCGAATCTCTATGCTAAAAATATTGGATAGTTTTTCTATGTATTAAAATCTATGACCTTTATGTGATTGTGCTCATATACATTATTATGTGTGCATATGGATCTAGGTAGACACATTCCCCAATCTATTCAATTAACCATGAGTGGATGAGATTGGAAATAGGATTTAGACTATGAGTGCCTCCCATTTAAATGATTCTTTTGTAGGCAATTTGGACATACTCAAAACACTTATCAAAATAGGGTAAAAAATTCCCCATTTACAAAGATGAGGGGTGATAGATATGGTGTTGAGGGCAATGATAGGGCATAGAAGTAGTTTTCAAGGTCTTATAATATTAAGAAGATTTAGAAGCATAAGTATACATCTAAGAGTAGGCAACAATGGTTTATATGGAGGCATCATACTCAATTATTCCTTCTAGGTAATTATGTTTTGTATTTTACCCCTAAGCCCACTATAGTTGAGAATTAATCCCTGAGGGATGAAGAATCAGATGGAAACAAGTAGGGGAAGGGATGTATGTGGGTCCAAACACCTTCCCTGGAGGATATTAAAAAAATATTAAGATTAAGATGGAGAAGTTTGATTTAAATTAAAATATCCTTCTAAATGTTAACCCTAGGTTAGTTAGTGAAAAAGAGGATCTTACTAAAGGAGAAAAGGGAGCCTCTCCCCTTGATATTTTAGGCTTGGACTTTATTCAACTAGTTTTAGAAGCCCTCAAAGAGATCCCTCTCTTTTCTAGAAATTTAAACTTAGTGGTAAAAGAGACTCAATTTTCAATTAGATCCTCCAAATTCTTCCAAATATTATTTTCCACTAAGCTCCTCCCCTCCATAGGTACTCCTAATAAATGTGGAAGGAAGAAGGTTAGTGACAAGATCCAATCTAATACTCATGTTGACTTAGAGTAGGGGAGCCAGTTGATTTATTTAAAATACAGTTGGGTGGTAGAGGTACCATTATGAAAATATTAAGTTATAATGTCAAAGGGATGCATACTTTTGATAAGTGTCACTTGGTCTAGTGGTTGGTCATGATTTGGAAGAATAATATTCTCCTACTTTAGGAAACTAAATAGGAAAGGAGTTGTGGGAAGATGTATATTTTTTGTTGGTTTGGGGTAGAATGGATTTATGAAGATGCTAGTGGTTCAGGAGGCTTAGATATTATGTGGAATCTAAAAGTTTGAAATTGAGATCTTATTTATTATGGTAATCAATTAATCAATGTAATGATTAAAGATCTAGACAAAAAATGTTTATTCTTACTTTTTAGTGTCTATGAGTCGATGATTGCATAAGGGAAAAAATATTTATGGGACAAGTTGTTTTGTTTGAATGGGGGAGATAATGCAGTGGATTTTATTCTTGGGGGGATTCAATGAAATTCTCAAGATTTAAAAAAATAAGGGTGTTTTAGTCAAATTAACCCAATCTATGAGTTATTTTAATTCCTTCTATTAGGAAGTTGGACTTTTTGACCCTAATTATTATGGTTCGAGTTTTACCTAGAATAATAAGCACCAAGGGGATCAACTTATCTTAGAAAGGTTGGATATGTTCCTTCTCAACTTTGAGATGTTAGGGGGGAAGTTCTCATTCATGATATATGTCATTGAATTTTCTAGTTTTTATCATTGGCCAATCTTTCTCAAAAAGAGCATGACCTGAAACTGTATGGGATGCCCTTTAAGTTTGAATTTGTGGTTGCATGAACCAGCCTTCATCCTCCTTGTTGAGGCTTGTTGGAATTAAATATTGAGGGGATCTAAATTATTTTTCCTTTCTCAAAATTTGAAGGAAGTCAAAAAGAAACCTAAATTATAATAGATAGAATTTTGGAAATATTTTTGGTAGAAAAGTAATAGTTAAGGAGGAACTCATAATATTGTAGTAGACTCTAAAAAGGGGGGAGTAGTTGAAGGAGTTATTATCTTTGTAAAAAATCCTAATGAGGGAGAAACAAAGGATTTTGACCTAGGAGGAGACCTTTTGGCAACAAAATCCAAGTGCAATTTGGTTAAAATAAGGGGATCAAAATACAAAATTATTTCATCTCTCAACTACTATCTATGGGAAAAGGGATCAAATTGATAATATTATCACCCCTGAAAGGATGGATTTAAAGGATATCTCAGATATCAAAAAGGAAGTTTTCCTTTTCTACAAGGACTTTTTGAAGGAGGAGGTGATGCTAAGGGAGGAAGTTCAGCATTGGTTTTAGTAATATATTCTAACTCTAGTCTCATAAGATAATAATTAGAAGTTACTAGCTCCCACTTCCTTAGCAGAAGTTAGAAAGATAGTTTTTAGTCTTGGGGCTAATAAGGCCCCTAGTCTAGATGGATTTCAAGCAGGGGCATTTTTAACATTTTTAGGAGCTAGTCAGTAAGGAAGTCTGGGAAGTGGTGGAATAATGTAGAAAAAGGGAAAACATTTTCATGGAGTTGAATAATACTTTTTTTCTCATCATCCCAAAAAATGATAATCTCCTTTTTTAATTCCTTCATACCAATCCCCCTTTGTAGTACCGTGTACAATATTATAACCAAGGTTATGACATTATAGTTGAAATATTATTTAGAGGATATTATTTTTGAAGAATAAGGTGGTTTTAATTTAGGTAGATAAATCTTATATGGGATATTGATTGTTCATGATACCTTCCATTCCCTCTAGTATTAAAAAGGAGTGGGTATGTGCATCAATTTGGATATGATTAAAGAATATGATAGACTAAATTTGTCTTTCCTATATTAGATGTTATAAAGGTTTGGGTTTAGTGAGGATTGAGACTCTGGGTCAAGAATTATATTTCTATGACCTCCTTCTCAGTGTTGGTTAATGAGTCAAATATTGGGTATTTCAATTATTCAAGAGGAATTAGGCAAGGATACCCCTTCTCTCCTTATTTTTTCATTATTTTTGTTGAGGCCCATGATTGGGAATTGAAGAGGGCTAGGAAATATGGAAGGCTAAAAGGATTTATTCTCAATGCTAATTTGGAGAGTATTTATCATTTTAATTTTGTTGATGATATGTTCCTTCTTGGATATGCTTTTGATAAGGAAGCTAGGGAGCTTAAGTAAATCCTAAATGCCTATGAGGTTATGGTGGGGTAGAAGGTGAGTGTGGATAAATTACAAGTCTTATTTCTTAATGTAAAGGAGAGGATGAAAGAAAAGCTTATTGGCATCCTAGAATTTGTTGAAAGTAAGTTATTGAGCTCTTACTTAGGTATGCCCATATTTGTGGGAAGTTGTATGTCAATGATTTGGTAGCCTATGCTGGACCAAGTTCAAAAGAATCCTACATCCTATAAATGGAAATGGTTGTCTTTAATAGCCAAATTCAAACCATTTGATCTACACTAAAATCTATGTTGATCTTTTTTAATGTATGTCTTCAAAATTCCCAAGAATATAAGGGATGGAATTGTTAATATTCAAATGGATTTCTTTTGGAATGGGTTATAATGGAAATAAAATTTTCCCTAGTGTCTTGGATTATGTCTGCATGCCTAAGTCCTGGGAAGGGTTGGGCCTTTGAATATTAGATAGAATGAATAAAGATCTTAGGGATAAGTTATTTTAGAAGATGTATGAGTGCAAAGAGAAAGTTTGGATTTGATTACTATAACATAAATATTTAGATTCCCAAGAAGTAATCCATTTAATTACTTAGTTATAGCCTCTGCAAAGACTGGTGATTTGGAATTTCGTGAAATCTCATCATTTTATGTGATCCTTGGCATCATATGAAATCTCAACAATGGTATAAGTATATTATTTCAGAGATATATATGGTTATAATTTGAGGCTCTAGTGGATTATGAGAAGGTATTTCTTGTTATGACCTATGTTGAGAGTTATTGGAGATCCAAGGTGGCAGACTATATAGAAAGGTCAGGTTTAGGAAGGAGTGGAAATAATTATGTTGGCTAGATGATTTATCATAACAAGATGTTTTTGATTGTATGTTATAACTAAATAATTTTCTAATTCCTAATAAAGCTGAGGAAGATAGCTTAATTTGGGAAGGCTACCCCTTGGGTGAGGTTTCAGCTAACTCAACCTACCAATTTATTTTAAAGATGAAAAGAATGATAAACATTAAGTTCCCTGTGGAGGTTGTTTGATTTCTAAAAGGCCTGCCTAAGGCAAACTTATTTCTTTGGACTAATACTCTTAATAGAATCTTAAAATTTGATTAGTTGAGGAAAAGAGGATGTGTTGGTCCATCTGTGTGTTCTTTGTACCATATTGGGGAGGAATTGAGTGATCACATTCTTCTACATTTCTCTTTCACTTGGGAAGTTTGAGGTTATTCCATGGTAGTTTCAACATTCAATTACACTTTCCAAAGAACCTAAATCTCTTTATCTTCCATTATAAGCTTAATCTAAAATCCCCATGCTTAAAACAGATTTGGGAGGCTACCCTAGCAATGGTCTACTTGAAAATTTGTCTATAAATAAACAAAGGAATTTTTAAATATTCTTCCCATTCGATAGGATGGCTCTGGCAAGTGATAATAAAATATTTGAAGGAGATAGTGGTGGTTTGGGGTGTTATTACTCTCTCTTGGGACTTGGGAGGGGATGAGTGGATCCATAATTGGTTCGAGTCTTGTATATTTGATAAGGGGCTTGCGGTTAGTATGGAGTAGGTTTTATTTCCCAAACACCATTAGAGGCCCCAAAAGATTGGGTTTGAAGCATAATAATGTGTCCCACTTTTTGGTATAAAGGGGACAACAAAAAATGAAAATTTGAACATTTCTCAATTTGTATAGACAATAATGACTTAACCATATAAAATGTGAAAATGGTATAAACTAATGAAATTTTTCATTTTAAGTGTAGATTACATTTAGTATTTTTTTGAAAAAATAAAAAATAGATTTTTTAATACCTAAATACATAGTGTGTATGTTTCGTGTACAAATTTTTTTATTGTGTACTTGATTTCTCCTCATAATTTTCTAAAAACATAATATTTTCTCAAGATTTTTTGCAAAGAGGTCTTAGAAACATGGATGTAGTGAAAGATTATTTTTTAATAATTTTTTGATTAAAAAATTATTTTTTTATTAATTTTTAAATGATCAAGGGAATATTAATGCTTATGACTTTTCCTCATGATATATATATATATATATATATTTCAAAATAGATTAATTTTTACACCATTTTGAACAAGGACATTAAATTCAAGTGCACTGATATTTGTCAAAAAAATTGACCATAGTCTCCTATTTTTTCCAATGCCTCAAACATATGGTACTTCATTTTATAAATAAGTATGAGCATGCTGACTTGTGGAATTGGTTATCTATTAATCTTAAAAATGTCCCCTGGATATTTGGTGGCAACTTCAACATGGTGGAGGATAAATAGGATAAAATTGAAGGGGACAACTTTGCATGGAAAAGAAATGAGATTTTCTTCTGGTCCAAGTTCAAAAAAAATCATAGAATTAAAGATCCTCTCTTAAAAGGTAAGATCCTTAGTAGAGTAATTTGGTATACTTAGTGCAATAATAGGAGACAATATTCAAGGATAGATAAATTTTATTTGAGCACAGAGTCACTGACAGTAGATACAGTCATGAGTGCTAATTAAGTGATTGTGTTACATTGTATTATGTTTGATCATCACCCTATTGAAATGACCTTCTCACTAGTTAGTGATGATAATAAAGATTCAATAAAGTTCAAAGGGCTATATAAATTCAATGTCTCAATTCTAGTAGACAAGGTATGTGTGGAGGGGTTAAAAGCTTCCTAGAACATTGGTAAAGATTTCTATAACTCCAGTTCTAAAATTGACCATTGTAATTTTTGTATGAAAATTACTAAAAATTTTGCAAGGAATTATGGATGGATCAAAGCTAGGAAGCGTAGGAATATTTTAAGGGATACTCAAGAAAAACTTGTCTGCATAGAATGCTTGCTATAGCTTGATCCAACCAATGGAGTTCTTGAATAAATTAACATATTGAAGTACCAAGCTCATTAGACACAATAGTACTTTATTAGAGGGGCACAAATCTGGTCCAAGCTAACAAAGCTTAAGATTGGTGATAGAGGGTTCAAATTTTTCTTCAAATTTTTGAGAATTAAGCATGTTAAAAAAAAGATTAAAGAAATTAAAGTAAGTGGATAGATTGTACAAGATGCTACTAGAATTAAAGGAGCTTTCTTTGATTTCTATTCAAACCTTTTCCATTATGATGGATCAAATGAAAGTATTGAATAGAATAGAGCCTTATGTGAGGCATAAATTCCTAGGAAGGTCTCTCAAACTTAGGCCTCTTTTATGAATTTTTTCATCTCAATTTATGAGGTTAGAAACACTATTAACTCACTAAAAGATGATAAGGATCTATGGCTAGATAGCTTCCCTACATAATTATACAAAGTCAATAAGGAATGGATTGCCAAAGACTATTTGGAGATATATAATGAGGCAATTTCCTCCAACACTCTTGGATCAAACATAAATAGAGGATTGATAAAGATTTTATCAAAGGATGGTAGCTTTTCATTAGTTTAGAATTGGAGACCAATTACCCTCCTTAATATCTCCTACAAGATTCTAGCAAAAATCCTTGCTAGGAAAATGTCCTCGCTTCTACCCTCTATTATCTTAGAAACTCAAATTGGATTTTTGAAGGGAAATACATTTTGGATAATCTAATCACCAACTGGGAAGGTATGTATTGGGAAAGAGATTCAAACCGAGATGTTGGAATGATCCTACTTGATTTTGATAAGTCATATGATAGAATTGAGTGGCCATTCATTGAGAGAATGGTGTGAGCTTTTGGGTTTCAAGATAGATTCCATTGAATGATTAATATACTCTTAAAGGGTGCTTCAGTTGTCATTGAAGTCAATGGTGAAATGATAGACTCCCTTGTGATTCAATACTCCATAAGGTAAGGATGTTTACTTGGCATGCTTCTCTTTGTATTGACTATTGAGGCACTACATTACCTTCTTAGGTTTGGAGACATTGGTCCTCTAATTAAAGGTATCTCACTCCTGAATAATGAGTCTCTTCTTGATGTCCTATTTTCCAATGATACTTCAATTTTTGTTACCTTAGACTAAAATAATCTGAAGCAGGTTACAAAAAAGATTAGTATCTACTAGTTTGCCTCAGGTTCTAAAGTTGTAATGCATAAATCTTATATTCTGAGGTGGACTGATTAGCCTCTTATTTGGTTGAAAATGTTTGGTTGGAAATGGAAAGGACCAAATAAGATGGTTGCATATCTATGGAATCTATTTACCTTAACCCCATCCTTCAAAAATATGTGAGACTAGGTCTTTGATAAAATCAATAAGAAAATTATCAAATGGTAGGGCCACCTACTATCACTACCTGGCAGAATCCAAATTTGCCAGAAGGTTATCTCTTTATACAACATTTATTATGCCTCATGTTGGTTATTCAATAAAACACAAGTCAACATACTTCATATAATTATAATATATTTCCTTTGGTTGAATGGAAAATAGGGGAAAAAAGGCATGCAGTTTCATGGAAATTTTTCTCAAAACCCAAAAATATTGGTGGGTTGGGTTTAAAGGACCTTCGACTACAAGGGATAACCTTTAAGTTAAATGGATTATCATAGCCTCTATTGGGAATGAACCCTATAAATTACTAGTTAGGCATAATATTATGAGAGGATTTCCAAAATAGAAGCCAAACTAGAAATTATTAAACATTATTGATCTACTCATAGAGCCTTTCACTGTCAAAGTTGTTGGCTTTCCTATATTTTCATCCATTTGGTCTACCAAGGATTTAGCCAAGCCTTCCATTACTACAAAATAGATCTTAAATTGGTAAGCGACTACGTGTCAAGGCTATATATCTATTTGGTGGAACTTGAGTGTCAATAGGATTCCATTGGCCCTCAATAGGGGATTCTTTGCCTTTCACTGGTACACTAAAGGGTTGAGGAGCTTTAAGGATATCTTCTTCCATGGGCACTGGGCTTCATGGTTAAAACTTAAAGATATATTTTATCTATCAGATTCTCAACAAATAATGTTCACCTTGCTTCAAGTAGAGCTCAAAGGGAATAACAATGTGGTGTTTATAGAAGATGAGGATGAGTTCTAGGATAGTCTGAAGTGGAAAAAGGGCTCGCCTCTACTTGAGTACTTGATGTAGATGATTTACATGAATATTTCATTTTCTAATGTCCCTTACCTTATCCTTAATCATATTTGGTCTATGCTTGATCCTTTGCATGCTTGGTCATTCAGGTTTATGGTAATCTAGTCCTCTTGTCTTGAGCCCAAGAATTCCTATTTTTATTGGTTACTAATGTATAAAAAGTTGGTTGTGGGTGTTGTTTTAAATAATTATGATCTTGTTAATCCTCGATGTGCCTTTTATAGTGATTTTGAATCTATTGAACATGTGTTTTATTCCTACCCATTTATTATTAATGTATGGCGAAAATGTCTTAAACCTTGGAATATTGTTTTCAGGTATGAGCTTGGATGATTAAATATTGCTTTTGGATATACTTGTTCCAAAATTAAAGTCCATCCTTTTTTCACAAATTAGAGCTTATTTTATCTACTAAAATTATTTGGTTTTTATGGAAACAAAGGAACCTATAGGTGTTTCAAGGTAAGGCTAGAGTGCTTACTAACTTCATAATTGAAGTCATCCTTCATTTTTTGTCCTTGCAAATTTTCCTTTAGTTGAAGATTCCATAGGACTAACTTGAAAAATTCCTAAGGATAAGGATTCTCAAGGTGACTTTGGATTGCTTTCTTGACTCAGGAGGGTACCCTAGATTGAGCCCACATCCAATTTGGGTTATGTCTCACTCAATAGCAACAAAGGTAAAGCTTTCTAAGTTTGAATGGGATTACATAAAAGATGCCTACTTCAACCAGGCTGATCATCCAGTTAAGGAATGGTTTGCCCCATCTAAGTTTGACAATAACAAATTGGTGAGTGGGAGGATAAAAATGATAGTGCTCTTTAATAATTCTATAATGAGGAACATGGTGATTACATATTCAGAGAGGCCAAGGAAACCTTCACTCCATTTGACTTGAACCTTTTTTTGGAAATAGGGGGTGAGAATGTAATGGTAGGTCCTTCATCTCAGAGTCTTTTTCCAGATGTCTCTACTTAGGGAACATAAGAATAAATATGGCAACAAATTGACAAGAACATAAACACCTTCTCTGTAAAAATAGAGAAGTTGATTGAAGGTGGTGTCTTAGCAGACATGGAATATGTACTCAATTATGTAAAGTATAATAAGGTGAAAGGCCTCTTGGACAAAGTTGATCATTACCCTACCAAGTTGATCCCAAGACATAAGTTGATTAGAAATGCTAGTGATAAAATCTCCTCAGAGGGACATGCTTTGATTGGTTATGATGGTGGCTATCATAGGGAAGGCACTGCTTGCAGTAGGGAACTAGACCCATATCTATGATTCTACCACCTATTGGGTGGACCTCTATTTATTTTGTGTTTGTTCCCACTAGTTTGATGTGACTAGTGCTTTTTTTTTTTGCTACCTATTTGGCATGAAGTTTGGAAATACTATTGGCTTTTGTTGGTTTCCTGGTTGGCATCTTTTCCATTGATAATTTTTATCTTCCTTTATGTGTGTTGCCTATTTGGGGTCATTTTATATTGAACTATTGATTACTAGGATTGTGGGTGGGGGATGCCCCACCACTGATTTTTGTTTTACTTGATACTATGTATATTTTTGGCATCTAGAATGCATATATTAGTAATTGATCTTTAATATATAAAAAATAAATGAAAATAATGTTAGGAATTAACTTTTACATTATGTAAGTCTGAATATTTACCAAGAGGTAAATATTAATTGGATAGTTATATTTGGTAGTAATATTGTTATAAACAATATTACGATATAGGTTAGAATATATATTGTTGAGATATATTGTTTATATTGTTACAATAATATATCGTAAATAGAATTTGTATAATCATGAGATATTTTGGGAGAGAAATTGATGGAGAGAATATAGGAATGAGGTTCCTATAAATGTGTAACTCCTATATTATTTTATAATTAGAGAGTGTGCAAAATTATCAGAGTGTGGAATAATTATTGTTTGTTGAAATAATTCTCTATGTGTTCTACTCAATTTCATAGTGCATGAGTTAAATCTTGGTGTAGTATCCTACTATACCTAACATTGGTATCAAAGCTATCTATGATCCTATGTGTGTAAAAAATGAGAGTCTAGTAGAGGAAAAACATTTCAAAGGAGATTATGTTATTATCTCCATAATAGATGGTGGACTTGCATCTAAACTAACTAAATGGTAATAGATCCAAAGGCTTTTCTATATCTATATTAAATTCTCAAAGCTTCATATGAAGATTCTTCCAAAAAAACATTGTCATATATTCATTTATGATAGCATTGAATTTGACTATACTATGAAGGATCGAATCTATAGGGAGTAAATTCAACAGTGTGTTTTCAGGCTAGAATAGAAGAACTACAAGCCTATAATATTTTTGATAGATAACTTGGATGATAATTTTTATGCTCTTTAATAATTCACAATAGTTTCATACACCTTGTTACCTGAGTTGTATCTATGGAGATGTGTCATTCTAAGATGTTAAGAACTATTAGGGGTGTGGACATTAGTAACCAATTAGGTTTTAGTTATGCATGTATTGTATCCTATGTTTTAACTACCTATATTACATTCTACATACTCCCACATAGTCTCTCCTTAGAGTTTGTATGTGTCACTTGAAGATCCTATGGTGATTCAAGTAACTCAACTAAATTGATTGACCCATCTTGAATATACATGATCTGCTCATGGGAATCTAAACCATGTTTTAAGGTGGATTAGTCATCATCATTCATGGTTTTCATTCTACGTTATAATAGCACCCATACGGAAAAATTGTGATATGTTTTTTCTAGTCTCCATGTGCTTGGAAACGTTGATATTCTAATGATATTCCACAGATTTCTTCAAGCTCAAATTTTCAATGATATTTCATAGATTTCTTTAAAACTTAATCATGCATGCAAGCCACTCCATGAGTTTTTAGGTATAGGTTCTTAATTTAAGTTTGGTTTATTAATGTTAGTCAAACTTATTATTTTAAAGTACCAATGTTGGTTTAATTAAATTTATTTTAGGCTATTTAATATTGTGAATGAGTCATTTCGGTTTAAGTACAAATATGCTGAGTAAAATTAAAGGTTTATTTTGTATTTTTTATATATTTTTAAAAACCTAGAAGTGTTTAAAGAGAGTCTTTTAGTTATTAAATTTTTAAAGTCTTTTATTAAGTGTCGATAGGTTTAGGTTTATAATTGTTTTTAACATTAGAGGTTTATTATCTTATTGTCAAAAATGTCAAAAGAGTCAAGTCATATTTATAATTATGTCAATCATTATGATTTAATGTCTAGAAGTCTCAGTCATCAAAAGTGTCAAAAAAATTTAAAAAAATTGTTTTAATTGTACATGAATGCATTATCAGTGTAACCGACATTTTTTTATATAAAGTATGTCAAGAGTATGGGGGGAGTAGTTGTCTTCATGACATCATCGACTGAGTAAGCAGTGACCTATTAGATGTTGGAGGATTACTAGAGGATGGAGATCTTTCAGCGACCTCTCATCAGTCACCAATGATGGGGTCGCACCAATGATTTGGTGATATTTTATGTGGTGTGTTTTTCATTTCCACTATGTGTTTTCAAAATAAGAATAGAAGAATCTGCCTATTCAAGTAATGTAGTGTGTGTGCAAATTCCAAACATAATTCTTTGATGTGAAAACATTGTGAAAGGATAGAAAGCATCAATGTAAGTCAGTTCATGGATCTTGAAAGGGTTTATGGTAGAGATCTAAAAAACCATAGGAGGTGAATAGTTGATGGGTCCTATTCATGTCAAGGTTTGTGGTAAATCTGTAAAACCATGACAGGAGTGGGGTTCTCTTTATATCAAGGTCATGAGCCAAATAGGGCATGCTATAATGGGTGAGCATACTACAAATAAGAGTGTGAATGTTTTTTCACCATGTAAAAACTATGGCGGGAATGTTAGGAATTAGATTTTAAATTGTGTAAGTCTGAGTATTTACTGAGAGATAAATAGTAATTAGATAGTTATATTTGGTAGTAATATTGTTATAAATAATATTACGATATAGGTTAGAATATATATTATTGATATATATTGTTTATATTGTTACAATAATATATCATAAATAGATTTTGTATAATCATGAGAGATTTTAGAAGAGAAATTGATGGAGAGAATATGGGAATGAGGTTTTTATAAATATGTAACTCCTATATTATTTTATAATTAGAGAGTGTGCAGAATTATCAGTGTGGAATAATTATTTTTTGTTGAAATAATTCTCTATGTTCGGCTTAATTTCATAGTACATGAGTTAAATTCTGGTGTAGTCTCCTACTATACCTAACAAATAAATATTAAATATTATTAAAATTTATAAAAAATAATATTATTAGAAATATCATAAAAAGGCCTATTTATATGTAGAGACACATGTTTTTATTTTATTTTTTCATCCTATGTGGCATTTGAAGTGTCAATTTTAGGCCAATAGTAGCTTTCCATTTCAATGGGTGAGGATGTGATGCCACATGGGGTTCAAATGAAGGGGGTTCATTTGAACCCCCCCCCCTCAAATAAATCATTTCATTGACCAATTCATTCAAATTAATCAAACACATAAAGTAAAAATTTGACCCCCTTCATATGAAGGGGGTTTGTTTGAACCCCCTTCAAAAAATACAAGTGGGGGTTCAAATGAAGGGGGTTAGAATGAACCCCTTTCAAATGAAGGGGGTTTGTTCAAACCCCATTTTTTTTCAGGTTTGGATAGACTTGGCCAAGCGGGACTCACTTATGTGCTTTAACCCATTGGTAAGGTAAAACTAAATTTCAATGGAGCCTCTAAAGGTAACCCTAGTGTGTCAAAAGCAAGTGTATTTTTTCATGGCCATAACAAACAGTCATTTCTAATTTTATTCTTAGGAGTTAGGTGTGGAGATGAATAATATGATGGAGGCTCATGCTTTATTAAAAGGAATCCAAGTGGCAGTTGAGTATGACTAAGATAATATAATTATAGAAAGAGATTCTTATATTATTATCAATGCACTATGTGTTAGTATGACCAAAGCTTGGAAGATTCACATTATTCTGGATGAAGTAAAATATTTGAGGGGTTTCCTAAAACATGTGGAGTTTTAGCATATGGAATGGGTGAGGAACTTGATTTCTGATTATGCAGATAATGCAATGGATAATCTAAAAGATATGCATAAGAGAAGTTATATGAAATAGACACTCCCCCTTTTCAAATTATTTGTTACAATTGCTAACCCAAGACATCAAGATAATTATGGATAGGTTGAGATAATGGAGATCAATGGGATATAAAATAGATAAGTTGGGATATTTGTCTATTTTTAAAAAGGGAGTGAATCGATGATGCCTAGGTGATGATTTTATGATGAGTGCAAGTGTCTTTAGGTGTTGATTGATGTAAGGTAGGAACTCGAGGTGATAGAAGCATTTACTCTAGTTAATCATTCTAATAGGTGGTTTATATCATAGATTTATGATTATTCATGTCAAGGATGTGTATTTAGAATATGGGTTGGTGGTGGATTTTGGGTGTATGTATTTTTATTTAGTTGAGGTTTGAGGATTTTTAGTGGTGTGGTGGAAAAGTGTCTTGATTATTGCAAGTAAATTCAATGGAGAAAGGCGAAGGGGTGAAATTAGAACTAAGGGTTCTTATGAAGACTAGAATAGGGCATCAAGTAGCTTATCCTGAAAGGATGATAGGGGAGGAAACCTCAACTCAGTTTGATGACTATATCGATAAGGAAAATCATAATGGATTGATGAGAACTTGGATACAAAAGATGTGGCAATAAATGACTAAGTTTGATGAGCTATAGGAGCAAGAGATTGCAAAGTTTTTAAAATCATTCATGATGTACCCTAAGCAATCCATAGGGTGTAGAAATGTATTTGATGTTGTATAGGATATTAGTGGAGCTAATCTTTTTCAAATACAATTGGATATTTCACATTACATCAAAATAATTTAGATTTAGATATTATTATTCACTTTGTGGGTTTAAATTCTATAGACCATAGTTGTGTGATATTATATGGGATTGTGAAATTGTAAAGGAGCTTAGCCTTCCTAACATCCAAGCTTGGGATGCGGCTTCCACCTAAGTGCATTTTTAAGACTCCTATGTGTTTTGATGGTGAGGAGGAATAGGAGTAGGCCAATGCTAAGGTTACATATGGTGGATAAGGTGGTGACTAGGTTATACAAGCTATGCAAGTACTAGAGGGAAATATACCTCTAGGAGTAGAGGTCATAGTTTTAGACTTACTCTGGTAATGAATGGTGGAATTTGGTTCTATTTTGGTTGTATGGTAGGTAATTGGTACCCTAGTTTATTTTTTTTTGTAACCCTTTTAATTTTTTGTAAACTTTTAATGTAATAGCTAATATCCTATATAAATAAAATTTATTTGTTCTGGGTTTTTGGTTGGTTGTTGTGGTGGAGGAAAGGTGGATTTTGATGTTTAACCCTCACCAAGCTAGTAGTACCTTGCTAACCATCTTGGTGAATCTAAATTGTGTTTTGGTTTTTTCCTAAAGGGTTGATTCCTCAAGTTATTTTTCATTCTCTTTTTTTTTGTAGGGGCAAAAAATAATAAAGAGGATTATTTTTCCAAAGAAAGTATGACCACTCCCCTTCCTAAGAAAGAAAAAAACTCTAACTCTCAATGAATTCTCAAAGTAAAATAATGTCACTCCCATCTCCAATTCTCTGAAAGAAAATAAAACCACTTCCATTACATTAAAATAATGTCAGAGTTTAGTAAATCATAGTCCATAGAATTATATCTAAATCATTTATAATAATTGTGTGTAGTTTTGACTCGACATTTCTCATCACCAACTATAATCCATCATCAAGAGGACTTATGAAAAAAAAAAAAAACCCATGATTTTTTAAATAGGGTAAAGTATAATGATCATATAAAATATTAAATGTAAGAATAGTCATTGAAAAATATAGAAATATGTGTCCACCTCTAACTTTAAACATTGTGATCTTGTACCTCAAAGTGACATAGTGTTCAAACAAAATAAATAAATGTAACTTAAAAACTAACCTGTGAATACTTCATGTTTATTAACATTATAGTCTAAGTTTTTCATTTGATTAGGTAAAACACTTTTGACCAAAGCTATGAACTGGTATGGGACATAAACGGGGTCCTATTCCCCATAGTAAAATGGAAGGAAGAAGAAAGAAAAGAGCAGTAGGATATTGCCTCCCAAAAGAACACATACGCTATAGAGAAACAAATGAGAGGGGTAAAAAAAAGAGAGGATATAGAAAACCAAAACACCCAAGCACCCAAAAAAATAAGTAGAATAATACATCCCTCAAGACCAATCTCTACTAATTGTCCCCCAGAGGGGCTTATCCATAAGACAATATTGCCTATCACCCTTGTTTAGAAAGGAGGTCTTCCAGGGTCCATTAAGATCCATTGGATATGAGAGAGTGCACTTCTACCCACAATAATTCTACCTCTAATCTACATCCTTGAATTATAGTCTAATTATTCCAAAAAATAATTATAATTATGAATTAATAAAAATAAGTAATCAAATTATACAATGTTTAATTAATAAAGTAATAAAACAATTTAAAATGTCAATTAATAAAACTAATTAATAAATTAAAAATATATATATGAAAAAACCCTGATAAGGGGTTTGATAAGATTGGATTCTTGAATAAAAGTTCAAAAGTTTGTTGGAAGTTTCGAGAGCCATGAAAAATTAAATTTAACTTTGATGGTGCTTTGAAGGGAAATTCAAGTTCGATTGGATTTATAAGTGTATTTAGAGATCACAAGGGTCAATCGATCTTAATCTTCTCTCAATACATTGGTTTTGATACTAACAATGTAGCAAAGGCTAGAATGCTCTTGAAAGGTTTTTAGATTACACTCTCACAAAGTTGGAAAGAGATAATTATTGAAGATGATTCTCAATTAATAATCAATGTGATGTCAAATGGTAAAACCAAAGCATGGAAACTCCAAATCATTATAAAGGAGATATCCCAAATGAGTCTATTATTTGATCATATTGTATATATTCATAGTCGAAGGGAAGGAAATGTGGTGGTAGACTAAGCAACTAATAGAAGGGTCAAGCTTAGAGAAACTAAGAATGCTAGTCTATGGTTGTGGAATCTCCCTCTACCCAATGACATGCATAGGGTAATTTTTGGTGATGCCTATGTAGGAGGAATTAGTCGGTGGGGTGAAGGGATGTCTTTGATATGACCCTAATATCCTCTTAAATGAGATTGGTACTTACTCCCTTCATGGAGAACACATGGATTTGGAAATGTTAATGCATTATGTAGGATTGGAAATGGCAAACCATAGCCACCTAATTTTGGATGAGTTAATGTGAATCAATAAAGGCCAATCCTTTCTAGCTGTGAAGTTGGGCACCTAATTACCTGAGTGTTGCATGGATGAGGACATTGAACCCCATGGCCAGAAAGATGGTGATGATTTTGGAGCTACTGGTGCAAATGTGTTTGGAATGGATGCCAGGAGGTAATTATGCTCAAGTAGTTTGATGTCAATAGTATGGTTTTCTTTGATATAAATGTGTATATTTCTACTATCTGGATCTTAGAGGTTTTCCCTGGGTTATTTTTCTAAGGTCTTAATTATCTCAACATCATAATAATATTCATCTTAAATTAATAAATGTATTCATTAAATTAATAAAATTAAATAATAAATTGTTAAAAAATATAATCACTAATTAATAAACTTAAGTAATAAATAAATATATATTTTAATTAAAAAAATAATCAAATTAATTATAATAAAAATTATTAATTAATAAAATTATTTCAAAAGTTTTAGATCATATAATTTTCTTTTAAATTCATTAAACACACACATTAAAAGTGTATTCTTTGACACATCAAGATATATGATGTGATCTAAAAATATTTTTGAGTATATTCACCCAATAGTTTTCTTGCAAACATTGTACTTAAAATACCAATCAAAACTTGAGTTTTAACAAACTATAAAATTACTATAAAAATTTTAGATCGTTTAATTTTATTTTAAATTTATTAAAAATATGCATTAAATGTGTAGTCCCTACCACATCAAGATATATGATATGACTTTAAAATATTTTTAGGTATATATGTATTTAGAAAGCCAGCGCAAAACTTGGGTTTTAAGAAATCATAAAATTCTTCCAAAATTTTTAAATTATATAATTTTCTTTTAAATTCATTAACATATGTACTAAAAGTGTAATCTCCACCACACCAAGATATATGATGTGACTTTAAAATGATTTTGGGTATATTTGCTCAATAATTTCTTTATAAATGTAGTACTTAAAAAGCCAACTCAAAACTTGAGTTTTAAGAAACTCTGAAATTCTTCTAAAAACTTTAGATCATATATTTTTCTTTTAAATTTATTAAACATATACATAAAAAGTGTAATCCTTACAACAACAAGACATTTGATGTGACATAAAAATGTTTTTGAGTATATTTGTACGTAAAAACCCATTCCAAAACTAGGGTTTTAAGAAATCATAAAATTCTTCCAAATTTTTTAAATTATATAATTTTATTTTAAATTTATTACCTAAAAAACCAACCCAAAACTTGAGTCTTAAGAAACCATGAAATTTTTCCAGAAGCTTTAGATCATATAATTTTCTTTGAAATTTATGAAACATGCACATTAAAAGTGTAATCGTTACCACACCAAGACATATTTTGTCATGGGGCTAGCATAATGGAGTTATAACCATACAGTGTCTCTTGTTCCCTTCTTGTACAAGGGAACACTACAGGCATAGTCTGTAGCTCTTGTAGAATCCTTTTCTCACAGAAAAACTCAAAGACAAGAAAGCAAACACTAAAGGCATAGTCTATAACTCTTATAGAATTATTTTCTTATAGAAGAACTCAAAGGGAGCAAGCAATGTCGCAGAATTATAACTCCATTAAACTGGCTCGATGACACATATGATATAACCTAAAAATATTTATGAAGATATTTGTATCTAAAAACCTCATCCAAAACTTAAGTTTAAACAAATTATAATTTAAAAATAAAATAAAATAATATATATATATATATATATATATATTAATTTATTAAACATACATATTAAAATTATAATCTGTAACACACTAAAAATATATGATATAATTTTAAAATATTTTTAAAGATATTTAACTAATAATTTTTATAAATGATATATGAAAAACCAACTCAAAATTTAAGTTTTAAGAAATTATGAAAGTCTTACAAAAACTTTAAATCATATAATTTTCTTTTAAATTTATTAAACATTTATATTAAAGGTGTAATCGAGAAGAAAAAAGAAAAGAAGGGGGGGCGGGCAGCACATTTGTTCCCACCCCACAAAAAAAAAAAAAAAAACCCAAAACTTGGGTTTTAAGAAACCATCGCGAATATTTGTACATAACTGACAAAAAAAACTTTATATGTTGATTTTGATTTAGATTTACAAGGCTACCTAAGTACTAGCTATACAGGTAAGTTGTTCCTAAATGAATGAATGAATGAATTTAATAATGTTCATGAGACTGCAACAGTCTATGGGACCCATCAATCGTGCACATTCACATCAGACGAGACCTCGGTGACAAAAACGCTCCTTAAGTTCCCTGAACATCCTTCTTGAGATATTCCCTTCTACTGTGAAGTTTGATCACAAGGTTCATCGTATTACCCAGCCTTGTCGCTTCAAATAGGGTGTCCAGATTGGCAATTTTTAGAGTTTCACCATAACTATGTCAGATGTCTTTATATGCCTCACATTCCAAGAGGAAGTGTCATTTCGTCTCCACCATGCCTTTGTTGCAAAAGAGGCATATTCTCTCCTCCCAGTCCTCTTTAGGAGTTATCCATCTACCCATTTCACACCTAAGATGATGAGAGCTCATCCTAAGTTGGGCAATCAGTGTTTTTGCTTTCCATTTAATGTTTGCTCCTAAATAGGCTTTTTCTTCAAAATCCACTGTGGGGTTGAATTCTTTGACGTAGTTTTCCTTTTTACGAAGCATTTGTTTTGTCCACATGATGCACTTGAATTTTCTTCTTACATATTTTTTTATTTCTTCATTAGTATTTGGGCACTCCTACATGCTAATATCCCACCTCTTCACCCATTTGTCACTTTGCTTCCTCCAAGTGTTCTTTCTTCTAGTTAGCTCTTCTTCCATAATTAGTCTAGGCCACTTGTGCTTCTTCATGTTTTGAATATTCTTGAGGTAGCTTAGTAACTGTATCATCGTCGATGCCTCTAGATGGAAGGACCTCATTTCGGCAAGTAGGATCTCATACGACACTGAATTCTTGACTTTGAGACTGCTTATGATGAAGTGTTTCTGGATTGTCTCTATCTGTTTCCATTTCTGATCTAACATACTACTGACCCAAATTTCACACCCGTAGAGGATCACCGGGGTAACCAACAAACTAAAGAGTGTTCTCTTGGTCTTCCAATCCCATAACTCTACAATTCTGCATCTATTTTGAAGAGAGTACAATGTTTTCTATCCTCCTTGGATTCTTTTTGCTCTACACGTTTCCTAGCTGAGTTTGTGGTGAAAATCAAGCTCGAGGTACTTGTACTCTTCAACTACCTCTAACGTGTTGCCTTCAAAGGAAAAGGTATATTGTTTATTTTTTATTTTTAGAGAGAAGATCATTACTTTAGTTTTGCTTGTGTTCACCTGCATTCCCACCTCTTGACAAAAATCTTCAAGTGCTCTCAAATGTTCCCTCAAGCTGCTGGTTGTTCTGGCAATTAAAATGAGGTTATCCACATAAAGAAGCAATTTTATAACATATTTATCTAGTTTAATCTCCTCCCCACTATCTTTATTTAACCATTCTTCTAATTTATCAATGTACAGTCCAAATAAAGTTGGTGAAAGTGGGCAGCCCTGCTTGATGCCTATATCGCTGTCAAAACACTCTGACATTCCATCACTAGTTCTAATTTTAGCCTTTACTTGCTCATATAATATATGGACAGTTGCTCTAAGCTCATCTAGAACTCCCAACTCCTTCATCCTATTCCACAATTTGTCATGGGGGACCGTGTCAAAGGCTTTTTTGAAGTCGACAAAGTAGCAAAAGGCCTCATCTCCCTGAGTGTTCCATATTTTTTCAATCAAGAACCTAAGTGTAGCTCCATGATTAATAGTAGAGTGCTTCGGTCTAAATCCAACTTGGCCCTTAGCTCTTTTTCCTTCTTTTTCTACCCATCTGCTGATTCTGTGTTCTATCATGCTTTCGAAGAGTTTACCAAGAAGGGGATTAACCATGATAGTACGATAATTTGATGGGTTATTGGTATCCCCACTTTTGAAGATAGGGATAACCATACTAGTCGTCCACTCTTTTGGGAAGCCCTCTTAGATGACCCTATTGAAGATGTGTTTGATATGAGGTGTCAGTGCTTTAGCACCCCATTTTAAGTACTCCACTTGGAACCCATCAATATCCTGAGCTTTCCCACTTGCTAATTATTTTATGCCTTGAATGACATCTTCAGTGTTGAAAAGTTTTATATTCACATAGATTATTGGGGGTTTATATTTATCTTGGTCCCTCTCATATAGCAACTTTGCATACTCAAGCCATTGGTTTCCAGTGATATTGTTTTTTGTTTGTTTCTTCTTTTGGCATAGCTCTTTCCAAAAGCTTTTAGGGTTATTTTTTCTGAGGGAAATCAGCTCTATTCTTCTATTGTTTACGTACTTCTCTTTCTTATTCCATATCATCTTTGTGTACTCCTTCTTATGCTCTTTGTCCATGCCTCTCTTTCGCATATTTCTTTTTGCTATCTTGCATTCCTCATCGAACCATGGGTTTGTCGAGAAAGTATTTCTTGTTCCTCTCTTAGGTCTAGCTCTCTTACAACCATTTAAGGCCTTTTGCATTAGTGGAATAAGCATGTTCTCTTTGTGAGATTGATTCCTTATGTTAGTTGTTTTTTATTTGTGATCTCTGAGCAATTGTTTGATTGCAGCTTTAAAGATTTCCTAATTCTCATGGTTTAGAAGGATTTTACCTTGGGAAGTATCCTTCTTTTGGCCAAAGTGGACTTGTTCTTTTAGTTGTATCCCTATGAGAATGTGAACTTTAATATGAATTGGATTATGGTCTGATTTCAACTCTAGTACATTGTCCCCAATCATAATCTCCATCAACTTCGAGGTGCAGCTCTGCGAACAAATGACATAGTCTACTACACTTTGGCCATTGTACATTTTGCATGTGATTTTCCCTAACTCGGGCCATGCTCTCATACCATTGCAGATGATCATGTTGTAAGAGCTACAAAGCCCTAAGAGTTCAGCGCTGAAGTGTGAGATTGCACCTTTGCTATCTTGTGAGACCCTGTCCCAAAGTTGGTCGTTCTCTTCCTCTAACCATAGGGGGTTATATTTCTCTATGTTGTTGTTTTTTAGATTGAGGGCTTGATTGTTTGTAGTTCTTGCATTAAAGTCTCCAATTATTACTATTTCTCCCATGTTACTAAAAATAGAAATGTCTTTTTTTAGAGCTGCAAATGGATCTTCACAGTCTAGATTCCTTTTCTTATAAAATTTTGATCCCTTTGGGGCAAAGTAACATGCTTCCATCCTTGTTATGACTTGATTGTCTATAATTTTAAGCCATATGAAATACCTATTTGGATCTTCTTTCTCCACTTTTATGAAACTATCACATTCCTCTTTAATTAGGATTGCCACTCCACCGTGTCCCTTGCCACTATTAGTTCTTTCATTCCACATTGACATCTTTTTATACTCTTCAAAATCTAAAATCCTGCACCCATCATGTTCATGAGTCTTGATAAGGATGATGACATCCTTTCCCTCTTCTATGGGCCCCAATCCAGGTCCTCTTCTCCATGGATATCCTCTACAGTTCCAACTTACCACTGTTAGATACTCTTGGGGCGGGGGGGGGGGGGGGGGGGGGTGTGTGAATTCCTATTTCTTATGTGACCTTCTATCATCTATTTGAGCTTTGACATTTTGTAGCCAAGCCCATCTTCCTGCATCCCTTACTTCCTTTACTTTTTCCCACTCTTTCCTCCTTTCTTCCTATTGTTTTATAGTAAGGTCCTCATCAATGTAAATTTGTGTACCTTTAAGGAATCTTTTATTCCTTAGTATCATGTTTTTATCTTCTATGTTCTTCAAGGTGACTCTCACATGTCTATTTTTGCCTCCTCCTATCCATCTTCCTATCCTATTTGCTTGTTGTATGACACCTATCCATTGAATTTCATCGTTAAGAAAGTCTCTTGTCAACTCTTTCATGATTTCTTTCTCACCATAATCTTTTAGTCCTTTTATAATGATATTGACAGCCTTGTCATCTCTGTCCTTCTCTTCCATTATCTGATTTTTGACCTATTTTTCTATGAGTTCTCTTTGTGTGTCTGAAGGTCCTTTCACCACTTGAGACCAGGATTTAGCCTCATCTATTTTTTCTCTTAGTTGTTTTTCTCTTATTTCTATGCTGGCCATCGCTGATTGGATCTCTTTTAAGTGACAGTCCTTGCTTCCTTCCACCACTTGTATCTTATCTTCCTCTTCTATTTTCCTTTGGTCTAGTCACTACCTTATTTCTCTCATCTCTAACTCACCTCTTGCCATGGAATGTTGAAGCTTATTTACTTGCTCTTTAAGCATCTCATTTTCCCTAATTAGTATCCTCTTAGTTTATATTACTTCATTCCATTTGTTATCCTCAACTTGGCTTCTTTTATTGAGGGACTAGAGTCTTTTTTTCAGGATCATTAGCTTTCTAACATAAAATTTTGATGACCACATTAGTGGTGTTGTATTAGGACTATAGGTATCATTGTGATTATGACTACCTTCAGTCCTACCTTCATACCCTATTGGTTGATTTATGTCTACAATTTTATTGGTGTCTTTGCCTAATCGAGACACTGGTTTCTCCTTCCCTTTTCCTTTATCTTGTTTAGTTTGCTCTTCTTGTGTTTGTTGATTTCCTATTGTGCTTCCCAAGGCCCTGATTGCACTTTTAGGATAGATGGTTTTGAAATTTCCCTTTCTTGCAAGTTTCTAGATTCTATTTTTTCTGCGCCTTAATATCCCATTGTATTGCTTCGCTTCGACAAAGATGCATTTTTCTCCTATTCTTGAAGTGTTGGTGTGAGGGTGACCTACCATGTAAGCGCAAGCATCCCTAGTTATTCCTGCCTGAGCAAAAATGCTAGAATAAAGGAGGTTTTTGGAGGGATCAATGGGGAAGTGCAACGAGAGATTAAATGGTATAATACACCCCCTCTGGGTTAACTTCTCCATCACAAGGTTCTGGATGTCCCTACTTCCCCAACTCTATGTTATTGTTTCCTTATTCTCTGTGTTACCTCCTGACGGGGTTGGAATTTTTGTCTGCATGGAGCTATTTAAAGTTTTGGGCCTCTCCCTAACTTCCATTAGGCTTCTCAAGTCTATTGGGGCAATGTTATACCTTGTGATCTTTATCATACAGCTCCACCCTTGTTTTGAAGCTTAGCTTTCTCTGAGAAGGACCACACCACAATCTGTCGATAGTTCTTTCTTTGCTGATTGAAAAAGAAAAGAAAAGAAAAGAAAAAAGAAACCCATGAATCTTTTTTTAATCGGTGTGAGAATATTAAACATAATATTAATAAAGGGCAAAGTGAACTGTGAAATGAGCATAGTGGTGAGTGGCCAGCTCTTAGCCGGGCAATCCACCTGAATTTACATCATCGATGCTTACGACTTAATTATTTATATATATATATATATATATATATATATATATATATATATATATATATATATATATTGTAATGCCTATGCAATTATTTTATTCGTTCATAATAAAGTGATAGCATAATGTAGGATTCGTCATTCCCATTTTTTATTTTGCTTGGGCCGACCGTTTTATAAAATAAAAAATATATATATATTGATATTAGGTAATTTAATTATGAAGTTTGTGGTCTACCTAGAACAATCTAAGTATCTTCGAGGCACTATAAATATAATCGTAGTAGAATGATAATTTATATTGATAAATTTTCTTGTGTATAATTTTTGTCTGTATTATTTTTTACTTTTCATTAATAAAGTGAAATATTTATATATTTATACAATCAAATTAAAATTAAGATTTTATTACTATATAAATTAACATTTAATTATTAAAAGTGAAAATGTTTGGAGAAAGGGATAGTTGCAACTTCATTTAGTAAAGACCAACACAAGTGACCAAAATTATTAATCTTTACGTATTTTTGACACGGGTCGAGAGTAGAATAGTGCTTTCGAGAAAGAAATCAAAAAGTATTGGAATCAAAAGAATTATATTTAGAGTGAGGAAGATAAGGGAGAACTATTGAAAATCAACAAACATAGTTTATTAACACTTTATTTAAACAAATAATTGACAAGCAAACAAGTACATAAAATAATACTAAATAAATGCTTCAAGGCCATTTTTAGGTTACATAAATAAAGAAAAAACATCTAATTTCATTCGAAAAAAAAAACACTTCAAATAAAGTGAGTATTGTAAATATTTTAAAATTAAATTAAAAATTTTGATTTTTTAAAATTGAAAAATAAGCATTTTTTTAATATATAAATAATTATCCTTCTTCAATTTAGTGTCAAGTGAATATTGGTCTATTGTTTCTTGGCTCACAAAAAATGATTAAAAATCATTTCTTGTTGAGTGTAAACCCCTGATACAATAAAGAAGAAATTTAATTTTCTTTAAATAATTATAAGTATATAATACATATATATTAAAATAAGTATGTAAGGCTAAATTGATTGGTGATTAAGAAATGCTTAGTTGATTGAGGTTTTGGGTTTAGTTATTGACATGTTAGTCCTAAAGATCTCTTAAGGTAAGATAGGGTGGCCTAATACATTACCTAGGAAATTTTCCAAGAACATGGAAGTTCAAAATTAAATATAATATTTTTTCCAAAGAAAGTAAGACCAAAAAAAAATGCCACTCCCCTCTCAGTGATCCAACCACAATCCATCATTAGTGAAGAAATATTTATGGTGGAATAACAAACCCATGCTTTCTTAAATAGAGAAAAAGATAACAGTCACAAGAAATATTAAATATGAGAGTAGTCGTTGACAAATCTATAAATATATGTCTACCTCTAATTTCAAACAATATGAACTTGTCCTCAAAGTGACATGGTGTTCAAACACAACAAATAACATGAATTAAAAATTAACCCTTAAAAGACTTCAAGTTTATTAATATTATAGTTTAATTATTCCAAAAAATTGATTAAATTATAATTACCAATTAATAAATTAATAAAAATAAGTAATCAATTGATATAATTTTTAATTAGTAAAGTAATAAAATAATAAAAATTATCAATTAATAAAATTAATTAATAAATTTCTTCAGTAAATGAAAATGAATAAGATTAAGTAATAAATTGTTATATATATATATATATATAATTTTTAAATAAATAGATAAATTAATAGTCCATGTAAAGTAGAGTGATGGGGAAATCATCAAGATCAAAAGTCGAGGATGCATGTAAGAATTATGGAGAGGATTCTTTCCTATTGAAAGAGGATTTACTAGTAAAAAGTCCCAAGTCTATCCCTGAGATTGCACGCAAGAAAAAAGAAGGTGATTCAAAGATACTACAGGAAGATCACCCAGAAGAAGAACCTAAGTCAACCTCCTAGAGTACAAGCAGACAATATGGTGAAGAAAAGATTCATAAAAAAGCCTCATTAAAAGAGGTTATTTTGAATCTTACTTGTATAACAAATATAAGGAATACAAAAAAGAATGACATGTGGTAGCTACAAACAAACATCACAGACTAAGGAATGATCCCCTTCCTTCTCTTAAGCAAAGCTTTATTGTTTATATATCAACTAAACCCCTCATGATTTACCCAGATAATGAGGAGGCATCTGATTTTATATATACACTAAGTGAAAGAGTATTAATCTATAGGTTTAATAGATTGTGGCCTACTATTCCTAATCTATATGAGTGGATAAGACAACAATGGGATCCCATCGTATTAGGAGAGGTGGAAATCTCTCCTTGTGCCCACGGGTTCTTCATTGCATTATTTGAGGACCTATCTGAATGATATGAGATTTCAAAAAGGGGCCCTAGTTTCATAAGGGGGAGGGATTATTCATGAATCCTTGGTTTCCAAACTTTGACCCCTTGATTGAAAACCTCTCCCATGTCTTAGTTTGGGTGAGGCTAGATCAAATTTGTCTTTGTATTTTTGGACCCAACCAACCCTAAAAGAGATAAGAAATGTTATAGGTGTATTTTTAACCAAGACTCCTTAATATAGGATAGATTCAAATCAAGATGTGTCTGTATTTGTATATTTTTGGATTTAAGCAAAGGGCTCCCTACTAATTTTTCCTTAGTTTGGGATAGTTCAAAAAGAACCAAAATATAAATTATGAAAATATTATTTTTAGATGTAGGTAATGTTTTGAATATGGCCATTTGGTTATTACAAGTCTACACCTATAGGGTCCAATTCAAAATCTAATAGATAAGAACACTACCTCAGGTAACAATAGTTTATAAGTGGTTTAAATAAAGAGAAAATAAAGCTACTTGGTGGAAGAGAGTCACATTCGACCATGCATCAGTTGAATTGAGTGATGAAAATAAAGAATTTGAGAAAGGAGTGATATCAGATACTCCCTTGAAAAAAGTATAATAATCACAAAGTTCACAGGAAATAATATCACTGGGAATAATATGGATGGGAAAACATAATTTTCCCTAGAATAAAGACAAAAATCAACAATGAAGAGGAAAAATGATCACAAAATCCATTTTTCAAATAAAATTTAATGAACCTAAAATTTAAAATAGGGACATGATTTGCAGCTCCAAATCATCCCAACAAGTTTGGAGAGAAAAATGAGAATACAACATTAATGTTGTAATTCACTCTTTTGCTTAATTTTGGATTAATTATAGAAAACATGCATGGATATTCTGTATAAAGGATGAAAGCATGTTTTGTATAAAGGATGCATGCAGATTCTACCAAAAAAATAAGCATGCATGCAAGTTTTTAGAATTGCATGCATGTATATAATTTTTTAGAATTGCATGCATGCATGGATGCTTGTATTTTTTGCATGCATGCAAAAAGCAGGAAAAGGCAAAACATGCTATGATTTGAAAAGGAAAAAAAAACTAATACCTACTTTTTAGGAAAGAGGAAACTTTGAGTTCATGTAATATGTAACTGGGAAATATTTATTTTAATCCAATTTTTATTTATAAAAAAATAGATAAGTTAATAAACTAATATATTTTTTAATTAATAAAATTAAATATAGTACAAATTATTAATTAATAAAAATATAAATTAATTAATAAAATTCTTTCAAAAGCTTTATATCATATGATTTTATTTTAAATTCAATAAACATACACACTAAAAGTCTAATCACTTGGCCCAAGACATATGATGTGACCTAAAAATATTTTTGAGTATATTTGCTCGATAGTTTCCTTGCAAACATTGTACTTAAAATGTCAATCCAAAACTTAAGTTTTAAGAAATCATAAAATTCTTCCAATAATTTTAGATCATATAATTCTCTTTTAAATTCATTAAACATACATATAAAAGTGTAATCTCTTGCCATGTATGACATCACAAGTAATTATTTTTACAAGAAAATCTAATTTTATAATTTTAGGTTTGACTAGATTTATTTGCAGTTATTATGAATAAGTATGATGTTTTTTATTAGATAAGGTAAACCTAGGTTTTACAGGGACCCAAAAGCACAAAAGTGAAATAAAGACTTTTAACTAGGCCTTACATAGCTGAACGAACAAAAATAAAAAGTCTAAAATGCAAAAACAAGATCAGACACAGAAAACATGTTAATTGGGGGGGACCCTCCTGGGTATCCTCTGTATTAGAATTTTTCTTTGGTGGAAAGTTGGTCTTTTCTTTCAAGGCTTTATCTCCAATCTGATTCCTAGGACCCTCAGCTTTTTCACTAGGGAAAAATATCCTCGGGTGTTTCTTGCCTTTTAGCTGGGGGAAGGGATGCTTAGGGGGGACCCTAGGGGGATTTGGGGTCCTTAGGGGATTTGAGAACTAGGGAAAGGGGAGGGGGTAGGAAATATTACACCAACACATGGGTCATGGCCTTTGTCACCTGGTGAAGCTCATTCCAATCTTGGATTAGTTTTGCCAAACTGAAACCCGCCTACTAGACCTTTATGTTGAAATTTTTCAACATTATTTTGTTTTTCTCATGCTCTTGTATTACAATGGCCTTACCTTTATGATCATAGGTGGAGGGAGAGATGATGGTGATGGGTTTAGGTTTAGGGATGAAAAGCATTTTCAAGGGAAGATCATCTGGAGGGGAATGGGGTAAGCTATTATGAGGGAAAAGTTTAGTGGTGGGGAGGAAGCTCATAGAGGGATCCCCCTCTAGGGGGGTCTCCATGGAATCTTCCTTAGAAGAGGATCCTTCAGGTGGTACTTTTTTTCCAAGCAGGGTATAACCATGTTTCACCAACATAAAGATGAGGCCTTGTGTAAGATCGGGTTAATTGCATTAACCTTGTGGAAGAGGACTATGCTTTCCAAGGATTTTAGGAGAAAATAGGGAACATCAATATTAAAACCAATGAAATGATTTATAAACATGAAATGGTGCAAAAATATCAAGGTGTACTTACCTTCTAAGGTCATGTACCTCATGACCTATAAGCAGACTTTGGGCCAATATTTGGGTAGGTCAGTGCGAGGAAATCCCTTTTTCTTCATTTTCACAAATTCATTGGTTCAAAAAAATCACTATGATGAATCTTGTTTCTTTGATTGATCCTTTTATTATTTTACACCTATGCAATCCATGCCTGTGAGTTCTCTTATAAACTCCTCATAAACATTAATAGAAATCCCCCTCATGAAAACCTTCTTTTTTGACCAAGCAACAATGAAATCTCTTACCACTATAGGATTATGCTCAGTGATACGCTCCATATACTCTGTTATCCTACCTTTCTTGATCTTTTTCCACACCTTTTTATTTTCACAAACCTCTTTGTAGGATGTTGTCTCCATTCAGTCTCTATCGCCACCCATGTTGACAAGAGTTGCAAGGTTGGAGGGAGCGGGTCAAGAGTTTCGGATGGTGGAAAAATAGATAGAGCTTGTGATATGATGGATGTCCTCCAAATCCTTCTAATCATAATTGGATTCCCTTGCCTTGAAATGAATATGGGGATGAAATGACATGATTAGGCCCTTCAAGGTGAAAAAACACACGTGTTAAGATATGATGGATTTAAGTGGCATGTGTACCTTTAGTACGGATGACACTAAGTGTCATAGGGGGTGTTGCCTTCATTATGATAGATATTTAAACCTTGGAGTTGCACTTCAGTGTTGTCCAGAGTGTCCCTCGATCCATTACCTTCCCTATAAGTATGGATGAGTTTAACTTGAGGAAAGGTGTGAAGGATAGACTTCACATCTTCGACCAAGTCTTTAATATTATGAGTGGTTTTTTCTTCTAAGGCATTAAGAATATTGAGTGAATCTCCCTCTACTATGACTTTTCTCTGATTAAGGCTCTATGAAAGTTGAATACCCCAGAGAGTAGCTTTAGCTTCAACTAGATGATTAGTTTGTTTACCCATGGGCCCCACATAGGCCACCAACAAGTCACCATTTGAATTTATTATAATGCCCCATTTGTCATCTAGGCTAGGGTTGCCTTTATAGGCTCCATTGAATTTTAATTTTATCCACCCTCTTGAGGGGGCTTTCCATTTGGTTTGCTTGTGTATGATGTCTTTTGAGGAGGAGTTGATGACTTGTTGGAGATCCTAGTTGTTAAGGATGAGACATGCAGAAGGGGGGTAGAGTTTTTGTCCTTGGGAGGAAAAGCCTTCCAATTTTTAGAAATGGCTTGACAAAGTCTAGAAAAGATGTTCTTCCACTAATGCCTTTTGTTTTGAAACAAATTGTCATTATGGGCTTTCCAAATGCACCAAAACTAATGGGGAAGTGCAAGATGCCAAAGGAAAGATAGAGATGGGATATTCCATAGGGGATTCCATTGTAAGATGAGATCCACCATGTTATTTAACTTGACCCAAGTTTATTGTAAATGACTAAGAATCTCATTGAATAAATTGAGATTGAAAGGGAATTCTAGAAACAAATGCTGAGTGGATTCCTTCACCTTTTTACAAATCAAACATCTGTTGGGGATGATAAGTCTCATTTTGGTGAGGTAATCAATAGTCAAAATTTTGTTTTGTGTCACAAGCTAAAAGAAAAAGTTGGTCATGGGGGATAGATGCTTTACCTAAAAAAATTTCCACTTGTCCCAATTTCTATCCACATTAAGTTCAATGGCATGACCCATGGACACTGAGTACTTTGTGTTATCTTCTACTCTCCAGATGAAATGGTCATCTTTTTGAACCAAGGGGATATGTAGATTAATAATAATATGGTTAATATTCTAGATAGCTTGTGATTCTTCTGAGGGAAACCCTTCACTAGGGATGGCTTTCCAACACTTCCTTCCATCCTTGATTTCCTAGTAGGCCTTGATCTTGGACCCCCATCTCTATTTTATTTGATCATACTAGCCCACCCAAGTCTCTTGTAATGAGAGGGGGGGTGGGGGATAACCATGCATCCTCCCAAAAATCAATTTTCTTGCCATTGTTGATTTTTCATAAGATGCCCCTTTTGAGGAGGTCTTTTCAGCAAGATATGTCCTTCCATAAGGTGGACCCTCTAGGAGGTCCTTCCCTCCATAGGAATGCATCCTCTTCCACGCCTTCCAGGTATTTGGCCTTGATAATTCTAGTCTATTCTCCTTTCTCTTTCATTACTCGTCAACCCATTTTTTCCAATAAGGCTCTATTCATTGAGCTTATACTTCTTAGGCCTAGACCTCCATTTACTTTTACGAGACACACCTTTTCTTAGGAAACCAAGTTGAATCTAAACATTTCTTATGTTCCTATCCAAGGAATTTTTTTTTTGGATTTTCTCGATTTTGGATGCACCATTGGTTGGCATTTTGAAATTTGACATGAGATAAACATGAATGCTCTAAATTATGGCCTTGAGGAGCTAAAATTTGCCTACCCATGTGATAAGGTTCCCTTTCCACCCCTCTAATTTCTATTAAATATGGTCAATCAAGGGATTCCAAAGATGGGAGTCCATTTTTCTAGCCAAGAGGGGAATACCCAGATGGTTAGCTAGGAGAGTGCCCACTGAACAATCCAGAATCTTTACAATCCTTTTCTATTGGGTGGGAGGCATGTTTATGAAGAAAAGAGAGATTTTTTTAAAATTGATACATTTATTAGACACATTTTCAAAATTATTAAGGATGTATTTGAGGTTTTTAGCTTCCCTAGTCGAAGCATCACCGAGAATGATAGTGTCGTCAGTGAACTACTAATGGGTGATAGGATCCATTTTCTGAGCAGCTGAGATTTCTTTTATCTAACCCTAACTACAAGATTGTATATATGAATATGTATGATGTTATTTGACTTAGATATATTTATTTATAAAAAATTATTGTGAACCTACACTCTCTTACACCTAATCCATGGTTATATTTTTATTCCATTCTAGTGGGTCTATTTTTTTCTTAGATTTAATCCTTAGGCATACTGATTAAGGTTTCATAAGCCCTTAAATTAATGTGTCATGCCCTTCCTCTCAAAGCTAGATATTAATTTTTCATAGGGCTTACATTATTTTGTACTTAGATATAAATAGCCCTAATTATTTTCTACTTGATATCAAACCCTTATGTGATGTGTTTTCTCTATGCTTGAATTATCTTATCATAAGCACTTAGTTTTATTGTAAATTTTATAAGCATATTATTGTTATTTCAATATTACATAATTAGTATGGATTCTAAGAATCTATTTTCAAAAGTTAAATCATCTCTTACAAATGGCGCACCTTCCTTACATGATAATTATGTACAAAATATGTATAAATTTAATGATGATTATTATTATAAATCTAAATTATAGGAACAATATATTGATGACCCCATTGATAATATTAGGAAATTTTCTATGAATAGTCCTACTAATATCTTTAGAATTGTCAATTTATTGAAAGAAATTTGTTATCAAAATCTCCCTTCCCATAGTGTTACTTCAAAAGTTTTTCCTAACCCTACTCATATTTCTATTTCTTATACAATTACTTCTTTCTAAAATGTTATATTTTCAAAAGTTTAAAATGTTTTTATTGCTTGTCTTCCATTTTAAACTATGGTTCCTAAAAATTCTCAAAGTGTTTTAGTGACTTCTTAAAAAATTTCAACATGCTTGTAAAATTCATCTAATCCAATCACCTATGACTTCTCAAATTTCTTATAATATTGTTAATACCCTTTTGATTTCTTCTATTCTAATTTCCTCCACTACTAATCCTCTTATTCCTACCAAAACTTCTAAAATGACCACCATGATCCATATATTGCATGATTTAAAATAACAATTTAAATTGCTTTTCAAAAGTATCAACATATAAGTGGTAGGGCCACTTCTTATTGTATTCATGTGGTGCTTACTATTCAATAATATAATTATTTTATTTTTTGAGCATTAATATATCAAATAAAATAAATCTCATCTATTATGCATTAATTTTTAAAATTTATACAACAAGATTAGGTGGTCACAATTTAAAGAGATACTCATATTTTATAAGAACAAACCAACAATGAAGTGGTATACATGAAAATACCACAAGAATTATTGCAATAATTACCTAAAAAAAGAGCACATTAAATTCAAAGGTATTTAAATCAATGTTGATAAGGGTACTTTATCACATAGTATGTCTCCAAAACTAGTGTGAAACCATAAAGAAGATTGATGTATGAGAGACAAGTTAGTCACTATTGTGAAATTTCACTCCTTGAAATAATTGTATTATTTTCTCCATTTTTAATTTTATCATCTTTTATTAAATTATCCTTTTATAAAAAGTTGTAATGGTGGGATAAATTATTTTATCTAAGTAAAAAAATGTTGAGGATTTTTATTAGTGGATAAAAATATTTAAATGTAATACATTTTATATAGGAAAAAAAAAGTAGTTGATGAAATGTTGTTGGATTGGTTAAGTGGGTTGATCAATTATTATTGTACATGTTTGTGTCTTGATAATCCTCTAACCTCATTGTAGTCCATATAATTTGCAACTCCAATAAAAAATATTTACCAAATCAAAACTTTAAAAAAATGAAGCAAATGGGTGGATAAATTAAAATAACCCATTTTAATATAAGATGAGAAATAATTCCCACATGAAGAATACGACAGAGATCTATCCTCTCTTTAAAAAGGGGAGATAAGTATTTAGAGTATTTTCCTTTATTTATTTATTCATTTTTTGAGAGTTCATAGAAAATAAATAAAAGAAACTAAAAGCTTTAGGTTTTTATAATTTAGAGCTCACAAGAGGAAATATTGCAATAAAAGATATTTTGATGGAAATATTATTTGGATGAAGATAAAGGAGAAGATGATGAAAAATTAGTCATTAATGACTTTTAGAAAATTTGAAAAAAATTAAAAGAATATTTATTTATTTATTATTTTTTGAGGCATAAGATTCAAGTTGAAATCAAGATATAAAATTGCACATTTAATGTTTTCATTATCTTCTTTGTAAATAAATGAAGAGTTTCTCAATATTTTCAAAGTTGAACTTTCAATGTGATTCTTTGTATTAATAATTATTTTTCCATTATAATTTTTATATTTATCTATAAGAACCATCATTTTGAAGCCTCCATCACTTCAATTTTTGATATCTTTTTTAATTTATTATTTTATTTCAAAATTATATGTAATTGTGTAATTTTGAAGCACATAATAATTATTTTGTGGTTGTTATTTTGTCCTTAGTCTATAGTTTTGTGTGGATGTTTAATCTTATAGTAATTTTAATTTTTTCCTTTTTTGACTTGTTTTTTTTATTTAAGAGGATTCAATTCATCTCTTCAACTTGTGACACTTAGGTGTTTATTGATAAATTATGCGGCTCATTCAAAAACTTCACCATCATTTCCAACTCACATGCATGAATCTATAATTCTTAACTCCTCTTTTTCCATATCACGTAACTCCTATATTTTAACAATGTACATTTTAGCTTAGCCATAACTTCAACATAAGCCATCAATTAAATGTTTGATTATAAAATGATTACTAGCAATCATTGTAATGGTTTAATCAACTATTCATCTTCCTCTTTTGTATATTAATATATCTTTATATCCATTGTAATAAGTTAGTGATATAGAGATAAAGTGGGAGTACATAGACATCAAACACCCAAATTCTCAGTTATTGTACAAAACTTAGCATAATACAACTTTTTTATTACAATTATAATATGGTGCTCATTATTTTATTCTCTTTCTTTTTTCCTACTACACTTTAATATATATTTTCTCCTTTATCATTTCATAAAAACTTCCACAATAACTAGTTTAATCCATTAAATGAGGTTGTCTATCAAGTTTTTAGTGTATATTAGGATGTATACAATTTTATATAGTCTAAGATGTACTTATATTAATATATTTTATAGATGAGCACACGCTTATGTATATCACTACCCATAAATTATTTATAAGTTATTGTCAAATAATAATACCTTTAGTGGTTATCCTCAAAATCAGATTTGTCTATTTTGAACTAATATCCCAAAAGATAAATACTATCATAACCTTATTACTTATCCATATAAGAAGCTGGAAGAAATTGCTGAAGGTAATTTCTTCAAAAATATTTTGTATTCAATTCTTCACGTGAGGATGACATATTTTCCTCATGCACATATACGCTTAATTTATTGGTAGTCATTTTACCTTGATCATATTTGTGTCTAAAGTTTTTTCAGAAGTATGCATATATAATTGTGGGTGATAGTCATGAGATTTCTTATGTAGTTATCTTAGACAAATTTCATAAATATAAAATGGTATCAAATCTTTTCCAAGATTCACATCATTGTATGGATGATTTTTATATGTAGAAATCATCTCCTCTTCAGTTTTGTTGGGTTTTTGTCAAAGTTGAATCAAATAAACTTATTAATTTCACCAGTTTTAGAGCTTCATGAGATTTTTTATCTATTCTATTATATTTGGAACATTTAAGAGAGCCATTTTATACTTTTATTTCATAAAAATGGATATACGGTGCTCAATTACTTGAGGTTTGGAAATAGGGTAATTAAGTTATTTTTGCATGTTTTTTCTATTAAAAATATATATTTTTTTTTTAAGAATTAATTTTTTTAAATAAAAATAATAAAATTATATTATCTAGAAAATTCAAAAAATAAAAAAATGAAAAAAAATCTAAAAAATGAAAAACCATTTTCCAGTTTTGGAGTCATGGGGTAAATATTTTGTAGGTTTGGACACTTTTTTCAATGTTTGAAAAGTTTTTTTAAGATGAACCCTCATGGTTTTGTTCCATTTATAGCACTCTTTACTTCAACATGCCATATCTTGGTTATATAGTTGTCCTTTGATTGATGTTTTTTCACCGTACTTATTTTTTTGAGATTTATGTACTAGTGTATCTAATTTTAGATATATGGCTTGTTTTTGTCATTCATAGTTTTTTAGATGCCACCTGGACCATTCATGTTTTAATTTGAGATAAATTTCACATACAAAACACTTTCTTCATGAAAAATTTTAACATATGGTTCTCTAGGACTCTTTTTGTGTAGTACATATGGTAAGATCATTTGCATAGGAATAATACAAAAGCTCAACTCATGAATAGCTCAAAGAAGAGAAAATGCCATAATATTAAGTTGATTTAACACCAAGTCATCTCATTTTAATCTTCACCAAAATGGATCAACTCATGAATAAGATCAAAGAAGAGAAAAAGACATAGTCTTAAATTGATTTAACACCAGGTCATCTCATTTTAATCTTCATTAAACTATATATATTGCATTTCTTATTTGGTAAATGTGTGGGCACTTGTATCTCATCATCTAACCTTTCTAAATGGCTTTAATTGTTTGGATCTCCCTTACTTCTCCCTCCATATTTTTTATTTGAAAGTATTACAAGGACCTTCAAGTAGGATATTACAAGGACATTCAATGAATCTCCTAGGAGATACTTTTAATATATTACAAATAACTTCAAGGTATCTCATATGAGATACCTTAAAGCTAGTATAAGGAACCTTCAATGTATCTCTTAGGATATACCTTAAAGGTATTATAAATACCTAGGAGATACATTGAAGTTTATTTGAATAGATTAAAATTATATCTTAAGAGATACATTAAAGGTCCTAATAATAACTTTAAGGTATCTCTTAGTATTTGCAAGGACTAGGAGATACCTTGAAGGTTTTTGTAATACTTTCAAGGTATCTCTTAGGATATAACTTGAAGGTTTCTTGTAATACATTCAAGGTATTTCTTAGGAGATACATTAAAGTTTTTCTAAGTAACTTCAAGTTATTTACTAGGAGATACTATCAATTTATATCCTAGAAGATACCTAGAAGATATTGTAGGAACCTAAGAGATTCCTTGAAGATATTATAAGGACATAGGAGATACCTTTAAGGTTCTTGTAATAACTTCAAGGTATCTCTTCAAAGGTCATAGTAATACCTCAAAAGGATATATTAGGAGATACCTTGAAAGTCATTATACTACCTTCAAAGTATCTCCTAAGTATGAAACTCCTTGTAATACATTCAAGGTATCTCATAGTAGGTCATTATAATTCCCTCAAAGTATCTCCAAGGAGATACCTTAAAGTTCCTTATAATGCCTTCAAGTCATATCCTAAGAGATAACTTGATGGTATGGATATGATATGTGTATAAGGTATTAAAATAACCTTCAAGGTGTCTCCTAGGTCCTTGTAATACCTTCAAGGCATATCCTATGAGATACTTTGAAGGTTCCTTGTAATACCTTCAAGGTATATCCTAGGTATCTCCTAGGTGACACATTTAAGTTATTATATAGGGAACCTTCAATATGTATCACAAGAGATACTTTGAAGGTATTACAAAGAACTAGCTTCAAGGTATCTCTTAGAAGATATTAAATGGACCTTTAAGGTATCTCCTAGGTATTTTAAGGACCTTTGAGGATAAAGCTTGAAGGTATTAGAAGGAAATTCAAGGTATCTCCTTTAAGGTAATTGTAGTACCTTCAAGGTATCTCCTTAAAGGTCCCTATTATACCTTAAAAGGATCTCTTATCTATGAAGGTCCTTGTAATTCCTTCAAGGTATCTCATAAAAGTTATTACAAGGAAATTTAAGGTATCTCCCTAAAGGTCATTTTAATACCTTCAATTTATCTCCTTGAAGGTCTTTGTAATAAATTCAAAGTATCTCTTATGTATACACATTTTTTTAATACATTCAATTTATCTCCTAAATATGAAGGTCTATATAATACCTTTAAGTTATCTCCTTACAGATACCTACAAGATACCTTGAATGTATTACAAGGAAATTCATAACTAGGAGATACCTTGAATGTATTAAAAGGACCATCATACATAATATATACTTTGATATTAGGTCCTTGTAATGCCTTCAAGGTATCTCCTAGTAGATATCTTGAAGGTTCTTATAATACCTTCAAGGTATATCCTAATAGATACCTTGAAGGTATACCTAGGAGATGACTTCAAGGTATACCTAGGATATGCCTTGAAGGTATTACAATGACCTTCAAGGTGTCTCTTAGGTCCTTATAATACCTTCAAAGTATATCCTAAGAGACATCTTGAAGGTTCCTTGTCATACCTTCAAGGTATCTAGATAGCTAGGAGATACCTTGAAGGTATAAAAAGGAACCATTAATAGTAAAGTATTTGATTTTATTAGTTGATGGTAATGGATTTGAGGGCCAAAGTGTCTCTTGTGTGATACCTTGAGAGGTTTATTTAATAAACACCTCTCAAGGTATCACTAAAGAGCCATCTCTCAAGGTATGATATAATAGATACTTTAGACCTCAAATAGATTACCATTTATAATAAAAATGTAATTCATTCAAGGTATCTCCTATGAAATACCTCTTGTATCTAAATTATATGTTTCTAAATGCACCTATGACATCAAAATATACCTCTAGAGGTATGTCTAAAAATGTATCTCTCAAAAGGTACCTATTCCACCCAAGATATATCTTAAAATATACCTCAACATATCTTTTAAAAGATACCTTTGCCTCATATTAATCACTATCAACAATAAAATATAAATTTATTAATGTGTCTCCTTACTAAATTGACATGACTTCAAAGCTAGCATCATGTATCCCATTTTTATTTTAAAAAAAGAAACCGCTTAAAGTATCATCTAAGATAAATGTCTTAAGGTATCCTTGAATAGATAACTTGGACCTCAAATCCAACACCATCAATGAATAAATATTAATACTTTTAAGTTATCTCTATATAAAAATATGTCAAGGTCTCACTCAAGAGATACCTCTCAAGAAATCTCTTGAGAGATAATTTGACCCTCAAATCCATCAACTTCAATAAGTAAATAGTAACACATTCAAGGTATCTCTTACAAAATACATCTCTAAATTATGTTTGCAAAACCCGTCCATATATAAACCCCCTTGAATGTGCATAACTTATAAGGTATTTTCATAACTACCTCATAAGGACTCTATTTTGAATGATCATTTTTAAAAGTGTATTTTTTATAGGGAACCTAAATTGGGAATTATAATTAATATTGGAGTAGTTATCACCTAGGTGAAATGAGGATTGAAGTTTGGTAGTTTATGATATTCAAAGATATAATTTTTTATATTGATAAATTCATTATACAAAATCTATTTTGATTATATTTTAAATGGAAAAGTATATTTTTTGACGACGAATCCAAAATTTCCATTATATTTAATTTTAATGGTATCTAAAACAAATAACAATATGTACACACACACACACAAACACGCGCATGCACGCACACACACACACACACACACACACACACACACACACACACACACACACACACACACACACACACACACACACACACACATACACACACACACACACACACACACACACACACACACACACACACACACACACACACACACACACACACACACACACACACACACACACGCACGCACGCACGCACGCACACACACACACGCACGCACGCACGCATGCACGCACGCGCACACACACACACACACACACACACACACACACACACACACACACACACACACACACACACACACACACACACACACACACACACATTTGAAAGCATGTATGTTTTGTAGGGAAGCTAAATTGGGAATCATATTTAAGCTTGGAGGAGTTATCACTAGGTGAAATGAGGATTGAAGTAAGTAGTATATGACAATCAAAGCTATTATTTTATGGATTACTACACACACACACAACCTATGTGATATATCCATGAATATTTATTTAATCAATGTCATTAAAAAAATGGGTTATACATTACCTTTTTAATATTTTTAGGTTTAAAAATAATATCCATGCTTATGTTATGATATAAATAAAGATGTGTCCCCTACATATATGTATACACTAAACTAATTTTATAACTAACCTAATTAAGAATCTCACATGTATTTTGCAAATTTATAGGCTAAAAAATCATACATTAATAGATTTCAAATTTGGAGACTATTTTTCTATCATAAATAATGGAAAGGTTATTAGTGAAGGAAGAATACACAAAATTCTAAATGTAGATGTTGACTCTTTGGAATCCAAAATTCCCACTTCGATGTGTCATAATGAGAAAATACCTTATAGATGTCAAGGAACCTAGAACAATAAACATGCTCCGATGCCTACTTAGTCAGGATCTTGCTCTACCAATTAGAGCATATATGATTACTTCTTGTATTAGCAACTAAACACGGAATTATACCAGAATCAATAAGTAACTAGAAATATGAAACAACACAGGAATTGAGAGACAATACACAATTGTATTAATAATCACTCAAAAGAATATACAATAAGGAAGATGCCACTTCTTCCTCCACCTCAAAGGTTCACCACACCTCAAGACCTTCTTCCCTCTCTCTCTCGGTCACAACAATCAACTCCAATATAGAATTGATGTTCACCTCTCCAACCAATCAGTAACACGCTGCCAGTTCACCAAGTACACAACCATACTCCAAGTATATCTCCTGCTCTCTGTTGCTACCTGCAAATCACTAGACCTTACTCACCATGTAGATATCTCTACACCCCTGAAGAACCCTTATCCTTGCCTCACCAAGTCCTTATGATTCTTCAACCAGTACCTTGGTGGATCAGCTCCTTGACCTTGCAGACCTTGCGACTCTCCCTGATCATACACACTCAGCACCCCTTTTGGAACTAGGAGGAGCTACACTAGCTCTCTCTAAAAGCTCTATGGCTTTCTAGCACACATTTACAATACAATCATGAGTCTATTATATAGATCTCATCCAAACAATAATTAGACATCTAATACAATAATTAAATCCGTAGCTCTCAGTCTAAAAATAGCTCTAAACATGCAAACACTTGGTTCGTCAACAAACTGCCTGTAATATACTCGCAGCTCGAACCACAGGTGACCGACGTCGGTCCCTGTCTACCTGGGGATCACCGACACTGGCCAACTTCTGACCGTCATCGGTTGCTTCCTATCTCCTTCCTACCGTCGTTGGTTGGCCTAACTGACGTCGGTGTCTGTGACACTCCGTAACACTTCTACAACCTCCTCCATGTCTGCATCAGTGAAGCTTTTAGCTCCACAACCTAACAATCTCCCACTTGGAGATAAACAACTGCACCTGTACCTATATCTGTAGCCTATCTAATCTATTTCTTGGCTTGTATCCCTCTTCAAGATCAATCCTGAAGACAACCCACCACACAACCTGTGATGCTATCCATGTCATTCAAGTAACCTGCCACATCTGAACCTACATATCCATGTAGTGAAGAACTTGAGCCTGCATAACAAGAATCCCTGCTGCTAGTCCTACTGAACTACCCTTTAGTACTCCTTCCTTGAATTGGCTCCATACTTTTTGACAACCCCCACTGATTGGGAAAACTCAGGTCTACACTAGACCTCATGTGATTTCGAACCCTATTTCAAGCTAAGCTTGAACTGTCCAGCCCTTGGTGTGCTTTTTGATTCTGCATCCTGCGTAATGAACCTTGCCAACACCGTCTTCACATCAGCTCCCACTGAAGATAAAATCTCCATGTCTCTTATGCCAAAGAATTTCACTGCTCTAAATTCCTCATGACATACCTATGAACTAACCTTACCTTTTAGCTCAGCAAATCCCTGTATATACAAAACCTGCTAGTAAACCATCCACATACAGTAACTGGATAATGTCGTGACTCATCATCTACCTAGTAAGAATAAAATCACAATAGTTACACTGACGTTGACTAAAGCCATGCTTTGTCATCCACCTGTCAAAACCTGTACCACTATCTTGCAGCTTCTTCAAGACCATATGCCTTGGCCTTCCATCTCTTGTATCCATCCACTCTCTTCTTTAAAACGGGAATCCATTCTGTCTCTTAGTGCTTTCTTCCAGCTGACAACTCTACCAACAAATACTTGTTTGGTTCATCTCCAAGGACTCACACTCCTCATCCATGCCAAGCTCCCACAGTATCTGGACTCTACCTGCATTGCCTCTTCACATATTCATGGTTCTCGACCATCAGTAAGCAATATAAAGAAGGTGAACAATGAATATGAGGTTCACTTACCCTTTCTAACCTCGACATGAGCGTTTGAGACTTGTTGACAGCTCGCTGTCTGTCCAATATCCATTCCAGTGACCGATCTTGGCCATCTCCCAGTCTACTCTCGACCGATGTCAGTTCCCTGCACTGACCCTGACTGCCGACGTCGTCTCCCTAGCCGACGCCGGTATCCTTTCTGCCGATGTTGGTTCCTTCATGACCGACGTCGGTCTTCCTGTTGCTGATGTCGGTTACTGTCTGACCGATGTCGGTACCTGTGTTCGTCTGTGAGTGATAACTTTTTACCCACGAGCTCTCTGTGGATCAAAATCCTAATCAAATCAACCCTGCTCTTCTCAGAATAATTCAGTTCCCTCACCTAATCTCTGTTCATCATCTCCTCCATGAACACCAAGGCTTTCCAATTCTTTAGCTTGTCAAAAACATCTGTCTTCCGCTTGAGAACCTGCATTCCCCTCCTACATATGTGACGAAGCCCATGAAGCCACATCTCTACAATAGAAGGTGAATCAGTAATATAAGTAGATAGATAAAGGATACCTACTTTCTTACCACCATCTAATTCAAGTGTATCCGCTATGAGAGTTATAGTGCATCTCTCATCACCCAAATTCCCTGAAGAAATTAGACTCATATCCAAGACTGGTACCTACATGACTTCCTTCAACCACTGTGTGTCGTCCATCTGCAATTTTAGCTTCACTTCCCCTTTGCCAATTCTTTGGCAAGGCTCTCCAGCTCCTAAATAAATCTCTCCAAAGTCATACCCATGAAAAAATGCTCTATTTCGAACTGCATGGAAAGAGACAAAAGAATCTATGAACCAAGATTCCACTTTATCCAAAACATCCTGTGCAACATCCCCTGCAACATCTGCTCCTCCTTGCTGATCTACAACCAACCAACAATCTTTATTTACCTACTCTTTCTTTCCATCAATTAGACCATTCATGCTATTCAGTTTCTCCATTTGTAGCTTACTTCCTTCTGCCATTGCTATACTCCCACTCAATCAGAAGCCCTTGTGAGTAACCTATAATCAACAAACACTACCAGATCTAAAACCACCTGTTAGTAACCCAACCAAAAGCTCTGATACCACTTGTCAAGGAACCTAGAACAATAAACATGCTCCAATGCCTACTTAGTCAGGATCTTGATCTACCAATTAGATCATATATGATTACTTCTTGTATTAGCAACTAAACACGGAATTATACCAGAATCAATAAGTAACTAGAAATATGAAACAACACAGGAATTGAGAGACAATACACAATTGTATTAATAATCACTCAGAAGAATATACAATAAGGAAGATGCCACTTCTTCCTCCACCTCAAAGGTTCACCACACCTCAAGACCTTCTTCCCTCTCTCTCTTGGTCACAACAATCAACTCCAATATAGAATTGATGTTCACCTCTCCAACCAGTCAGTAACACGCTACCAGTTCACCAAGTACACAACCGTACTCCAAGTAGATCTCCTGCTCTCTGTTGCTACCTGAAAATCACTAGACCTTACTCACCATGTAGATATCTCTACACCCTTGAATAACCCTTATCCTTGCCTCACCAAGTCCTTATGATTCTTCAACCATTACCCCGATGGATCAGCTCCTTGACCTTGCAGACCTTGCAACTCTTCCTGATCATACACACTCAGCACCCCTTTTGGAACTAGGAGGAGCTACACTAGCTCTCTCTAAAAGCTCTATGGCTTTCTATCACACATTTACAATACAATCATGAGTCTATTATATAGATCTCATCCAAAAAATAATTAGACATCTAATACAATAATTAAATCCGTAGCTATCAGTCTAAAAATAGCTCTAAACATGCAAACACTTGGTTCATCAACAAACTGCCCATAATATACTCGTAGCTCGAACCACAGGTGACCGACGTCGGTCCCTATCTGCCTGGGGATCACTGACGCCAGCTGACTTCTGACCGTCATCGGTTGCTTCCTGTCTCCTTCTTGCCGTCATCGGTTGGCCTGACCGACACCGGTGTCTGTGACACTCTGCAACACTTCTGTAACCTCCTCCATGTCTGCATCAGTGAAGCTTTTAGCTCCACAACCTAACAATAGATGTCTAAGTGTTAATGTGATAAAACATTTTGATCCAACTCTACCACTTCCAATTCTAAGAGATTTTGTAGATACTTTGGGGGATTTGGTTGATAATTTTACTATTTGAAACATAAGAATGATGCAACACATCATAGACAATTTTTATTTAGAGGATTACATGGAAGAAGGAAATAATAACTTTAGTTTAGTTATATATAAAACCATTGCAACAATAAAACTCTTGCTTGCATTCATTCGATGGCTATATCAACGATCCAACCACATTTTGTACTCTAGTAAATGAGTTTATTATAAAAAGGGTGTATTTATTGCAAAAATGTATAACTCTTACAAATGATGATAGAATTGCTTATGGTTATATTGAATTTTCATGTCTATGAGATATTTTTGGTTGCATTCCAGTTCCAATGGTAAAAAATGAATTGGGAATTTACATAAGGCACATTCTACAACATTGTGAAACTTATAGACAAAAATAACTAAATCATCTATCATTAGATGGCCTTATAACAAGATAATGGACATTGAATTTAGAGCAATAAATTTACCATACATGACACCAAAGGATAAATAAATTAGATATGTTTGGAAAGTAGTGGATACTGAAGTCATTCCTTGTATAAAATTCCTAGAGCAGAGGCATCCAAAAAATTAACTCATGCCTAAAACTATTCTGGTTGAAAATGATTGCAACCAAACACTTCACTTAGCCAAGTAAAATTTGATGCAAGCATAGATAGTGAGATTATAAAGGTTTATGTTGAGAAATATTGTGCCAAAATGTCTTTAGCCAATATTATCATTTGAAATTCCAAAATCAATAAGGATAAAGTTGCTTGATTTTACCATAAAAAATAGGAGGCAACATATCTTAGATGCACTTTATACCAGTTTGTTTAAGAAAAATTAAAAAAAGTACCATTGATTTTCAAGGTATTGAGATCTGTTTGGAAGCTTGGCTTAAAATATATGAATTGAAGATAAGTAGTTTTTTTACGTTCAAAATTGTCACAAAAATGGGGAACGAATTACATTCTATGTAGGTCAGTTTTGACAAAAGCCACAAAAGTGAATGGAAACTAAATATTTTTTGGACCAATTAGTGGATGATTTTTTAGATATTTCTCTAATAATTACATTCTAGATTGATATAGATGGTGCACGAATAAATGTTTGACATCTTCCAACATCTTTCACTTAAGAATTTATGAGGTGCCACATCAATGCACAACTAACAAATATGGAATATGAGCCAATATCCCATCCAAAATTCAATAACATGTGGAGAACTAATTTTCATGATGTGAACATTTCTAGGTCTGATGACTTTGTTGGGTACAAAACATGTATCTTGTTGACTCAATAAAAATACTTTGGGTCCCTATCTAGAGATCAGTTAGCGTGCATCGATCAAGAATTTATGATGCACTCAAATCAAATATTTTTCGCAAGACAAATGTACTACACACATAAATGAATGTTTGAGAAGTAACATTAAGAATGGCTCAGTGTCATTCATGACAAGGTAGAATGCCAAAAAACATTTTTTCCAATGATAGTAACACAAATCAAAGCAGTTATCGATAGATTAGTAGAGTTGTCAATGGAAGGCATCATCACACAGGGTCATGGTGTAAGTAGATATGGAATTTTTTTTACTATATGTTCTTTGAGGGTCTAACTTTACCATCACTTCATTGAACAAGTGCTTGAAGGATATGGAAACAATAATTATAGATACTTGTGGATATTTACTATATAAACCTAGATCTTCAACATATCCATTGTATGATACACTTTTATCTAATAACTACTACCCTAAATGCAAGAAATACATAGATGAAGGACAATTAATTGGTGCCTTCAAGAAACTTCCTTCCAATTTATACCTTATAACTAGACAACTATTGTAGGTAAAATAAGAACATGTACTTCCTTCACATTTTTAATTTGAAAATTATTTAAAAAAAATACATATATAATGTTTTGTTATTACATCTTTCATTCCCATAATAATTCATTTATAGATTATGATTGTTTTTAAAAAATCAATCCCAACCACTCCCTTTTATTTTCGTATGTGTCTCTCAAGTGATACATTTATATTACCCCTTATAAATTATCAATTAAACTTTAATTTCACAAAATCTGATCTACTACTCTAACAAAGTTTTTCTCAAGCCATACACACGTAGTATGCCTTGAATATCATCAAACAACATGTTTTCATAACACATCCACTTCATTTATTTTTTATAGGTGTCTCTTAAGAAAAAAAATTAATTATATTCCTTGTATAATATCAAGTAATGGTGTAGCAATACCATAATCATTTTCATTAAAATTAGGGTATCATTTGAGAGATAAGTATAGAGAATAAAAGGTGTTGTGTTAAGAACATATTCTAATTTTTAATATACATGGGATAATACCAAGGTATCACTTGGGAGATACTTATGGATAATAAATATATAGTTTCATTGCCACTATATTTTATGTGATAATTATAAAAGGATTAATGTGAAATTATTTAGTTTGATATACCTAAGAAAACCAATAAAAATGACTACATGTGGAATGTTATAATGATTTTAAATGAAGGTATCAATTTTGAGATACTGGGAAGGCTATTTTATATTAGTTTACATAATGTAGTGGTAGCTTAACCATATTTCATGATCATATATGTATCTCTCAACACATATATTGTAAATTATAGCTTTATATTAATATGAAAAAAAACATGTCTAACATTATATGGAACTAAATGCAATTATATTAAATTTCCAATTACACAAAATCATGTTTTCTTGTACAATTTTGTGATGTAATATTTATCTCTCCTTTTCTACAAAGGTATCTTCCTCAATATCGAGGTTAGTTTTCTTCCTATACGACATACCCATTAAGACATCAATGACACATTTGGAAACTTGTTTGCATGTATAAAGAATAAATATGTATGGAGTATGGTAGAGATGATGAACATATGAAAATACAAGAAAATTCACTCCATATTAAATTTAAGAATTAGTTGATTTCAAATACTTTGTTAATAATTATTAGTTGAAGGGATGCAACTAAATAGTAGACTTGACAAAAGGCCAATATTTTCTTCTAGGCATAGAGAAAGGTCAACCCATTATGCATTGTAAAAACTCTATAAAATATAGAGATTGGTCCCCCATGATTAAGTTATGGTGAAGAAAAGAAAATGATGAGGCAAATATTCTATAGGGTAATTCTATGACAATATTTTTCAAAGACTTGAAAATTAGAGAAAAATCACAAGAATCTATTGTTGTAAAAGACTCAAATAAAAGTAGAAAAAAGAGTGAAAAATAAATTAAAGATAAGTTGATCAAGTATGTAAAAAAATTTAATGAATTTGATTTGACTAAAAAATATTAATTAGAATGATATATCATATCACTTCTAAACTATCCATGCCATAATGAAAGAAGACATGTTCTATTATGAATTTGAATATACAGGAGATTTATGGCCTAGAACTCACCACAAAATAACACTACATAGAGATATGCATAAAATGGTTCATGATAGGGCCATTGAATTTGGAGTGGCATCCACAGATACATATGTTGGTCCAAGAAGCAAAAGACCAAAAATTTCATTTGATCTAGTTCAAGATGTGCATAAAGGAGACATGATGTTTGTCAAACTTGATGATTCTACATGAGTGAACTACATAATATGGGTTTCTAGAGTGGAAATCAATATTGAGATACTAAAAATAAATGGAGATATAGAATAGAGTGTCAAAATAACTTATTTTATCTTAAATTTATGCAGGTAAAAATGATGCAAAAGAAACACAAATTTATTCAGGTTGTTTGGACAAGAAATGGAAGCCAAACCCAATAAACACCTATTTATCATCCATTCTTATAGATAATATAATCTACACTTGTAAAATAAACAAAACATGGAGAGTTCAAACACTTGTTCTCGCTAATTTTTTGAAAGGCATTGTAACAAACTATTTGAATGCATTGTCAAATTAGGCACTTTCAAAAATAATGATAAAGGATTGTGAGCCATTTTTTTATTTTATGACATTGGATATTTGAAATGGTGTTTTTTTAAAATTTGTAATTACAAGTATGAATGGTTTTTTCCATATTTTAATGCATCTTTTTGGCATGTAGAATGTTTTATTAGATTCATAGCTTGCATGCTCATTTCAATGATTCATTCATTTTTATTATTCATATATAAAAGATCATAGTCATATTACTAAAAAATATCCTTCTCTAAACTATGATGGATCCATGAATATATTGATCAAATGTATATAAAATATTTATAATTATATTCATTATTATTACTAAACTTCATATAGTAATAGTTGATTATCTTGTTGGTATATCTTTGTGTCCTATTTTTTGTAAAAATGATATTATAATCTCAACATGGTTAAAAAAAAATTTAAAAAAAAATTAATACTAAATATTTTTTTATGGTGCAATGATTGGTTAATTATTTTTAAAAACATTATTCTAGATATTATAAATTACATTTATGTTTACTTTCATTTAATAAGAAAATTTTCAAGAATTTGATAGCTTATAACTATCTATTACAATTATTATTCTCAATTAATTTTGAGTACCACAAATGATTTTCATGTATTTCTCCTCCATTTATTACTTGAAATTATCCATCGTGTTCCCAATTATTTATTAAAATTGCTATAAATAGATCTTGTGCTTCTATCTATTTCTGACATGCAACTATCTAAACTGATAAAATATATTACAATATAAAAATGGAAAAACTTCCTACTATGTTTTGACACTACTTAGATAAAAACTTCCTACTATGTAATGGTCAATTTTTCTTAGAATTCTCTAGTGCTCAGAGAGTTAGGAAGTGTAACGTAATTTAGGATTCAATCATTATGGTGACATGTCAAATCTAGTTGGAAAGGAGGGACCCAGATATTTCTATTCTTTGGTTTTGCGTTCAACTATGTCATGATTACAACCTAACCTTTCCTCCTTTTTAAACCTTTTTTTATTATCTCCCATGCTTAAAGATGTGGTGACACATTTAATAATAAGGTCATAATTTCCTTGGGGTTTTTATCATCCTTTATGAAACAAAGTGTTTCAATTTATTCATAAATTTTTGGCACATCTTTCTAATCAATGAACTTCATGAGAAGACAACTTTTCATAACCAAATATTTTCAACCCTTCATGATTACACATTTATGATATATCAAGGAATGTACTCAGGGGTAAAAGTGGAGTTCTTTGTCTATTTGTAATTTGGTCTTCCTTGTTCTTATAGGCTTTCTCTGGTTCCAATTTTTGGTTTCATAATTGGCATTATTTTCAACATGAGTGCGGGAAAGATAGAACCACGGTCCTATGATGAGATAAAAAATACTAATCTAGCTATTTGGGATATTTTAAAGAAAGGTGGCCTAAGTCAATTCATGGAGAAGATTGAAAGACATGACTCTAACTTGTCTGTGTAATTTTGTAAGGCTTGGGATGATAATAATGTGAAAATTAGAAGAATGCACATTGTAGTTTCCGAGGAGGCCGTTGTGTGAGCTAATGGTATGTCATCTAAAGGCCTAAAATCCTACAAAGATAATGGCAAAAAAGTGGAATTTCTTATAAAGTTCTTTGAATCTAAGGAAAAATTCAAGCAAATAATTATGGGTTATGAGAAGAAGAAAAAGCCTCGATTGAAAATAATTTAGACTTATTACAAATATGTTAGATAGATGTAGTTTATTTGTAATAAGTCCAACTAATTCTTAAAAAAATTCAATTTATTTTTGATAGTTTTTCAAAAATTGGACTACTAATAACTCCATATTATTTTAAATTATTTTTAAAAAATGTCTTGGTCGGAAATAATTTGGAGTTATTACAAATACATTAGATAGATACCATTTATTTGTAATAAGTCCAACCAATTGTTGATAAATTCCAATTTATTTTTGACAGTTTTTAAAAATTTGTACTACTAATAAGTCCATATTATTTTAATTTGGACAACTAATAAGTCCATAATATTTTGCATACTCAATCCAATTTATTTGTAATATAGAAAACTTATTCTTGGTTTGAAATTATCTTCAATCCACTTAAGTGGTTATAAGTCCAAACTATTTGAGCTATTGGTATGTCATAGTTTTTTAGGACTGGCCATTGCACAAGCTACTAATATGCCATAGTTTCTAAGGAATGCAAAGTGTAGTTTCTGAGGAGGCCATTACATGAGCTATGAGCTACTAGAATGTTATCTCAGGGCCTAAAATCCTACAAATATAGTGGAAATAAAGTGGAATTGCTCACAAAGTTATTTTAATTTAAGGAAAAATCCAAGTATATAATTACAAGTTATGAGAGGAAGAAAAATCATTGGTTGGAAATAATTTGGATTTATTACAAATGCATTAGATAGATGTGGTTTATTTGTAATAAGTCCAACTAATTTTTGATAAAATCCAATATATTTTTGATAGTTTTTCAAAATTTAGACTACATTAAGTCCATATTATTTTAAATTATTAAAAAAAAAAATGCCTTGGTTGGAAATAATTTGGACTTATTATAAATACATTAAATAGATTCTATTTATTTGTAATAAGTCTAACCAATTGTTGATAAAGTCCAATTTATTTCTGTTAGTTTTTTAAAATTTGGACTATTAGTAAGTCCATAATATTTTGCATACTTAGTCAAATTTATCTGGAATATAGAAGACTTATTCTTGGTTTGAAATTTTGTCCAGCTAAGTGGTTACAAATCCAAACTATTCAAAATAGTGTTTCTAGGGTTTTGGCTTAATAAATAGAGGATAGGTTCACAAATGTTTTATGTTTTTTTGAGTTCACAAGATAACACACAAGAAATAAAATCTATTTATATACAAATTAATATTCAGGATTCAATAATATACATTAAATTTAAGACAATTTACCTACTTACACATATAAAATAAATACAATAAATATAAAGTAACTAAGGGATAAAAGAGAACACATCTTTTTTGATATTTTGTTCTAAGGCATGACAATGATCAGGAATCATCATAGGACTATATTAGAATTTTGGGTCTTGTTAATTTTGTGTTTTTTTTTTTTTCACCACATGTTTACGTCAAATAGGGATAGTTGCATGACGTAGGTTTCTACCTCTAATGCAGGTGTCTAGTTTAAATTACACATAGAAATGGAACCAAATTTATACCATACCTATATTATGACATGTATAACTCTCAAATGCCTCAAATTACATCCACCTATGTGTGATATCCATCTAATGAATAAAACACCAGTTCTTTTTCATTGGACTTCTTACAACTTGATAAAAAGGAGTTAGCACGTGAGTCAATCTAACCATAGTAAACCTGATTATTGATAAGTGCTACATACATAGCCAATACTCCAAAGAGGGCCTCAGAATCACATGTAGTTCTCCCTCCTAATCATATGTGTGTAATTATAATTATGAAACTATATGTCATTTATCCTATAATAACCCTTAGTATAAATAATGCAAGAATATGGTGATCTTTTGAGTGTTTTAGATATTTAATTCAGTACTATAGTGTAATTTGATAGCTGATAATGTAATATATTTTCTAATTAGAACTTGTTTGATCAAATTTATTGGTGGTGCAATAATAATATGACCTTTGTATATATAGGGATCTCTTAATTTAAAATTAGGACCTAATGGTGCATGAATAGACAACAATGGAATGAACAAAAGGGATCAACAAATGGTCATAAAAGTGAAAGATATAGAAAATGATAAATAAAAATAGGTCTGGACATTTGCACCATGTTTGGACACTAGTGTCGATGCAAGTTCCCATCATAGACGTATGTGTCTAGGGGATAAAAACACATAAATGATAGAATAACAAGCAAGGATCCTTGGATCATGGTGGATAAAATATTTAATAACAACATATAGGTCTAAGGGGTAGGTAAAAGCAAGCAAAATAGAGTGGAACTAAAGAGGTCCACAAAATAGCACACCACTAAGTATAATTCTTGGTCAAGATGTTTATGCATACAAAGGGATATATCAAAATGATATAAATTGTGTTTGTACCAAATATGGGTATCTACACCCATTGTTATCTCCCTCTTTTGAGATGAGATGCATAGCCTGCAAGTCACTAATCTCAAAAGAGAATTGTATAATATGTGAAATATATAATCATGTAGTAATATGTGAAAATTTGAAATGTATCATATTAGAGTATTGAATATAGAATTAAATTGCATATGAAAACATATGTTAGATAGACATAGCATTGAAATACATAAGTAACATGTGCATGTCATGTATTATAACACAAGCGTAAAAGTATAACATAGAATCAATGCATGATATGAACCACTACATCATAGTAACAGGAAATGAGCATACAAGTAAAGTCATTTAATGTCACACAATTTTCATAGAATGTTATATATAAGGCCCAAAGGACACATACAAGGAACATATGAATTCCGCAAAAATAAGCAAGGCCAAGGGCCATAAGCAAATAGCATGAAGATGCTATAGAATTAAGAACATGTACATGTTTCACACACAAGGTCAAGGGCCACACAAAATAAGAAAATAAGTCCTAATGTATCATGTAGTAAATTAATAATTTTGAAAAGATGCATAAAAAAATGAGACTAGTTTACATCAACCATATGTATCAATGTCAATGTTAGCAAATATCATATCAATGTAACACAATGTAAAGTATGAGTGATTAGAAACAAAAATTTATTATATATATCTCAACATGTTATAAAGGTTGTAGATAGATATAACCTATTTAATTATTCATGAAGAATGAATAAATGACCCTAACTTAGCAAGGCTTCTATGTAAAAATGAAACACTGACATTGAAAACCATGTAATAGTATGTCTTGTATCACACTCACATACCTCATGAAAAGTAATTTATATTTTAAAATAAATAAGTATGCAATATATTTAACATGAAATAAATAACATAAATAAAGAATTAAGTTAGAAACATTTGAAAATAGTTTTGAGGCCCTGATTTTGAATTTTTGAAAAAAATTGTATTTTTTATATTTTTGAAATATATGATTTTTTTTGAATTTTTTTTTCATATTATAAAAAATTGATTTTTTTGAAATATTTAAAATTAATTTTTTTATAAATTACTAAAAATTAAGGATTATAAAATAGAATAAATGAGAGGGATTCAAACAATCTGCAACATGGTGATAAAACATAGTGTGGAAAGAAGAAATACAAGTAATACACCCCCAATGTATGTGTAAAAGAGTCATATCAATGTAGAAAAAATGATTGATATAGATAATAATGTGCATGCCCCCAATGGACAAAAATTATGTGTGGTCATGGAGAATGTAGGAGTAGATAGCTATGATCATGTAAGTGCAAATGAAGTCATAACATGGTAGATATGCCATATAGTAAGAAAGTGGACTACTATAAAGAATGTGCATTGATATTATTATAATATAGTTGTCTTGGATTTTTTGAATTGGGTTGAAAATGAAGAAGTAAATTTCCCAAAGTGAAGATAAATCCAAGGTCTATAAGAATACTTGGACGATGGATAAGATAATTAGCAATGAGGTAAACGCAAAGAAGTTATGTAGAAAGGAATAAACAAGTTCTTAACCAATTATGTCTATAGTGGGAGGAATGTATGAATAACCCATTGAATGATGTAAATGAGTAACTTCACGTGAAGATGAAATTCCAACTATTGATGGTTCTAAATCTGAATATGAATCATATGTCATAATATAACCATCTGAATCATTGCTCATATACCCATGCAAACATGTGTCCTCATGTGTAATATGATAAGAAATAATTCCCTGTACCTATGATGAAGCATTATGAATAACCTATGGTGCCTTAGAATATAAATACATTTTCCAATGTGGCACTTTCTTCTTAGGAATATGTACCATGCTCTTTGGAACTAATTGTTTATGCTCATGTGTAACTATATCATGCTCATAAATAGATTGAGACATTGATTGTGTATATGCTCTTAAATAGATTGAGAGATTGATTATGTATATGCTATTAAATATATTAATTATGTTCTTTCTTATATATATCATGTTCTTTAATAGCTTTTTAGACTATTTAATTGCCATGTTTCTCAATGTATGTGCCAATGAACTATATTTTAGGAGGAGTAAATATCATTGGTTCTAAAGGATATTCATACTAGATTCCTAGAATTTTTACCACTTGATTACCATGAATATATTTGAGACATTTATTTAGTGTATAAGGCATTTCTCTAATATTATGTATCTAAGAGTGTCCTAATATCATTTTAAAGACCCATATACTTTGTATAACTAAGAATGGTTTGGAGAATATGAGAGGTACCACTTATAAAGGTAGTAATATATGCCCAAGAGTATATTGTGTATGACCATCAAATGCTTTGATAACTGTGGAAGAATATTTTAAATTTTTCTCTATATAACAAAGAGAGTGGAGGAGTGTTATGGTGCATGAATTTTAGCTTGATACATTATCCTTATAAAATTATGTATGGAATTTTTGTCAACATATGCTTGAATAAAGAACACATGTTTATTTTAATCATCATCAAAAACTTCACTATCATCAAATGTAATCATAGGGTATGCTTGGTTTCTTTTAACTATATCAATGATGCTATCAATTGGATGTCCTTATGTATAAGGAGGAATTTATCATTTTATGCATAATGTACTTCATAATTAGGCTTGTTTGTTGCTTCATGATTTGGAAAATGATCTTTGAATATTTTGATATTTGAGTTGTCATTTTCTTTTGGATTAGCCTCTTTAGTAGGTATGCCAATATCAAAAATATTCTCATCAATGAGACCTTGAATTTTGTATTTGAGCTTGAAACATCTATTTTTGAAATGTCCAATATATTGATGGTAGTCAAAATATGCATTTATATCAAAAATTATAGATTGTTGTTTATACATGTCTATTTATATTGGTGGAGGAAGAGAGATGAAATTACATTCAAGTAAATTATGTAACAATACATGAGGATGTGATGGTAGCCTTGATAATTGACTCTTTAGTGGAACTGGTAATTGAATCATTTATGTTGGTTGTGAGATAACACTAACTATAATCTTAACTTCATTCATGATTTCATTAGATTTACTCTTCTAATTTGACTTGATTTGAAACTTAACATTCAAAGAAGAAGGAACATTTGAAGTGGCTTGTTCAAAGTAAGCAATTTGACTTCATGCTCTTTGACTGTATGGTATAACTCATCAAAATATTTCAAATTATCAAACATAATTAATTCTTGGAGTGGAGATAGAAAAAAATCAAGTGAAGATATCTTAGAGCTCAATATTAGACATTTGATTTGTTATTTTTTATAGTATAGTATTGTATCTTAGAAAATATTCATCGATTGTTTCATTGGACCCTTGTTTGAGCTTTGTAATTTGAGCATATGATAGATTTTCCCCAATGTTGATAGAAAAGTGTGTTAAATTTTGATTTGCCAAAGGATTGAAAGCCTTTACTAATTTAAGGGAAGATCATAAAACCATGTAAGTGTAGATAATTAAATTTGGATTTTACATGTTACACTAGTCTTGCACACTTGAAAAATAGCACTCAAGGATCTACCCTTCAATTATTACCTTTCCTACTATTGAAAGGCTCACAGTCTCTATCTCACTATGCCTAAATGCTTATTTTATGGTCTGAACCTTATATTTTGATTATGTAGATCACCTGTATCCCACTATATGCTTAAAACTTGATATATATCATTGGGCTCTATCATTTAAAAAAAAATGGAATGATGCATCATTTGTAGCACATGTATATATAATTTCCTTGTGTATAAAATTTAAACATTTATATGACATGGACAAAATAACATGGATGGTATGAATCTATGGTATCCAAAGTAAAATATTATAGCTCGCATCTTTAAATATTACTTGAAATTCCATAGCTATGGTTTATCGTCCAAGAGATATCTTCAGCATAATTACTCCAAGAGCATTTCATAAGTTTTCAAAGCCTTTAATAATCATATTGGAGTTTTCAAGGACATGTATTCTGATTCTAAGTGTACTAAAAAAGGACTCACTACAAATGTTTAAACAAGAACCATTATCGATGAGGACCATTTTAATTAATCCATTTAATGTTGTTATAAACATGAATTTTTAAGGGTAAATGTTGATGCATGATGTCTATCTAATGAAATAATCATGATAAAATGTTCTAAGGTTATCACTATCCATTAAAAATACCAATGAAAGTAAACTCATAAGGTTGGTGCTACTTGGCAAAAGTGTCTTATAAACCCTTATAGATTATACATTGGTAAACATTATAAATTTTAAGATATTATAGGATAGATATATTAGCATGATTGTTATGTAATTGATCTATAATATCATACCCTTAGAGGCTTTGGATATAAACCTTAGGGCTTGAGGAATTTTAGAATGGTTTTTTTGGTTAACCCCACTTTATAGTTTAGAAAGGATAAAGGGGACTTGCACACCATAACACTCTAAATTATTATATTATCTACCTCATAATAAACCATCATACAATGAGCCAAACAAGATATATCTCTAAAGGATACTAAATCACATCTATCAATTTCAAGGTTATCAACACATAAAGCATCATTATTACATATAACCTTGTTATTTTTCAAACCATATGATAATATTATATAATATATTCAAGAAAAGAAACATTCATTGATAAAAAAATATTATAACCATATCAGCATACATAAAATCATACCAAATCTAGGAACATCCCATTTAAATACCACCATAGAGGAACATGTAATAAATGAATCACACCTACCCATAATAAAATCTAACGAATACAATAATATACAAGATTTACAATAGGAAGGATAACTAGGGCTTATAGAAGTGAACATGGTTTAACACACCCTAATAACAATGATAATCAATGATAACCCTAATGAGAAGGCTCAACAAAGGAGTGGTTTATGGAAATCCTAGGAAGAGATCATATCATAGCCCCTAAATGATTATAAACACAATATAACACTAGAATGCATCAAGATTGAGAGAAAGATAATATGGATTCAGCAATTTTTTTAAATAAAAAGTGGTTATAGGTCAAGGACACTACTCTAAACATCAAAGTTAGGGTGCAATTCAAAATTCACATAGATATAACACTATAGAATTGGAAAATAATCTAAACTTCATGGGAATTAAATTTAATTAAATGTTTGAAACTCCAAAAGAATACCTTTAAATATAAATACATATATTTTGACTTATGAGTACACTATCAAATATGGAAAGCATGTGGAAAATTTTCTACAAGTTGTCCTAGAGCAAACCCAAAAAAATGTTTCAATTATATAAGTGTAGAAAAATAACAAATATTGAACCACTCAATTTTGGTTATTGGGTCAATCTTGGTAAGCTAAGGTTTGATGTTATAATTAAGTTAAATCCTCACAAATGATGTCATATTCTCTTGAAAATTTATGAGGGCTTTCATTTGTTACTATTGATTAAAAACCTCTCTCAGATTGTTGAATTAAGCTGAAAATATTCTAAAATTGATTTTCATTCTCCCAAACCCTATTCCACTCCAATAAACCTTAAAAAACATAAAATGGGTATATTTATAATGGGCTTACCTTAGTTATACCCCTATTATTAGATAGCTTTAATCATCAACCATGTAGTCCATTATAATATGAATATCTCTACTCTTGTCCTTATCAATGAGATGTAGCAATTGATAGATTATACATTCTCTTTCACTACTTAAATTTAGATTTTGGTACAAGGGCTGCATGCATTTTAATAGATGGAAAATAGTAATAAAAGCATAATGTAATAGCTCCTTAATCCATGATCTCTTTTATCTATTTGCATCAATGTAGTTATGTACTTATAAAATTCTTAAATTTGAATTACAACCCTATTGGCACATAAATTGATGCAGGGGCATCTTCAATTTTCTTCATCTTGGGTTTTTTTGGTTAGTAGCGGTCACTTAGAATGTGTTTGTCATGATTAAGAGTCATAGAGGTCATTAGAATTTGAATTATTATTCAAAAGTCATTCCAATTTTGGTGGGAAAATGCCTTTTGAACAATAATTCAAATTCCATAGACCTTTACGACTACTAATCATGACAAACATATTCTAAGTGACTAATACTAACTAAAACAACCCAAGATGGAGACACTTGAAGATGCCCCTGCATCACAAACCCAACATATAATAGCCTAAAAAAATATGAGAAAAGAGGAAAATACATTGAAAAAAAGAAATAATGTGAAAAGATTCCAAAAAAAAAAAAAAAAGACTAGGATCGATATATCAATGTTAGACAGACCAAGATCGAATGACTCAATCATGATTAGACCAAGATCAAATAGATTGATCCTAGTCAAAACATATAAGATAGAAAACACAAGTAGAGACATGGAAGGAAAAAGTTAGAGAGGTCTAGAGAAAAAAATAGGAGAGAGAAAAATAAAATAACACAGGAAAGCTTGAAAAAAAAAAGAAGTAGAAAAAAGTGAGAGAAGAAGAAAGACAAGAAAAACTACCAATAGAAGCTTAATCTAAACAATGGTCCAAAATCACATAAATACACCAATGCCATAGAAAATAACTACTCATGTAAAGAAATTAGGTGTTTACACTTACTAAGATGGGATAAATAAGGGACTATTTCTGTCAATGGTAAGTAGAAATAAGTCAAAAGCGTACATACATAGAGAGAAAGGTGAATTGAGGGCATTGTGGAAAGGAAAAGGCTTGGATCAATAATGCAAAGGAGATGGTGGTGGACATATGAAGGGTTTGAATTTGAATAAGACCTGGCATGAGGTCGTAAAAAAGGTAACTGTAGATCCAAGGGTTTTGGTGGCTCCTTTCACAAACTCTGATGTAGTTTTTGTGAAATGACCTAATATTAGCAATCCATTTCAGAGTTGTAATGATTATTATCGAGGAAATATTACTAATAAATTCCCTCTTTATTCATCATTTTTGTTACTTCATTCCCTTTGTATGGATAACATTAGGGTTACTTTAATCCATCATGTTGTTAATGTTCCTAATGTGTCCTCTATTATGCTTATATGCATGATGTGTTTCCTTGTGCCTAACATGCTTTTTATGTTCCTTGTCATATGCTTGACGTGTTTCCTATTGTCTAATATGTTTTTTATAAGATTTATCAAAATGACTGATGCTTTTTATTGTGTTCACATATGTAAGGTGTCTATCATGTTTCCAATCATATTCACACACCTGAATATGTGCCTTCCATGTTCCTTATTATGTTTACCTTGTTTATGTGCCTAGATTATTATCCACAACATTTAATATGATCATCATGCTTACACTAGTTATGTCGTCATGATCTTTAGCATGAATCCATTATATTTATATTTCTATAATGTGATTATGATCCATATCATGTACATACTTGGGGTATATATTGGAACAAGACCTCGCTACTCATACAATTTTTATTTTTAAATCTTGTATTTCAACTAACTATTTATAATTATGATATTTTTTAATTATACATGTCTAAATTTTTATTTCTTCAAAATATTTTTTATAATATTATATATAAAATATACTATTTTTATTTCTCTTAATTAAAATATTATTAATATATCTATTAATTTGACATCATTATTATTATAGATGCATTTTAAATATTTAATTACGTGTAATTGATTTATTTATAATAGAGTAAAGTATGGTTGCAATCATCGCTATAATAAGCATGTTAATTGAAAGTGTATTTCATATTCTATTTAAGGGTGTAACCTTCATCGCACCATCTTTCTTTAATGTTCTAAAATTTGGGGAAATATAAATCTAATTAAAGTTGCCACTACCACCCTCTTTTAATTAAAGTTGCCACTACCACCTTCTTTTAATTAAAGTTGCCCAAAATTTAGGGAAATATAAATCTAACAAAGAACATATGATGTGATGTTTGATACCTCCTAATGTTACCCATGTTGGAAGTTATAAATTCGGTATTGACACTGAATGTCGATCGACCATCTTTTTTGAATGTCGATCGACCATCATTTTTTAATATTCTACGCGAAATTCCACTACCACTACCACTACCACTAAAGATGCCGAAAATTAAAGGACATATGATGTGACGTTTGATACCTCGTAATGTTACCCATGTTGGAAGTAAAGAGATAAATTCGGTGCTGGGACTGAATGTCGATCGACAATCTTTCTTTAATGTTCTACGCGGAGCAAACTCCCCCACCACCCCTCGCCATTACAACTCAGTAAACCAAATCTTCGGTAAAATTTGTGTAATTTCTGCACATACCCCGCGCATGCGCATATCACCGAGTTGTTTGAGTGAAAGGCTGAAGATGTCGATGCTCATGGCGAAGGAGGAGGATGTGAAAGAGGAGGCGGCGGCGGAGGAAGAAAGCGCAGGGAAGTCGAGCTTGACAATCTCGTACCAGCAGCAAATCCGGCCGCTGCTGGACGCGGTGGACAAGCTGCGCAACTTGGACGTGATGAAAGAAGGAATCCCACTCCCCAGCATTGTCGTGGTGGGCGACCAATCCAGCGGCAAGTCTAGCGTTTTGGAGTCCCTGGCAGGCATCAAGCTTCCCAAAGGCCAAGGCATCTGCACGCGCGTCCCCCTCGTCGTGAGACTCCAGAGCTGCGCTGACAAATCCGAGGCCAAAATCTCCATCGAATTCAACGGTAAGGAGGCCGTGATACAAGAACGCGACATTACCAGCAGTATCGATGCTGCCACACAAGCAATCGCAGGGGAAGGGAAAGGAATAAGTTACTCCCCGATTACGCTCCATATCACAAAAGTGGGTTCTCCCGATTTGACAATGGTGGACTTGCCCGGCATCACCAGAGTTGCAGTGCCAGGGCAGCCGGCCGACATTTACGAGCAAGTCTCGGAAATCATAATGCATTACATCACTCCGAAGGAGAGCATCATTCTGAATGTTTTGGCGGCTACTGTGGATTTCCCCACCTGCGAGTCCATTCGAATGTCGCAGAAGGTGGACGAGCGTGGCGAGCGGACGCTGGCCGTGGTCACAAAGTCCGACAGGGCACCCGAAGGCCTTCACGAGAAAGTGACGGTCGACGCCGTCAATATCGGCCTCGGCTACGTCTGCGTTCGCAACTGCATTAATGACGAAACGATCGCGGAGGCGCGCGAGAAAGAACAGCAGCTCTTTGACTTCCATCCGCTGCTGAGGAAGATCGACAAATCCATGGTGGGAATCCCCGTCCTCGCGAAGAACCTGATGCAAATCCAGGGCATGAGCATCAACACCTCTCTTCCTGGCATCGTCCACAAAATCGATTCCATGCTCGGAAAGCGGCAAACTGAGCTCAGAAGCCTCCCTCAACACGTATGCAACCCCGGGGAGGCCGACGTGGCGTTCGTGAAGCTGGTGAACGAGGTGAAAGAGTCGCTGAAAAAGATCGTAATTCTGGGGGAGTTTCAACAGTTTGCCGAGGAGCCAAAAATGCACTGCACTGCTCGACTCCGGGAGATGTTCGACACGTTTTACAAAGACCTCTCTCAGAGCGGCTCGTTGGTGGGGGCCAAGTTTCTGTCCAAGGAGATCCAGATGTTGGAGGAGGCCAAGGGCGTTGGCCTGCCTAATTTTCTTCCGCGTGCTGTGTTCCTCTACCTCTTGCAGCAAATGGTGGAAGAAGTTTCTGAGAAGAGCCTGAGGCTTGCATCCACCGTTTGGGACTACCTGGAATATGTGATCCATCGAGTTATTGACCACCATTGTCACTGCTATCCGCAACTGCAGTCGCGTGTTCGAAGAGCCGTGCAGGGGCTGGTCTTGGATAAGAAGGACGAATGCATACAACATGTGAATCAAATGATAGACATGGAGAAAGGCATAGATTTCACTCTCAGCCCTGCTTACATGGAAACGTATGGCAGGCTCCTTCAATCTAAAGCCCAGTTTATGGAAAGACTGAACCTGCTCGTCCAACACTGTAAAAGGGGTGATTATGGGGTATACGGTCAGGGCTCTGGTTTCGATATAGATAAAAAAACAGTAGTGGTAGACGGATTTGGAGAACTGGAAGTGGGCGACGTTATGGAAATGTCGACTGAGAGTGTGAAAGAGGCGTATGAAATGCAGATGAGCATTGCGGCGTATTGGAAAGTGGTAGCTCTGAGGATGGGAGATGGAATTCCTCTGCACCTCCAATATGTTTGCAGGAAATTAGTGGGCAGCGAGCTAGATACCCAGATTCTAAAAAATGTGGGAGGTCCCAATTTCGGTGCCATGGATAGAATTATGGAAGAAAGCCCAGTGGTCGCTACCAAGAGAAAAAACTTGACCAACAGTCTGAAGCTGCTTAAAGATTCTAAAATCGCTGTGGCTAACATCATGGATCGGATTGCAGAGGCAGCGTAAATTCACCATTCACTCTCCTCCCTCTTTTAATTGCATCTACAACAATGATTAAGGTTTTGAACCTGAATATTTTTCTTGCCATGTTAGCATAAGTACCTGTTTTGTCTATTAGTGGTCTGATTGATTAAATACCATGCATATTTTTATTTCTCACAAAGTCTATTTGGATGAATTTCCATTGACTATATATTTGTTTGTTTATACATGATGTAAAAGTATTTTTTGGTGGCTGTAAATGACAAATCTTGATTTTCAGAGGGATAAACCATGGTTCCCCATATCTAGACTGCCACATTAATTCAATTGTACTTGGTAATTAAAAACTGGAAACAGTGGTTATAGGTATATTCAAACTGTTAATTGATACATACAAGAATAAAAATTTGCCTTGCTAAACACTATATATATATATACTCGTACGTTCAAAACTGATCAAACAAATACATGTCCACCTTATAAAATAGGATAAATACATCATGCAAGTTCGATAGGAAAAAAATGAACAATTTCGTGTACAACCACATAAAGCATTCAAAAAAGCTCTCGGAAATTAGTACATTTGCTTGTTTGCATACACATATTCTAGCCAAGATCTTGGTTGTTTGGGTTCATATATGCATTGTGGTTATCTTTATTTTTTTCCTTTTTCGAGTTAATTCGACAATGTACATAGCCCGTGCAATTTTCTATGCTAATACAATTGACATATATTCGTTATAAATATGTAATATTTATGTAGCACAAGATTGCCACAAGAGAATATAAGATTGGAAGGCTATTAAATATATTGAATACAATTTAATCATAAATGTCCTAGAATTTAATATTTATATAACATATATATTCTGATTAGATATCAAAAATTCATATATTAATTATGTTGGAGGGAGATATTAAATAATACTTATAATTCATATTTTTAAGTGTATTAGAAGTATATTAAAAGATATATATATATATATATATATATATATATATATATATATATATATATATATAAACTATACTAATATTTATTATAATCGCACTTATAAAAATTATGATATCGTAAAACTCATCATCACACGTCATATAAAAATTACTTCAACATTTATTTGAAATTTGACATAATTTCATATGTACAGAGAGGGCATTGTACACATGGTTCAATCGATCACAACAGTTAAATTATCAAATAAAGTCCTATAATGAACATAAAAAGCAAATCATTAGCCTCTACATGAAACATATATTAAACTTTAAGATATAAAATATATAGATCAATGATGAACTTGACATGTTCAAGGTAAAAAGAGGGATTGCGAATGCTACTCTTCATTTTCCCTATTTGTCACATATGTTGCATTCTTTATATGTGAGTAGTAAGCAAATGAAATTTGCATAAATATTCACAATGACTTAATAGACTCAACTCTCAATCCCACTCTTTCCACATCACCAATATCAACTTTCACCCTTTCTAAATTTTGACCCTAAGACTTATATATTGTTAGAGCCCATGCCATCTTAGGTAAAATTTGTGTTTAATTTCCTCTTGTAACAAGAGGTATTGGTACAAATGTTATATTGTTTGTGTCCCCTGGTGGCCCTACATAGTTATCGAACTCAATGATCACACACAATGATAATTCATGTGGTTTATAACCATGGGTATACACTAAATTATTTAAACAACCAAGATATCCATTAACCAATCTAAATTCAACCCAAACATTACACATTGATATCACTTATTTTATAATACAAAGCAAAACCTCACTATCCAAATGATCATCATCACCATCTTTTAATCATGTAAGCCTAATATACGTGGACATATTATAAGCAATTAGTAGAAACATTGATTTTAATATTTTATTATTATGCATGTTGACCAAATAATTTGTTACATTCAAATGTATGGATTCATTGAACATTTCACATTCATTGGGTGTTTTACCTTATTTTTTTATTAATTTGATCTAATAAGATAAAATTTTGCACTAATTCAAATGATATGGAGTATTATAATAAAAATTAATCTGAATGTAAAAGGCCAACTTTGATTTTACTGATTGAACTTGATATAAACAAAAAATACCTAAAAGGATAAAATACTTAGAATATTTATATTTGTGCAAGTTTGAATTTATTATAGGTGGCAAAACTAGTAGTAAATTGGATCAAGAGTCATTCGAATTAACAACTCTATTTCTAAATGCATTTGGATAGATTAGTTTGAAAATGTAAAATATCTAATAATAAAAGGGGGGCATTTGTAGACACTAAAATCTAGTATTAGATATTTTTCAATGTCAGTTTTGATCTACCTTCATTTTACATGTGTGCACACATATGGATCTTATGCACCCTTATTCCACATCCACATATTTTCCATTCATTCAAATTTCTTGATTTTATATCATTCACCTACATGAATTCCTTAGTATGTTTCTAACCTATTCAAAATCGTATTTAGACTCTCTCCTAGTCATCATATCAGTATTCCTTCCTTTTGGAAAATCCATCAAACTCAAATTGTTTAAGAATTCTAAACTCATTTAATAAACTTGATAGATTCGTCCCTCACCAAGCAATTTATAATTTTCATATTCAAATCAATCGTATGGGTCAACCCATACATTTTGCATGTTGATGGCATGAGAAAGTACCCAAAGAGTCCCATATAAAAACACAATATGTCTAAGTCTATTCCTATCTATAATTTGTCAATAAATCTTACTATACACATCTACACATTCAAAAAAATTACCTGATTATTTCTAATTCAACCATCAGTCACAAGGATTAATTCTTGGTCAATCCTAAATCACCTTAAAAATAAGTCAATGTTGTCATTTTCCATGTATTAAAAGCTAGATCACATGTTACATTCATTGAATAAGCACTATTGTACACAAACACCTAATAGAGAAAATTGAATGTGACTTGAAATCCCTCTTTAGAGTATTGGATGCATAGGTGATGCTCAACCATTCATTTGGAAATATTTGGTGTCAACTCAACCTACCTTTCTCCATTTTATGAGTGTAAACTTAGTGTCAAAAGTGAGCCTAGGGTTTCAAAGAGGAGACATGTTTCTAGAATTATGAGTATAGCTACCCCTTGGGATTGAACATGGAGACTTTATAAGTAGGCACAATGATTTATATGGAAACATAGAAGTAAAACCCACCCATACTTGAAACAGATTGAAATTGAAAGAACAAAGTTTAGGAATACACCTATGTGCCAATGTAATAGCCTTGCCTATTGGCAAGTTATTTTTCACAATATGTATCATTGCAAGGATCTAAAATTAAGATTATGATAAATATATATAACTATTTGAAGTGTATAAATCCAAATAGATATAGAGGGAAATTGGAAGGCACATGCCCCAAAATTTAGAACAAAAATAAGTTACCACTTGGTAGTTGAGATTAGCTCAATCATGCAACTTAGTGATACTTATAACCTAGTGAGGTTGGATGATCAAATACAACCTGAAAACTTGGAAAGATTGAGTGATTTAATCACCTCAACCATACCAAAAGCTGAGCCAACTACTGCAATATATTGGTTTGATAAAGTTCATAAAAATCCATGAGATATAAATATTTATAATGGTTTTGGAATCTGAAGATTTTATATTAGGTACATGTATAACATATGCACCTTAGATATGCCGCATGCTAAAAATATGTATAAAAATGGTACCATGTATAGAATTATATCATAATTGTGCATCTAAATCATACAATTATGTGCTTGGGTCAATTTAGACAAATGTATAAGTGTGGAAGACATGCTTCGAAAGCATGCCCCCACTATATATGGATAAATCTAAAAATTGATATAAGTACCAATGTGGAGGGCATGTTTCAAAAAAATGCCCCCACTATAAAATGGATATGTTGAATATTGAATAGGTGTGGAGAACATGCTTTTGAAACATGCCCCCACTGAATCTATGAATTGATATAAATACCACATTGAATGAATGTGGAGAATATGCTTCCAAAGCATGCCCCCATTGAATCTTTAGAATGGTATAAATATTGAATATTGAATGAATGTGGAGAACGTGCTTACAAAGCACTCCCCCACCATAATCTATAAACTATGAATGTGTAGAAGCCATGCCCATTTGACATGCTCCCACTAAATCTGAGAGCTATGAAAAGTGTGGAAAACATGATTTCCAAACATGCCTCCACTAATATTACCCCCATTTGAGGTGAGGAAAAAATAGTAGCTAGGATTTACCTCATCTCAAAAAGGTATGAAAACTATAAAATTTATGAATGTAACCATGTAATATATAGAAGGAAACATGTCTAGGTAAATATATCATTAAAACACATAGAACCAATGTTATCACATATTGGACTAAGATGCATGATAAATATCATGTCAACATCTAGATATAAATAGTACAAACTCAAAAAGTAAACAAGCACACACATAAGAACACTCAAATTCAAGTCAAAAAGTAATGGTCCAAGGAGATCACAAATAAGGGGCATGTTTAAATGTAATAAAATTGAATGGACATGATTTAGTCAAATGTTTGAAAAGTAAGGAATGACATATTCAAATGTCCATACAACCAACAATGACATATTCAAATGTCCAAGAAGGAAAACATAGGCACAAGGGCCACATACAATAGAACATATTCAAATGCTCAAACAAGCAAGATAATAGTAAAGCAAAACACTCAAAAGAAGTATATAAAGGAAAAATATAAACATGTCATAGTGGCCCATAGATCAAATGTATTGGAAAAAACTTAAAGTGCATAGCATATCAAGTATCATGTGTAAGTTATAAGCATGGATAAGGCATGTGTAATATGTAAGTTTAGACATGATAATGTAGAGCTATCATCAAATCAGATAGCTTGTGTGTATCTATATCATAGAAGATGGATGCCCCCAATATCTTGATGATGTGAGTAGAGGGAAAGCTAAACAACCATAATTGTATATAATCATGTATATGTGTATGCCTATATATGCATATGTAGGAGTAAATGATATGTTATCCCTCAACATGGAACTAACACATAGATTTCAAGGAACCAACATAACATGTAGGTGTTGAAAATGTTTTTAGTTTTTTGAATGTTTTTGATTTTTTTGGTATTTCTTAAGATTTCCAATCAAGGAAGTCCTCATCATCAAAATATGTAGGGCTATTTTTCAAAATTTTCAAGTGTTGTTTATAACGATGGATTGCCTCTTCTTCAATATGCTTGTTTAATAGCTTCCTTGAAGTTAATGGTGTGGGTAGATAATCATATCCATCATGAGATATACAAATATATGTGTCCATATCAAGAAAAGTGACACACATATTTATAGTATCAAACTTGGCTTGCCATTGGACTAGCCAAGCTTATCCAAGCTTTAATTTTGTATCCCTATGGTTATAGTCACCACATGTTTACTACAAGAAATAGGTAACTGAATCTATCATAAATGGAGAGTATATGAGTTCATCTGTGGTATGTCCCAGTCATTTAATAAATGTAGTTCCATAAGTTATATCCCATTTATTCTTATCAAACTGGAAATGATGATAATACATCTCATCAATATTAGCAGTAATAGTCAAACCTTCATGCTTTGGTCTCTTTGACATATAGTTCTCATTCAAAAGATAATAAATATTTTGCCTTTATTAGGTTGTTTATTTTATGGAGAAGATTCCACATTGTTCACATGGTATAATTGCATTTGACATTTGTAAGATTGGCTCAATGTTTTTAACCAACAGAGATGAATTGACTAACAAGCATTTACATGATCATCTACTATGATTGTGTTCCCCTTATCTAGATTAAATGTTGTTTCTTTTGCAAGTGGATTGATATTATATGTACCGAGACCTATGGGTTTAAACAAGTTATACGAAAGGTGATCAAGTGGATCAAATTTTAGTGCTCACATTTTTTCATCCATCATATCATGAGCGATATCATCATCACTATCATAGTAATCAAAAACATGCCCAAATTTCTACTTAGTATTGTCCAATAAAGGAAGCTCAAATGAAGGGGTTTATTGTGGTTTTAATGGCTCTTTTGATAATGGTTCTTGCTCTTGATGTGCATCTATGTGCACCTAAATATGTGGTACTTATTTGCATCTTGAAACAAGGTATCTATTATACTTGACTCACCTATTTCATAAGTGTGTATATGCTCAATAGGAATGCATTGTTTAGGTGGTACTAATGTAGGAATGCCTTTGGTGTCAGCTTGTATCATTTTGAAAAATTTGAAAGGTTAATCATTAGTGGGAATTGTTAATAAATTCCCATCATGTATGAATTTTACACATCTGTGAAGTGTAGATGGGATGGCCCCCATTGAATATATCCAAGGTCTACCCAAAATTAAATTATAATGTAATGATTGAGACATTACCTTAAAATTAGATGAAATAATTTTTGGTCCTAATGTTACATCCAATGTAATTTGACCAACTCAAGGACTATGTGAATTATCTAACCCTTGGATATGCATGATCAAATTTTGAATGAAATTGGTTTTAATGCCCATGGTGGTTAAAAAATTGATTCTAAAAATGTTTAGGCTTGATCCACTATCAACGAGCACCCTTTTGATGCCCTTATTTTGTATTATCACTTGTATGAACAAAGGTAACTCTTGATAAATAATATATTTGGATGGTAAGTCAGCTTGATCAAATGTAATAAGTTTGTCACTATTCTTGAGATCTTTCATGATATCTAAAAAATAAGCAAGCTCAATATCATATGGAACTTGAGTTTCACGTAATGTCTCATATAGGATGTCCTTGTAAACATTAGATTATTGTAGGATCTCAAGTATTGAAATTTTAGCATGTGTATTTATTAATTGGTCAAAAAGGTCATATCCCTTAAATTTATCACAATTTTGGGCTTATGAGGCACATATTATAAATTAATACATGGTGGAATAGGTTGAACAACTTTACCTCTTCGAGTGGTAACAACATGGACCACATAATCTAATATAAATCATGGGTGAATAATGGGTGTGGGATGGTAACTATCACTCGAATAAGGGTTAGGTTGAACAAATGGTTGAGAACATGCATGTTGGCATATAGATACCAGATCTATAAAATTGTAAGAGCAATTATGAAGAGATATCAAACATTGTCTCCATTTAACACTCTTTCATTATTCATGTGAATTTGCTTAACAATTTTTACAAGAGAAGTAATGTATCAAACCATTGAAACTATCACAAATTATAACAAAAAATGGGTGATAGATGCATCCATGGTGCACATATTGTATAACAATTAAGGATGAGAAATAAGAAAATAAATAAAAAAAACCTAAGTGAACCAGGGTTATGGTTTAAAGGTCAGGTTCACCAAATGTTTAACCCTTATTTGGATTAGGATATTACTTAGGTAGATAACATTAAGGATATAGAAATTATAGGGCACAAAGGTGAATATCAAATCTATAGTATACCAATTAAATTCTAAACTCATATCTACCACATATTAAATTTATTACACTAAGGTAAACTATAAATGAAAAGTATAACTATGTTAGATATAGAAATGATGCAAAACAAAGTACTTAGTTGACTCTAATGTTAATGTAGATCTAGATCTAGAACATGTTGAAAGTAAGTGGGAAGATAGTTTTGAAATAGTTAGATTTTGGATCTTGTGTCTCTAGCTCTCTAGATAGTTATGTCAATTTGCGATGGTTACATCAATGTTATTGTCTGGGTTTAATGTTAGTCTCATGTATAGAATATAAGTTGAAATAGAATGAAACCACTTGGATGCTTCTAGGTTTGGCTTCACCTTTAATTTGGTGCATTCAAATTTGGGCCATGCACTGTCACTCCTGGTGAAATGGAAAAACCCTAGCTTTCCATCTTTAATGTGACCTTGGAGAAAAATGGGTCAGTGGGCACACAATGTCTAGCTAACCTACAATGACCCTAATATCAAAGGGTGATGCCTACATATCCAATACTCTAGAAGAGGGCCTCAAACTCATGTAATTCTCCCCTATATGTTGTCTTGTGTGTGAATCATGTAATGTGTGTAAATCAAGTACAATAATAACCTAACTTGTAACTTAGAAAATAAGACCTTATGACTACTACTTTAGTACTTTAGAACTGTAGATCTATTGTACCTATGACTAATGTGGAAATGGGGAATATTTATTTAATTGAATGATTGATAGAGTGTTTTTGATAAGTGCCTTGATTTATTCATATGATTTATAGGTGAGGAATGAATGAGGGTTGATATTTTATTTATACCAATATTATCAAGAAATATCTTGAATTAAATCACTTAGGCCAACATTAGGACACATTTCATTTGTAAATTGGATGATTTTAGGGCATTGAAAACTTGCGTCAAGGTAGGATAATAATGTTGACATTACTGTTTATCTCGGATGTTAGTGTCCAGGGAGTAGGAGAGAAGGTACATGCTTAAAACTTGTATAGGTGTATGATAAGTACATTTTTAAAATTATTGATAAGATAAGATGTCCATGTCATTAATATAAACTAGTCAGATTAAGAAATGGGCCAAGGGGCACAAGATAGAGCAAATGTGAGGCTTGTAAAAGCATGTGTAGAACTAAGAGGAACAACCAAGGTCTAAGCTTTCCAAATGTACAACATTGAGGTGCCACATAATAAAAAAATATGATATAAAATACTACTGATGTTGTTTTCATGGTTATAGGTGTAATCAAAGGATGAGCTAGGTTCAAGGGTGGAAGATTTCATCAAATCGACATAAAACAATGGTATATGAGTATAGAAGGGTAAGATGCAAGATAGAGCTATAAATATCCACCATCCCCATCTTTGTGTTGTCCAAATTATGGATACCCCATACTATGTGTATATTATTATTATTCTATTTTGAGCGGTTGTCATTATCATTTGGCCAATTGTGCATGCTATTTGTTGTATATAATTTAGAATAGGTTTCTATGAATGTTAAGGCACATTTTGTAATAAGTTACAAGGACTTGAGTCCTTGGTTGTAGTCTTGTTTGACATTGAAATTAACCCATGTTGTGAATGGGACTTAATAAATCATTAAAATGTTTTAAAAAAACCTTGACTAAGGCCATGTTAATGATTAAAGTTTATAGTTTGAGAACATTGATTTTAGTCAAGGTAATTGATTTAATCATAGCATTAGACCTTCATATAAGTCAAGGTAAATGACTAAAAGGTTAAATTGATTTTAAGACTTTGATTAGGTCAAAGTATATGGATAATGTTGATTAAAAAAATGATTATGTTATTGAAAATAATGAGTAAAAAATTCTTAGTTGGGTTACTAACCTTGACTCAGTTGGAAAGTTGGGAGTTAGGGAACAAAGTGAGAATATGGAGAAGGTTGAGGAGAATATGGGAAAAAAGTTGAATGATAAGTAAAACCTTCTACCAAAAGAGTTAAATCCTTTCTATATTTGACATCCATAATCTCCAACTATGATGGTGGATTTGTGAAAAACATCTTTCTCTATTTTAAAATGGGGGGTTTTAAAGGATTTTAGACACAAAAAAGATATAAGATGAAGAAAAAACATATTGGCCAAGGATAAAAAGGAGAAGGATATGGGAAAATATTGGATTCTTCAATTCTAGTGATTTTTGATAATAAATAAGTAAAAAAACTCTTTTATTACTCCTCATGTTATTTTAATATGATATTCTAGAAGTGTATAATGGAAAAATAGTATATATGGATAAACCTAGAATGGGAGCCCTAAAAAAACTAGGGTTTTACATGATTCTGATTCCCCCAGTTGGTTCTCTTAAATAGGCCTGTGGGATACTATGGGGTGTTACTTAACTTAACTTACTATTTTGGGTAGTGTTTTAGCTGCATGCTATAGAATTGGTGTTTTCTATCAATTGCATTATGAAACCATAATAGTTAAAAGATAAGGTTATTCTTATCCTCACCCATAGACGAGGTTATAGGTGAATGATCTATTAAATGTCACTTTGTATGGTATTTTTGGCATGATTCTTACAGGGTGATATCCTATTCTTATGTTATTATTATTGGTTTTTGGGTATATATTTGTGATGACTATTTTGTGTTGTAAAACTTGATGTGAATTGGTGGAACCAGGCTCTCATTTCACATTATTCTTATGTATGTTTATATCTCTATGATTTTGATTGAAGAAATATTACAATCTCATAGCCTATAGATGGGGTGGTAAGGGCCACCAATGTTTGGACTCATATTATTGTTGACCCAATTTTGCCCCTCAGGCAAAATTTTGGTCACCTCCTACACCTGCTTTACATGGCCAGTCATTTCGGGTTGCAAGGTCCATCTTTAGGGTTTAACAGCTCCGTTTCAGAGCATTGGTTCATCGGCCTCATTCGTTGATGTTCACGGTAGTGAAAGGCAGAGTCTTCAAATGTTCACACAAGAAGAGAGGAAAAGAGCTGGAGCATTTAACACTAAGGTGAAAGAAGGGAAGACAAAATGCAGAGGGTGGCAAAATTGCCACCCAAAACAGTGGCAGGGAAAAAGAGACCACCTACACACAAGCAATGGGCAACAAAATTGCCACGTGAAGCAGCCGGTGGAGAAAAAGAGGCCATTAACATCAGCCGACGTTGAAAAAACTGCCGCGATTGGCAGCTTAAATTGATCGATGTCGGCAAAACTACTGCAGTCGGTAGCTTATCGGCCGACGTCGGCAGAAGTCCCATGTGAAGTCCATGACAATGGGTGGCAAATTCACTACCCACAACATCAGGAGGCAAAAAACCCCTACAGAGCATAGGAAAAAGCCCACCCAGCCGCCGAAGGAGAAGATCAACATGTAAAACGAGGCAACAAGCATGGTCTTGGCAGACTTATGACATCAGCTACAGTGTTTTTTCACTCTTCCCAATGAGACTCCTTTTGGCTCTTCGCATATAAATACACAGACTTGGTCAAAAATCTAGATCTTTTCACACTTTTGTAAAGAGCACTGCTCTCCAAATTTTCCACCTGAATCAATAAAAGACAGTTTTTACCTCTATTTGGATGGATTGTGCAGAGTATGCATTGAATGTTGGTCTGTGTCCAGTCATTGTCTCTTGATGCTCTCACAGGTTCAACACTAGCAAACCTGTGATCTACAAAGTGCCATCGTCTGCTGCTGCCAGGAGTAGAGTTCTATTTTGGAGGTATAAAACAGGTGAGGTCACTTATAGTGTGTATTTCTTAGCACCTTGGTGAGTCCCTGTTTCTTGTGCTTTCCATAAGAACCTCCCTATCATCCCAGAGACCTGGTCTTTTCTACCAGATTTGAGTGTATGTATGTTTTTGTCTGATCCTGAGTGTGGATGTGGGAAGGTCACTTTCATTTTTGGTGTATCACCTCTTTTAGATTAGGCTGTTTGTTTTCATGCATTTTCTCTCTCCCTTTTCATCCCCCCCAGTATATCTATATTTTTGCACTGCCTGAAACAAACAAGATACATCAGAGGGAACTAGCCCATACCTAGAGACTCTCCTCTCCTGCTTCGCCATCCCATAGGTGAGAGAGGGGTTTCCATGTTGTGGGGAGAGGGCAGGAACCTATTTTCCTGCCACAGGGTGCACTTTCTAGCATCAAAAATTTTGGCACGCACGGTGGGACTCCAAGTTTTTAATTAGAAAAGTTGCAGGGTTACTCGCTGATCCTGTTATAGTAGAGGAACCACCAATACAGCACCGTGTGCGTCAATAGTTTGTGGTGGGACTATATTTTTCAATGTGGTAAGGTTTCAGGATTGATGTTGGTCTTGTTATAGCAGATCATTTTGTTTTCCAGCATTTGGTGACTCCAAGTTAAATCTGCTGGTTAAGCAGCCTGGTGCCATCATAAATCAATCACTTCTTCAATCACTTCTTGTATGTATACTTCTTTTGCTCAAAATCATGGATCTTATTTTCCTTCATATGAGTGTGATCAGACTTCAGATATTTATGCAATCCCCTCAAGTGGTTCTCCTAGTTGCCCTGCAACTATAAGGGGGGTCAGGCTCAAATTTGAGAGACAGATAATAGAAATCGACAGGCTGGAAGAGTAGTACAAATATCAGCAGGAGCTGATGTATAAAGAGGAGTGCTTGTTTAGGCAAGTGCAGGCCATACAATCCATGAAGGAAGAGGCACCAAAATGGAGAAATCCATCTTTTCAAGGCAGCCAGCCTTGTGTGCCCCCTCCTACCCTGAAGAAAGCCCCCTCTTTTGCACCAAATCCATTTTATCAAATTGCACTTGCTCACTCCAACTCATCAAATACAGCTGCTCCCAATCCCATGCACCTAGCTTTCCAACACCAAATGGCATCAGAGCAACCTCCCATGGAGATCGATCTTTTCAACTCCTTAGATCAAGAATCTTCCATCGAGAATAATACCACTAGCCAGGATGTCCCTCTTCTAGAGGCTCCTCTAATGCACCAACAGTGTTTTCCTTGCATTCTTCAACCTCCCCAAGTTTTCCAGCATGATGTGAAAATTCCAAGTTGGAGGAAAGAATGCCAAGGACCAGCTCAGAGCTTTGAAGAAGATCATGCTAGCCACCTCCAAGAAAGACTCTTCCAGGAAAACCTAGCCAGACAAATTGAAAACTTAGAGGCTAGGATGAAGCTACTCCTTGAAAGGGAGTTAATTTTTTTAGACCTTGTGAAATAGCCTTAGGTCCTTGTGGAAAATGAAGTTGCTGCCTGTTCACAGGAGCATAATTCAAATTCAGAGATCCTGAATTGGGGGAAGATAGTGGAATCATGGGGCAGCAAAGAGGAAGAAGAAAAGCAAGGTTTTTCTCAAAACCTTGAAGAAGCTGAAGTTACCCCTGCCTATGATGATGCTGGCAGCCTCCAGGAAAAGCTTTTCCAAGAAGATTTGAGTAGGAGAATTGCAGAGTTGGAGTCCAGAGAGAGTTTCCTCAGCTAATGTGTGGTGGATGGTTTAGACCAAATAGCACATTCCATGCCTGAACACACCCCACCTACACATTTACAAGAGAGTTATCAGGCCGTGCCTGATATTAATGAAGTGTTGATTAAATGGAGGGAGGAGAATCATTTAATTCTAGCTCAAGGACTACTTCCTCTTCCACATGCTTTCTCCACTTCACCCCTGCTCAAGGAAGAACCTGTTTTGCAAGACGCAGGAGAGGAACAAAAGATCCAATCTGCAGTCCTTCAGGAGGTTTTCATGAGCAACAACGAAGAAGAAATCATCATTGATGCCCCTTGTGAAGACCTTGTCAGCAGTGGAGAAGATGCAGGCTTTGCATATATGTGGATGTTCCAGCAATTTGAGGAGGAATAAATGCATAGTAGGCTCTCTTCCCCTCAGTTTGATGAACTTCCTTGCTGTATTGATGAGGATGACTACATTGAAGAGCCTAAGTTAGAGGAGGATTAGGAGAATATTTTTGAAAATTTAGAGAACCTGATCAGCAAAGAGGAAAATGAGAGGTCCATCTTCTTGGAGGAATGCCTTGAAGAACTAAGCTTTAAATAGAGAAGTGATGTTCTATGGGATGAGCAGTCATTTTGTGAGCCCATTTTAGATATCACCACAGTCAACTATCTTCAAGAAGGCCACAAAGAAGCAGAGGACAAGTCTGACAAAGTTTTCAGCAAAGCAGAGGGAAACAAATCAGACCATGATACATCGCAGAAGGAATGTGCAGAACAGGGGGCTTATAGCGATGAGCCAGAAGCCATTGCTTTCTTGGTGAGGGGCACCAATATTAGGGAGCATCATTTAACATGCCTCTAGGGACAATCATAATACGTATATATTGGAGGCATGTTTGATTTTGATTCCCTCGGTTTCCAACCAAATCAGGTGACAGGCAGGAAGAGTAAGTCACCAAATCTCATTTTCTTTCAACTACTTGCCTACCACCATAAGTCTTCTCACCAGGAAGGGGACTTGAGAAATTTCCCTTTCAATCTAGGATGGATGCAAACATTCTTGGTTAGATGTATATAATAGTTTGCTTTTAGTTGTTTTCCCTATTTTCCCTAAGTGCAGTTGCACAGGTAGTCATTTTTAGGCTTGTGTGTTTCCCTTCATTTGTGGGGGTAAATTCTATGTATTTGATTTCGAGATCTTCAAAGCTATTGTGAACTCTCTTCAAAGTTACCATCTGACTCTGCACCCAATGGATATTCAAAGGCAACTGGGTTCTAAGCATAGCAGGCACGCTTACCCTGTGAGTCACCAATTTGTTGACCCAATTTTGCCCACAGGCAAAATCTCGGTCACCTTCTACACTTGCTTTACATGGCCAGTCATTTTGGGTTGCAAGGTCCATATTCAGGGTTCAATAGCTCCGTTTCAGAGCATTGGTTCATCGGCCTCATTCGTTGACATTCACGGTAGCGAAAGGCAGAGCCTTCAAACATCACACAAGAAGAGAGGAAAAGAGCTAGAGCATTTAACACTAAGGTGAAAGAAGGGCAGACAAAATGTAGAGGGTGGCAAAATCTCCACCCATAACACTGGTGGGTAAAAAGAGACCACCTACACACAAGCAATGGGTGGAAAAATTGCCGTGTGAAGTAGTTAGCAGAGAAAATGAGGCCATTAACATCGGCAAAACTACCGTGGTCGGCAACTTAAATCAGCCGACATCAAAAAAACTACAACAGTCGGTAGCTTATCGGCCGATGTCGGCAGAAGTCTCGCATGAAGTCCATGACAATGGGCAGAAAATTTGCCACCCACAACATCAGGCGGCAAAAACCCCCTGCAGAGCACAGGAAAAAGCCCGCCCAGCCATCGGAAGAGAAGACCAACACGCAAAATGAGGCAACAAGCATGGTCTTGGAAGACTTATGACATCAGCTATAGTGTTTTTTCACTCTTCCCAATGAGACTCCTCTTGGCTCTTCCCATATAAATACACAGACTTGGTCAAAAATCTGGATCTTCTCACACTTTTGTAAAGAGCATTGCTCTCCAAATTTTCCACTTGAATCAATAAAAGATAGTTTTTACCTCTATTTGGATGGATTGTGCAGAGTATGCATTGAATGTTAGTCTGTGTCTAGTCATTATCTCTTGATGCTCTCACAGGTTCAACACCAGCAAACTTGTGATCTACAAAGTGCCACTGTCTGCTGCTGCCAGGAGTAGAGTTCTATTTTGGAGGTATATAACAGGTGAGGTCACTTACAGTGTGTATTTCTCAGCACCTTGGTGAGTCCCTATTTCTTGTGCTTTCCATAAGACCCTCCCTGTCATCCCAGAGACCTAGTCTTTTCTACCAGATCTGAGTGTATGTATGTTTTTTTCTGATCCTGAGTGTGGATGTGGGAAGGTCGCTTTCATTTTTGGTGTATCACCTCTTTTAGAGTAGGCTGTTTGTTTTCATGCATTTTCTCTCTCCCTTTTCATCCCCCCCAGTATATCTATATTTTTGCACTGCCTGAAACAAACAAGATACATCAGAGGGAACTAGCCCATATCTAGAGACTCTCCTCTCCTGCTTCGTCGTCCCATAGGTGAGAGAGGAGTTTCCATGTTGCGGGGAGAGGGCAGGAATCCGTTCTCCTGCCACTGGGTGCACTTTCTAGCGTCAACAATTATTCTACCTTTTTTATTTATTGATTTCACATTGAAGTCCCAAAATAATATTGTGTTTGAATATTAGCATGTGAGGCTTTGGATTCAATGAAGCAATGTTTGTAGAAGGATGTTAATGACCTTATGAAACAACATGACACTATTGATGATATTATGTAATATAGTATGCCATATGATAAAAAATGTTTAGTCTTGCTATGTTTCACTCTTTATATATAATTGATTTAACATTTTCAAGTTTTACACATGTAATTCCTATGTTTGGTTAAAGGGCTGAGATGTCTAAATTAGTCAAATAATATGCAATAATTAAGTACTGATTTGTTATGAATTTTGACCTTTTTTGACTTTTTAAAAATAGTAATAAATAGGCATAGATATAGACTTATCTGGAAAGTGACTATTGCAGATGATTTGGGTTATGAAAACTAAATTCTAGATAGTTTTGAGTGTCATCAATAGGATTCCAAAATCTATTTTCTCAATAGATAATAGCACCCCACCTGGATAGTAGTGCCATGTTGTTGTAGTGTACTCAAAGTGGCACTAGTGTCCCCTTTACAAGACTATTCCTATTTTATGGGAGCACTTGAGCCTATTTTTTAGGCCCTATTCTTGCACACATGAAATTTTAAGATTTATGTTGTGCTTGGAAAACTTGATTTAGTGTGCAAACCCTAATCCAACTTACAAGTATGGAATGAGAAATAGTTGTGTGTTTATTATTAGGATAGGACAGATGTCCTCAACACCCTGGTGTGAAAAGAGTTACCTATATACCAATACTCTAAATAGGGATAAACATCGATGCAGTTCTCCCATCTAGTGCTCGATGCAAGTGCAAGTGAATGATAGAATGAGAGTGGGCTTGGATGCCTTGAATGTGTGAACTTTTAAATATTTAAAATCTAGGTTTAGGGATGATATAGATGGTATTATGCATAAGTAGGGTAGAATAGGGATCAAATACCTTAATTTTTCTCAACTTGTATTTTGTTTGAATAGGATTTTGCATCTATTTTCCATATAGTGAATAAGGGTCAAAAAGACTTATATTTATAGAAATCCATAGCTTGTGTAGATAATAAAATTTACTTAGGATGACCTTAGGATGGGCACATATTTGAAAAAGTATCCATTCAAGAGAGTTAGGGATAAGGACAATAGTGCCTAGTTAGAGACACTAGTGTCATGTGGATGTAGTGTCCCAAATGTGGCACTAATTTCTACTTGGAAGATTGATAGAAAAAATTGGTTAGGATCTAAGAAAGCTATTATGGGACTATGTTTTGGATAAATTGTGTCAAAATGATCTAGGATAAGTCTAGGGATAATCTAAGAATAGGTTAACTCAAATGACACTCTTAGCATCTAATTACCACTTTTAGGTGATTACATTTCCCCCCCTTTATGCTAGAAATGCAACAAAGTAAAATGAAGAGTATAAAGGAAAAAGAAGAATACTTGGACTTACCTTGGAAGTGAAGCCTATGTAGCTAATTTTGAGTACTTGAATATGGGTCTGCATATGTGAAACATGTAAAAATTAGTCCTTATTGAAGAGATGATCAAAATCAAAAGACTATGCTAAAATAAAGTAACTGAGTAAAGAGAGAGGAAAATAATGAATACACCTAATTGGGTACAAAAAGTAATGCATGAACCTTGTGATAGCTTATGTGTGAGTGTACATAATGATCATATCATTGAATATCTTTGACTGAGTTGATGGCTTGTGCAATCCTCATATGGGTGGCTCAAGAACTCAATCTAGTTTTGACTCCATCATTGCCCACCCTTGCTCAGTGGATCTTGATATGTGAATAGATTGGATAAGACTTTAAGTGTGTCTAACCCTCTCATGTGGGTAGATCAAGAACTCAATCTAATTTTTACTCCATCGTTTCCCACTCATACACAGTGGATCTTGATCTGTGAATAGCTTGAATAAGACTGTAAGTGTGTCTAACCATGTCATGTGGGTGGCTCAAGAACTCAAGTAGGCCATGAATCCATCATTGCCCACCTATGTGAGGTAGATGCATCTATAAATAAATTATGAAAAGTGATGAAAGTATCTAACTGAGTAAATCTAATTATGTATGTTAGCTCCACAGCTACTCAAGTATATTAGGTACTTTGGGCCACTTGAGAATGACAACCACTACAGATGGAGTAAGGGATGAATCTAATGACAACCTAGAATTTGATAGAAAGTGAATATAATTTAAAGAATGAAATTTATTTTTTCATTCCATCTGATCAACCTATGTGTAGTTGAGTATATGGAAACTATGTGCCACACACATGCCCCCAATCTGGTATCTGAGTATACTAAATTAGAACTAAATATGTAATAACTAAATTTGTGTAACTATACTAAATGTGGAAGTGATTATGCCATGCATGATTCCCCTAAATATAATTAACTAGTATGATTATAAGCTATAATTAATGAATATGAGAAAAATTTGAACATAACTATCAAACCTATGATTATATCTATGTAAATCTGTACTATACATGGTGTACTAGTCTAAATAATTTAGAATATCCTGAAGCTAGGGATACTGGACATTAGTGCCCCATAGTGGATAGGAGTCACCTATGGTACTAGTGTCCCAATCTATGTGCTAATGTATGTCTGGTCTAAAATTTGGGTGATCTAAACTATTTTTTGAGTCTCTATTTTTCCCTGTGTCTGCACTGTGTCTAATTTATGAAACTGAGCATGTGTGCTGAAATTTATTTGTGAATAGCAAAGTAGGAGCCTGATCTCTATGATAAACACCTATAATCCCCCCTCTTTTTAGGGTAGTTTTGAAACTTGTGTAATAATTATCCTCAAAATAAGTAGCTCTTTCAAATGTGTTAGCTTAAGTATGTACATGATAATACAATACAATGTACAAATATAACATCAAAATGTAAATGAATATGAGCATAAGTAGGTAATGTCAGATGTATTTTGTAATATATCATTATACAAGGGTGTCAAGATAGATGTAATCAATGTGTATGTTATCAAATATAAGTAACTACCTAGAGCGATGGGGCATGATGTCCATCATGGCTCCCAAGTAGGAAGGGTAGATGCATGAGATCCCTCATGGCATCAAAAATTGGTGTGTAACAAGCAAATACAAGTGTCATGGTGAAGAATAATATAAGTAATCATACATATAAAACACATGAGGCATGAAACATTAGGCCAAGGGGCCACAATACAAGAGACATGGTCACATGTCACTAAATATGACAATGAAGACATATAAGGACATGTTCAAATGTCTACATATGCAAGTAAAAATAAATTTGGATTAGAGACACATAGAAGGACATGCTCAAATCTCCACATATAAAAATAATAAAACACACATAAGGGAGAAGGGCACATGTCCAAGGCATACAAATAGATAATTGGTGTAGAACCAAATAATAATGGCATATTCAAATGCCCTCAAAGATGGAAGAAGCATAAGAAACACAATCAAGTCTAATTTAGGGGAAAATGGAAATTAAATCATGTATAAATATGTAGTACAAATCTATGTAAATTATAAGATGCATATATACTAAGTCTAACTAGTGATAGTCAGCAAAATCTGAGCAATAAGTAGCAATGATCAACATAAACATTTATCAATGCATAAACTAGAGTGTTTATAATGTAAGGATATAACCTAGTAATAACAAATATGTAGGAGATGCCCACAAGTGGGAAGATGTATCAAATGTATAAACCTAGATCAGTGTATATGCCCCCAATGGGTAGATGATATCAAGTTTGGATTAGTGTAGTGGATCGGGGTCCTATATGCAATCTGAAATCACTTGTAAAGAACAAATGAATCATATGTATGATAAAAATGACTATACTAAGATAGATATAAATATGAAATATCTAGTAATTAGTATAAATTTAAATATATAAATGCATACAATCTATAAAATTTTTGTTTTTGAAATATTTGAATGTTTTTGTATTTTGACATATATTATTTTCTATGTTTTTTGAGTATAAGATATGTACAAGAAAATGAAAATAAACTACGTACAAGGAGTAAGAGAGAAGAGGAAGTGTGTATAATTTAAATGATAATGAAGAGTTCATTGTTTATATGTAGAATCTCCTTAGATGCATGATGTTTAATGGATTTTTGATTGCCTTTCCATCGAGAAAAGCTAGACAATATACTTTCAAGCTAAGATTTTCTATGATTATGTATGGTCTAGCCAATTTTGCTTAAAATTTCCTTTGTTTTCTTCTTTGGAATTGACATTTATAAGATTTTATTTCAATACCAGATCATTGATTTTAAATTCCCTGTTGCAGACTCTATTATTATAGGTTCTCTAGATTTACTTTTGATAAGCTCTGAGATGTTCTGTGACTTGGATATGTGTATGATCCAAATATTCTAGTTTATGGAGATGTCTCTCTCTATATTGATCATCTATGATGAGTCCTTTTAAAGACACCCATAAAGATGGGATTTATAATTCTATTAGAATAATGGATTCTGTGCCATATATGAGTGAATAAGGAGTAGATCCTATTGGTGTACATTATTGGACCCCAATTTTTGACTAAGTATTTTAGTATTTTGGCATGAAATAAGAATGACATGAGAGGAGCATGGAATAGGAAGACCATGACATAGAACTATCCTAGTGTAGGAAGACTATGGCATGGAACCAATGAGGTGTAAAAGGACAAGGGAAATGAAGTGTCAATGTGAGAAGACCTAGTCAAAGATGAAACATAACTACAAGGAACCCAAGAGCATATGACTTGAAATAGTAGAGAAAGACTTGGGGAACACATGAAAAGTAGGAGATGGTTAAAGAGTGATTCTCAAGGACCATCTAGACTTTAACCATCATGATTTTTACATTAGCCTACAAAGAGAAGGACAAATGGAAACAAGGATCTATCATTAAATGAGAATATAGAGGTTGCAAAGGCTTGGGTCCTTACAATAGAATGATTAAAAGACTACCATGACTCTCAATCTACCAAGAGTTTTTGGCCAATCACCCATTTGTCATTTATTATGTAACTACTTGGTTAGGGAAAAATAAGTATAAATACCCCTGTGTGGAATCATATAAGGTGACTAATATTGGATATCATACAATGAATTATAATATAGAATTATAGATATTACAATTAGTTTTAATGTTAATGTTCTATATAATTGATAGTTATGCATCTAACAATGGGTTTTCATGGAGTAACTTGTGGCTATAACTCATTATGAGATTTATACAACTAGGCACTTTGCAAGTTTGCATAAACAATCTTTGAACTCCATAACATTTATCCTCATGATTATGGTTGTGCTTAATGATACAATGACCAAAGTAGTGTATTTTTTTTTTTTGTGTAACTTCTAATTAGATAAAGGTTCAAAATCAAGTATATGACTAGTATGTTACTGCACAACATAACCCATGGGAACCAATTTCTTACTACGTGCTTCAGGTGAGCATGTAAGACCTTAGTCTTGCATGAAATGCTAGTGCATAAGCTTATTAGAGATACACTTTAGTGCTTGAAAATGTGATTAAAAGAATAAAAACCCAACATTTTGGTTCCATTTCTAGGATGTATAACCCTTTAAAGTATTGAATAAAGTATTACTATGATCGAGGATAATTTTGTGGTTCCTTATCTTGAACGAGGAATTTCCGCACGTCAGTGGGTGGAAAAACATCTCTACAACACATTATATGAAACATTTTTTGTTGAAGTCCCTATTAATTTGAATGATTTATTATCTTCTTATGTTAAAGGTTGATCATAATTTTTTTGAGAAGATAATCTTGGATGTTAGAACATATAAGGGCTTTATCATGATTAGGAACACCATGGCCATGAGCTATTAATATCTAGTGGAGAGGAGTGTTGAATAAATACATTTTTGAGTTTGTTATAACCACTTAATCTTGTCCTAAAGAAGCCATGTTCTAGTTTCTTAGAGATCCACGTGGTCAATATATTTTACATTTTCCACTAGAAGTCAAGAAATTGTTCATTGATTGTGGACTTGAAACTCTGCCAATGGAAGGCTAAATCCATCTTCAGATGAGTTGCATAGTTGGAAGGGGAATATATAAGTGTTGGTAAATAATTTTATGTTCAGAATGGTATCTAGTCAATGGGCATTATGAAAGCAAAAATATGATGAAGCTCGATATAGGATCATAGGAAGAAGCGACATAGGAAGGGACTGAGAGAAATCAGGAAGTGATGTTAGGGTCCATAAGGAAGCGAGAATGAAAAAAGAGGACTCCCTCACTTTTGAACTACACCCCATGCCATTTTTATCATAATAAGGAGAAACTATTTGGATAGAAGAAACTGAAGAACCAAGTTTAAACTAACCAAGTTCCCCAACCATAGTGCACACTCATGCTTTTGAATTAGATGAATTATGTATACGTAATCGGGATATAATAGTGTAGAATTAGACACTGATGCTACAAGGGAAATTATATATGAGATAATTTTAACTCATTCATAATTAACACTTTATTTCCCTCTTTAAGAGAATTTCATGGCTCAACTTGGGATGCATGGCAAACCTAACATTCACAGTGGATAGAGTACAGACCCAAATATTATTAATCAACTAGATACCACACCCAAATGATAGGGGTTACTTCTGGAGGTGTCAAAGGTAGATTAGGAGGTGACATGGGAGGAAGTGGTGGACTTCCCGCTCAGGGAATAATATTTGGGGTTCTCAATATCCATTAGCATAAGCACCTTAGTTGCCAACAATATATTATAAAATGATGTCTCACATACCTAAATATCAAGGCATGGATAATGTTGTAGAGCATGTATATAAGTGCAAACTCATTTGGAGGGCATTAGGCATCACTTATTCTAAGTGAAAGTCCACATAATTCAACACTAGTAATTACAAGGAGAAATTTAGTTCTTTAAGGACCAATAAGTAACACAATGTGTTGATATGAAAAAGGTAATAGAACCTCAAAACATGGTCCAATATGATTTTTAATAACTTTGCAAGCATATTTTAAATAAATACATTATCCCAAAACTAAGTACTTGGCTTAAAAATTAGGCACAAACACCAACTAATGTTTAACCTCAATTGATTCATCAAACTAAGGAACATTGATTGAATCATGATCAATGGTAATATACCCCTATTTCTCCTATCCTTCAAGAGGATAAATAAATATTGGTGAATGCTACCATCTATGGTTGGGTAATTTTGGACATTTTGGTTGACATTGGTGTTGAGGTTAACATTCTCATAAAGGATGCATGGAACAAAATAGCTAGTCCAACATTGTAACCATCACCACATGTATTGTTTATGGATAGTAAAACACGTTCTATACCAATTGGCATCCTTAAGAATGTAACAATTGATATCCTTGGAGTACCTTTCAAAGCTAACTTTGAAGTTCTCAAATTAGCAAAGGTATATGATTTTATATCTCTATTGGGGTTACCTTGGTGTTTTGAAAATAATGAAAACTTGAGTTTTAAAAAGTGTGACATCAATTTTGAGAATAATGATCAATGCATTGTTATTCCATTGGATCAAACACATGGGCCCCCATATGTAAAACTTATTAATGTGTAAGAATATATTAATCACATTTATAACGTCATATCCAAATATGGTGAATAACATGATCCTAATCTTGATGACATCCTCTTATGGATTGACACCTAATCCCTTTTTAATACTACAAGTAATGCTTATAATTGCTAGGTGCATGGTGACTATGACCTCATTAGAAGAGTATGTAGTTCCATTGGTAGTTATGAGACCATCTCACTATAGTATCATAAATGCCATAGGTTTGTTTACCTTGTTACCAAATAAGTTATGAGAGGACCAGTTATGGATGCACCTTTAGAAAGACTTGATGAAGCTCCTCAGTTTCATGGACAAATGGAAGTTTGCAACTTTATCTAGTGCCTTGAATACTTATATAACTCTAAAAATGATCATATATGATCATTGGTTCACCTTTTTTATGGTAAAGCTTCAAGGTGGTGGCAAACCCATAATGAGTGACTTCTCCATTAGGATCAAGTATGCTTTATTTTTCATCATCAGTTTCATCATGACAACTAAATACAAGGTAAAATTAGCTATTGTAGAGGATGAGCACCTGAGCAACACATAGAAGCTTGTGAATCAATGTGGAGGATTGAAGAGTCTTTCTTGCTAGAGTGCCTCTCGATACATGAATTTTATGGAACTCTATGAACTTGGGCTAGAGCATGGTATGTTCATGAATAATGACATATGGGTACTCATTTTTGGCATCTATTTAAAGAGATCATGAACTCAACATTATCTTACTCATATCCAAGAATGGATTTTCACCTCACTCTTCAGGCCATGCATGAATAAATTGTTGGTGACCCTAGTCCCATTGAAGATCACTTAAGATATATCCATGCTATCCCATAATAAGGTCTAGTTTTTTTAATGAACCATATACATAACCTATCCCCATGCTAGACCTAGTTTATGATCAAGAATGACGTAAAGAGATATGCCTAGGGAAATAGAAACTAGTACTTTAGGTAGAGGAAGGAGAAGGGTCTAACCCACTTGACCCATTAGGAAATCATTTAGATGTTCTTACAGACTATGGCACATGAACTATTTACAATATTGGTCCTGATGTAGACCACCCTTACTCAGAACCAATTCAAACTATCTAATGCAACATCAATACAAAGTAAAAACAAAAAATAGCTACCATTGGTAATTACTGGACTAACACAAAAGTTTCAAAAATATTTGAGTTATTGAAAGAATACTAGGATGTCTTCTCAAGAATCTATAGTGAGATGAAAGGTGTTCATCCATCTCTAAGAAAAATTTATATCAAAATGGTTGACAATGCTTGAGTAATTAGGAAAAGGCCATATAGGATTAATCCAAATCTATAGGCATGTATGAAGGAAGAAATTGATAGTATGTTGCATGCCAGAGTAAACACCCTAATTGATAAATCTGAATGGGTCAGTCCCATGGTCATAAATATAAATAAATATGGGTGTATTAGAATTATCATTGATTATTGTATACTTAATGAATCTTTCATTACTAATCCATTCCCAACATCATTCATAGAATAAATCCTTAAAGGTGTAACTAGGTGTGAAATTTATACTTTCATAAATGGATTTTTTGGATATCATTAGGTCTAAATCACTAAGGAGGATTGACTTAAGACTACGTTTGCCACTGAATGGGGATCCTTTGCATATATCATCATGCCTTTTAGGATGAGTAATGCACCTAATGTATTTTATTGTATATCCATTGATGTCTGTAAATATTTCATCCATAAATTTATTCAAGCCTACTTGGATGATTAGACAGTCTATGGCTTAATCAAGGACCATTGTTCTAATCTACAACTCATGTTTGAGCATTATCGAGTACTACAAATATCATTGAATCTAAATAAGTATCTTTTTTCCATATTTTTTGGTGTTCTTCTAGGACATATTATTTTCAAAGATGGAATTTTGGTAGGTCTATAAAAAGTATCTATCATTCTTCACCTCCTAATGCCAAAGTCTTAGCACAAAGTTTGTGCTTTTCTAAGACATATCGAGTATTATAAGAAATTCATTCAAGGATATGCAAAGATTGTTGTGCCTTTAGAGGAACTCTTAAAACATAATGATCACTTTATCTAGACCTACTCTTATCAAGAAGACTTTGAGGCCTTAAAAGACAAACTGGTCACTACTTTAATTCTGTAGTTTCATGATTGGATAAAACTATTCCATGTCCATGTTGATGCTTTTGGAATGGAAGTTGGTATAGTCCTTGCATAACTAGGTGAAGGTAACCTTTATCATCATATATATTTTTCTAGTATAAAAATTACTCTAGCTAAAAGGAATTATACCACAATAGAGCATGCATCACTTTCAATGGTTTATGCTCTATAGAAAATTTGGCAATAGTTGTTGAAAAATTTGTTTGTATTATATACAGATCATGAAGATTTAAAATATTTGGTAAATAAACCTATGTTTCATGGCTACATCGATCATTGGATAGTGTTGTTTCAAGAATTTCAATTCTCTTTCATGGTCAAACTAGGAGAAACTAATTATGTCCCTAACCATCTTTCTCAAATTGATTATGGAGAACCACTGTGCGCTATTGAAGATGACCTAATGGATGTTCAACTATTTCATATTTCTCATGTTCCTAAGGAGTTGGAAGATATTGAAGCTTTCTTAACTACTATATTATCAAATGAGTGTCTAACTCTATAGGCCAAGAAACAACTCATAATTTGTACTACACCTTTTCAGATCATTGGTGGGGACCTCTAAAAGCTTGGTCGAGATAATATTCTTTAGTGTTGTGTCATGAAACATGAAAACTTTTAAGTAATCGAAGAAGTTCATGAAGGCATTATAGACATACATTATGTTAGGGAGGCTACTTTAGGCAAGGTATTGCTGTCCATATTATGGTGGCACACCCTTTTTTAAGATGCTAAATTATATGTTAGGAAGTGTGATATTTGTCAGAGCATTGGAAAACCTAATCATCAAGATGCCATGACATTACATCCTATTATATCCTAAAAACCATTTTAAAAGTGGGCCATTGATTTTGTTGTCCCTATTAATCTATCTATATGTTTTACATGTTCCTGTTATATAATTACAATGACTGATTATATCATGCACTAGGTTGAAGCTACACCAACAAAGGATTTTACTACTGCTACTAATTCATGCTTCATATGAGAACATATCATAACCCATTTTATATGCCCACTAAGTTTTACTAGTGATTATAGTACACATTTTATCAATTAAACTATTCACATTCTAATTGTTGAGTTCATGATTATTCATCACAAAACAACATTGTATCATCCTAGATCTAATGGTACTACCAAGGAATTCAATAAAATCTTAGGCACAATACTTACAAAAATTTGTAATAATGGCCAAACTGACTGGGATGATAGAGTATTTGTAGTACTTTAGTCTTACTAAATAACTTACAAACACTTGAACAATAACACATCATTCAATATAGTATATGGTAAAGAAGCAGTTCTACTAGTTGAATTCTTAGTACCATATCTTCATATTGCACATGTTGGACAATTGGATGAGGATTCATCCTTGAAATCATGCTTGTATACTTTATTTCAGCTATATGAAACCCCTTTTCTTGCTCATTGGAGTCAAGATGTGGAGAAATGCAAATATAAGGCATGGAATGATCGACACATCAATCATAAGACATTTACCCTTGGAATGAATGTTTTACTATATGACTCAAAGTTAGTGCACCATTTTATAAAACTTCATATTCACTAGGATGTCCTTTTTCCATTCATAGAATTTGGCCTATTGGTGCTTGTCATTTACAAAGATTGGATGGCTAATTTATTCTTGGACATTACAATGGTAGCCAAATACGGCCGTATTTCTCTTCTTAATAGTATAAATTTTAAAACAATAAGGATTATTCCATTAGTTTAGGATTTCCTATTTTTAATAAAAGCATTGCCTTAGTTACACACAACATTTCTTTTATATAGATTTATTTTAATTATGTAATCATAATTTTGTGGAGGACCACAATACACTTTTTAATATGAGGTAAAAGGTAGTAAATATATTCATTCTAAGGATACATTTGTGACTTAAATCATAAAAGATAAATAACCTTATGATAAGATATTCCCACCAAAAAATAGTTTTAAAATTCAAAAAGATAGAAAAATTATCTTCCACTCCAAATAAAAGTGCATGACACAACTATCTTCCACTCCAAATAAAAGCACGAGACATAATTATCTTCCACTTGAAATAAAATAACATGACAAGACATGTCATTAATTTAGTAGTTATGATAAATGTACCAAACATTGTGATAAGACAATATCATTACATGTATTTATGGTGATAAGTGATGGTTAAAGAAAGGTGGTTGTTACTAAGGCATTAATAATGAGAAATGATGGTTGAAAAGAAAGGGGGTAGTAAATGCAAGTTACCCCCTTGAATATATAAAAGGAAATATGAGCTTGGTTTAATTTTTATATTTGATTTCATTTGAATCTATAGAGCCAAAGAGTGAACTAAACCTGATTGATTCTAGAGCAAGTGTAATTCAGAGCATCAAAATCCTGTAAATAGATTTTGATAGGAACATTAAACTAAGAAATTAGGCATAAAGCTAACCCTAAAATATGATTTATGACCAAAAAAATTGATAGTTTTAAGTTGAAGATGTAGATGCCTACCATTAAAGGGTGTCAAAGTAATAAAATCCAAAGTCATCTACACTACAATCATGTATTATTTTGGGAACATTAGATGTCCATGCCTCAACCTTTAGGCTCCTTGGAGGGTGATACAACCTAAGAAGAAGGCCTTAAAAAATGATCCATTACTGACTACACCAAAATAAGAAGTACTTGGGGGGAAGCAGTGCTAATCAGAAAAGAGGCATTTGAAGAACAAGCATAACATATAGAAGGTAAAGAATTTATAATGGCACACAAAGAAAAGAAGGCATAAACATCTCCACCCTCACCGTTGATGATAGAGAAGATGGTTCTACACATAGAAAATTGGGTCTCAAAAGTACCCTATTGAACCATATTTGAATACAACTACTATCAACTAGGGAATGACGTTGAGTTACAAAATGACTACTAGGTTGAGCACCCGAACACAAAAATTCAATTGGTGTATGACCTCAAAATTTTCAATGATTTGGACACCAGGGGTTATTTTAGTTGTTCAATATCCCATATTTTGGAAAACCTATGGAAGCAATTAAGTTTCTATTCTCATGCATCTATGAGGAATACCTCTATTTTTTAGGCACAACATGAAGATTACACCCAAGAGAATAAGTGAATTATCAGGACTGCAATACTCTAGCATATATGTTGAGTTTGACTTAGAAGACTTAGAGGAAATAAGAAAAATAATAATGATGCTCATGTACCAAAAATAAGGCCATGCCATGCACATCAAGAACCCATAAGATCTTGTCATTTGAGTAGCTATGTGTATAGTCATGACCAAGATCAGTGGCACTGATCGATGAAAAGAGGTAGATATGGCTCACCTTTAAATAACTCACCAAGTAACTGAGGGCCTAAAATATAATTAGGAAATGTATTTTTCACATAAGATTGTAGAAGATGTAGAGAAAAACCATTGGATACCAGGCCATAGGTTTCCATGGGGGATATTTTTATTGTTAATGGTATTTGATGAGATTGATGTACTAGAATACACCTCAGGAGAGATGAAGTGGGTCTATCTACCCAAATATAAGTCCCTTGATGAGTGCTATAAGGAATTCACATACCCCAGGCACATCACCCCCACTTATAAAAATAAGATGAAATCATGGTATGATGGTATGAAGGAGCCCTTTGGGAATGAATGGTGCATTCTTAAAGACTTGCCCATCCAAGTTGGTAAGCAATCCTAGTTTTCCATAAATCAACATTTCTCTTTAGTGTGCATCAAAATGGTCCCTTTTGGAAAAATATCAAAGTGGTTTAAGATATCCTATGCCTTTTCAATGTGGTACTTTGTTGATTCAATAAACTACATTTTTTATACATAACTTCTCACCTTGGAAGCAAACCAAATCAACTTAGAGATTCACACTCTCTAGAAGATTACATCTATCCTAATAAAAAGGCTTACATAAATAAACAAGATACTGATCAAATTGATATCAAGGTTAAGAATACCATGATGGGAGAATAAGTGCATAATCTATTTTACATGCTGTAGCCCAAGAAGAAGACTTTAAAAGGCATAAAACATACAAGAGAAAAACTTCCACCAGTACCACAATTGATCAAGAAGAAGTGGGCTAGGCATGATTCCAACATGAGTTTATAGCAGGATCCTCCAAAATGGCAAAGGACTACCTAGGTGCCACCTTTTATATCCTCACCACCATGGGATTCTGCACCTACACCTTCACCACCATGAGCTTCCCCACCTAGAGCTTCACCTCCAAGGGATTTTACACCCCCAGCTTCACCTCTCAGAACATATTCACCAAAGGCATCACCACCAAGGGTTTCACTATTAGGGATGGAGAAAGAACTTGAGGGGTTAACACCATTATCTCCTTTAAAACTAGTGCAAGAAGAACCTAAAATCCACAAAGAACAACTATATTTTGATTCTAAAAAAACACCCTCCTTAATGTGAGAGGAGGAAGCCACCTTTGATGACATGTAATTGGACATTGGGATTCCATTTAGTGAAGAGGGGGATCATTATGATAATCAACAAATGAGTGGGATGACCATTGGTAGCACTTATTTGGCTATTGATATAGGTCAAAATTCTTGAGCATGACCTAAATAAAGGCAAAGAGCTTATTATTTTTGAAGGACAACCACCATTGATTGATGCATATATTAAATTGCACATTTGGTATCAAACAATCATTCCAAATAGAATGCTCTATCTATGGTCTCACTTACTTCCAAAAGATGTAACTATTGATAGGAAGTGACAAATATCCTTCCTTTTGGACATGTACAATTAAGAGTACCATTTTGAGCTTCTTCTAGATAGCCTCATGTTAAAATCTCAAGCACCAGTGCTACCAAATCCATTATGGGTTGATCTTCAGAAGATATCCCATCTACAAGCTATAATTATATTTTTGAAAATGGATTTTGTAAGTCACATGCCAAAATATACTTTTTGATTCTGATACACATGACATAGAGAAGAAACATTGCCAAGTGGTGGTAATGTATGAGAAATAGGTTGTCACTTAGAAGGCACTCAAATAAGAAGTGGACACATTAAAACAACAAATTAAGTAAGCCACATAGGCCAAGGAAAAAACTTTGAATTTATGTAAATCAATTTTGGGTCAAGAACCAACATTAGTGAATGAATTACCTCTAGATGGTGAATATTTGGATAAATTGGGGACCCTGGTGTATTTCCTAGTGAAAAACTACAAGGATTAAACTACACCAAGGAATGAAGCATTATTTGTTGTAGAGTGATTTTCTAAGGTAATAAAATTTTGTAAGCATGCCCTTAAAATATTTGGGGAATTAATCCCCAACTTGGATGGAATTTTTGAAAAATTGGCATGACCTAATAAAGTTTTGGAGGCTCAACTCAACACAAAGGAGTATCAAAAGAAAAAAATTAGTGGATAATACCCTCCTAATAAAGGATCATATCAAGCTCATGAAGGAATTTAAATATGTCAAGTCTATGGAGGAGATAATAAATACACATCGATAATAACTTAATGTTAGTATTGAATCTCTCTAAGGATAGGTTGTCATTGAGGTCTCAACTTTAGAATAAGTTCAGAAGGATGCCAGTGCATCCCTCAACTAATTGGTTAAGAAGGTTAATAAGTGTCTTGACCAATATGAGGAGATGAATAAATCAAATGTGGCCATTGAAGAGATAATGTCAAATCTACTTGACACTTTGTAACATTATGATAATGTCAAGAATTTGATTAAACAAACTAGGCCTGAGGTTTTGGCTAAGGATAAAATTGAGACTTTGTTTAGGATGGACTAAGAGCATAGTGTGGGGTGATGTTGGACCCCAAATTTTAACCAAGTATTTTGGTATTTTGTCACATAAATAGCACGATGCAATAGGAACATGGTGCAGGGTGAAAAAGGAAAATGGTATGGAAGTATCAACAAGAGAAGACCTAGTCAAAGATGGAACATAACTATAAGGAACCCAAAAGAATAGGACTTAGAATAGTAGTGAAATACTTCGGAAGTGAATGATAAGTGGGAGATGATTGAAGAGTGATTCTCAAGGATCATATAGACTTTAAACATCATGATTTTTACACTAGCCCATGAAGAGGATGACAAATTACAATAAGGATCTAGCATCAAATGAGAATATAGGGGGTATAGAGGTTCAGGTCCTTAGGAGAGAATGATTAAAATACCACCATGACTCTTAGTATACTAAGAGTTCATTGGCCAATCACCCTTGTCATTTATTATGTAACTACTTGGTCAAGGAAAAACAAGTATAAATACCTGTGTGGAATCATGTAAGGTGACTGATACTGTATATCATACAATGACTTATAATATAGAGTTATGGATATTAAAATTAGTTCTGATGTTACTATTATAGATAATTTATAGTTATGCATCTGATAATGGTTTTTCATGGAGTAACTTATGGTTATAACTCATTATGAGATTTATACAAATAGGCACTTTAAAAGTTTGTGTAAACAATCTTTGAACTCTATGGCATTTATCCTTGTGATTATGGTTATGCTTAATGAGACAAGGACCAAATTAGTTTATTTATTTTTCTATGTAACTTATAATTAGATATATATTTGAACTCAAGTATATGACTAGTATGTTACTGTGCAACGTAACCCATAGGAACTGATTTCTTACTTTGTGCTTCAGTTGAGCACACAAGACCTTAATCTTGCATGAAAGGCTAGTGCATAAGCCTATTAGGGATACACTTAAATGATTGAAAATGTGAATAAAATAATAAAAATCCAACTTACGTATATTGTTGTAGTAATCCCAAACTACATAGACAAGTTTATTATGCTAGTCATCACCAAATTTGGTAACTATTTTGATAAGAATACTATTGTTTATCTTATTTGTTACCTCTGCTTGATCATTACCTTATGGGTAGTATGGTGTAGCGAATGTGTGTCAATTTTTTAATTTGGCATAAAACTTTTTCACTATTTTGTTCTTAAAAAAGGTTTCATTATCTATAATTATGGCTATTAGGAGACCGAAGCGGGAAATAATATTGGTCATGAGAAATTGACAAATATCCTCCCCCTTTGTTGATTGTAATGGGATTGATTTTACCAAATTTATAAAATATTTCATGGCTATGGTAATGAATTTGTGACCTCCTATGGATTATAGGTTTATCTTACCGATAAGATTAAATCCTCATAACATGAATGGTTTTGGTGATATGATAGGTTGAAGCTGTTGCAAAGGTACATAGTGTAAGTTTCCATGGTGTTGATATTTGTCACACAATTTTACATACTCTTAACATTATTTTTCCATGGTTGGATAATAGTAACCTTGTCTAAGTAACTTTTGTGACATTTCCTTACTGTTAAAATGCCACCCCATTCACTATCATGTATCTATTGAATAGATAATTTAGCTTACTTGGATATTAAACATCATAGTAAGTGTCCATCAAAAGATATTTTGAATAAATAACCACCAATGATGATATATCAAAGAGAGTTTTGTTGTAGTTTTTTATTTTCATTCTTTGTAAAAGTATTTGGTGTGATATAATTATTCAAAAAGTTATATATATTGGAGAACCATTCAGATGGTGTTGAACTACGTGTGGTAATTAGGACTATTAGAGAGATAAGGTCTGTATGGGGTATTAACGAATATTGTAATCACTTAATTATGAATAGAGATTATTCTACATCCATCTCTATGGGGATCAATTGTGTAGCACTTGCCATTGCATCAACATGATGGTTGTCTTTGTGTGGGATGTTCTCAATGGATAAATCATCAAACTAAGCATGTAGACATTGAACCATGTCTTTATAAGGAATTAAGTGTTCTTCTTTTATTTGGTAAACATCTATGACTTGATTAATAATTAATTAGAAGTACTCATAAACTTTTATTGATTTTATCTTGAGAGCCTGAGCTACTTGAAGGCCTAAGATGAGAGCTTCATATTCCATGATATTGTTGGTCCATGAAAAACTGAGTCAATATGCCTCGTGTCCCAGAGGATCAATGAAAACAATTCTAGTGCTAGCACTAGATGCACATCTAGAACTATTAGAGAAAATTATCCATGTATTTATAGTGTTATTGTATGATGTGAAATCATCTTTGAAATAATCATTAATATGATTTGTATCTAGTAATAAAGTTATTGTGAATTGGTCTATGATTATTTGTCCTTTTATTGATTTTTGTAATATGATTTTGAGGTCAAATTCTGTAAGTAACATAACCCATTTGGAAATACGATCCAAAAGATGTGGTTTTGACATGAGGAATTTTAAGGGATCAACCTTGGTAATGATTTGTGTTTCATTATTAATCATGTAGTGATGAAGTTTTTGAGTAGAAAATACTAGTGCTAAGCAAATATTTTCAATTGCTTGATAATTTTTCTCATAGTCAATCAGTGTGTGACTAATGTGGTAAATTTATCTTTCTTTATGCTAGTCATCATGTTGTGTTAAAAGTGCTCTCAATGCATGATCTATCATAAAAAGGTAAATCAGGAGTTGTTTACCAGGTATAGGTGGAACCAAGATGGGAGGGTTGAGCAAGTATTGCTTAAGTGTATCAAAGCTATCTTGACATGTGAGATCCCTCTTGAATTTCACATCTTTTTTTAGTATTCTAGTGAATGATTAGGTTTTATCTACAAGTTATGCCACAAATTGATAAATTAATTGAATTTTCCCTTGGAGGGACCAAAGTTATTTCAGATTAGTTGTAAAAGGCATATCTATGATCACTTTGACATTCTTAGGGTTAAATTCTATGCCTCATTGTGATATAATGAAACCCAAAATTTTCCCTAAGGAAACTCCAAAGACATTTATTGGGGTTGAGTCAAACATTGTATTTTTTGAGTCTTTAAAAAAAATATGCATCATAGTGCATTGGGAAGTTACACCAGCACTCTTTAGTCTAAATAACATGACTAAATAGTAAAAGGTTCCCCATGGTGTGGTGAAATAAGTCTTTTCTTGATCTTCTTTAGTGATCTTGATCTGATTATACCTAATAAAACCATCAATAAAAGAGAGGATCTCATAGCTAGTTGTGGAATTGACTATCATATCAATGTTTTGTAAAGGGAAATCATATTTAGGACATGCTTTGTTGAGGTCTCTAGAGTCACAAAAATATTATATTTGTCCATTAGGTTTTACCATGAGAACAATATTGGCAACCCACTGAGGATGGGTGAATGGTTGAATGAAACCAACATCTAACAACCGTTGGATCTCATCCTTGACAAGGAGAGACATTTTAAGATGCATTTTGTGAATATTTTGCTTTATTGGTTTGGCATCAAGATATAATGTAATTTTGTGTACTATAATTGAGGGATCAATACCAAGCATATCAGAATAAGCCCATGTAAAGAAAATTAGTTAAAATATGATAAATATCTATGTCTTCTAATTTATGTAAGGTGATAGCTAAGAGTATGATGTGAGGATCATTTTTGTGCCATAATTAAATTTGACTATTTCTTCATTAAGGAATGTAGATCAATCTAAAGTATATGGTACTGTAGGGATTATATTATCCATATTAGGTAACATGATCCAAATCATTTGAATTCTCACCAAAGTATGCCTAGGAACTTGTGGAATGAGGAAACCTATTCTTATGATAGACAGAAGGGAAATCCTCAAATGCCCCTAGGAATTCTAAGAGAGCTTCATTATTAGTGAACTTGTCAAGAACTGGTAGATCTGGTGAAAATGTATCATCGATGAGATCAGGGTAGATGACTGAAAGTGTATAAACATGGTTCATTGAATAAAATGATCATAGAATAGGTGGATAAAATGTGATGTGTTGAGAGGCATTATGAGAGGATTTGGCACTAAATGTATCATTTTTATATGCAAGTCTTTATTTTCCCTATTGATCATATGGTTCAACATAATTTAGGATTACCTATTCATGTTTTCCAAGGGCCTAACCTATGTAACCCATCTTTTGAAAATATCATAATATGAAAGGTGAAGTAAATTTATTGTCCTGTGTACTATAAATAATTAATGGATTTATGTGTCTTTTGAATTATAGTTTGGGGTGGTTTAGTAATAAAATACATGAGTGGAATATAGTTATGTGAAGGCTATGTATGTTGAAAATACTCAAATGCTTCTTTATCCATAGGGAATGTATATATATGGCCTCTATAGATAAATTTTAAACATTTATGTAATCTTGATGGAACTACGTGCATAAGATGGATCCATGGTCTACCAAGCAAGATATTATAATTGATATCATTTGGCATAACTTGGCATGTCATAGGTAGTGTTTGGGGTTTGATCATAGGGTTTAATGTGATTTTAACCAAAATAAATTATTAGATGTTGTCAAACTTTGGATGCTCATATTGGAAGGATCCAAATCTATAGCATGGATGTTAAGATGGTGTAAAAAAGAGATGTTATAGATGTTAAACCCTGATCCATTGTCAAATAAAAATCATTTGACACCTACCTCATTAATTCATAAATAAATATAGAGAGGTAGGTGTAAATATATAATGTGATGAGGTGGAAGGTCCTCTCTCTCAAAATAAATATATTCATTTGTCCAATTAATAGTGTTATTAATAGAAGAAACATAGGCTAGCTCAGATGTTCAAGGCACCTGAGTATGATGGAATGACACATAAAATATGTTTGTATGTGTCAGAGTGTTGTAAAATATCTAAAATTAAAATTATACTCAAAGGAATACTACTCTGATTCATAAGGTTATAGCCATGGGTGTTGCAAAACTATCAAGCTTTAGGACCACATGAGGACATCATAACCTGCATCATAGGGTCTACAAAGAGCATAAAAATAATATTAGATGTGGGATGTTGGTTAGATGTTTATGATCAAGAAGGAGGGATAAGTGAGACCAATGATTTTTTGATATGTCTAGGAATGATAGGAAAAGACTAATAATAGACCAAAGAGCAAAATGTATATAAGGGAGGTTTATTGATTTTAGGTAGTATAACTATTATTTGATTTAAGAAGTTATCTATGTGTTTAAAGAAAAGTATGTTAATTGTATTGTACATAGAAGAAAGATAACATGTTAAATAAATAATGCCACATGAAAAATATTGGAGTCAATATGAAGCATCATGTATACATATATCTATGTGATTAAAGAATAATGTCTTAATTGTATTGAACATAGATGAAAGATAACATGTGAAAGAAAGAATGCAACATGAAAACCATTAGAGTCAATATGAAGAATCATGTGTGTGTGTGTGTGTGTGTGTGTGTGTGTGTGTGTGTGTGTGTGTGTGTGTGTGTTTTGGTATTTCTAGGGTTTTGAATTAGGGTAAGTTAGTCAAAGATTTGAATAAAGTTTAAATAAATGACACCCTAATGTGGTAATGATTAAATGGGATAGGTTATGCATAAAAAATATAAAATAAGAATTTATAGCCCTAAGTTGGTGTATAAAAATGCATAAAAGGTAAACGTTAGGTAAAACTAGGGGTTTAAGCTATGTTCAAAGTAAGTCAGGTTCACGAAATGATTTAACCTTTTCAAATTTTACATATGTAATTCTTATGTTTGGTTAAAGGGTTGAGATGTCTAAATCAGTCAAATAATATGAAATAATTAAGTACTAACTTGTTATGACTTTTGACCATATTCATTTTCTAAAAATAATAATAAATATCCATAAATATAGACTTATTTAGAAAGTGACTATTGTGGGTGATTTGGTTTCAAAAAAATGAGTTATAGATAGTTCTGAGTGTCATCAATATGATTCTAGAATCTATTTGCTCACTAGACAGTAGCACCACACCCTAGACAATAGTGCCATGTTGTTGTAGTGACCTTATATTGGTGCTAGTACATCCCCTTTGTGGGTCTATTCCTATTTTTGGGGAGTACCTGCACTTATGTTTTTAGGTCCTACTCCTACACACACAAAATATGGAGCTCTATGTTGTGCCTAGAAAACCTAATTTAGTGTGTAAACCCTAATCCTCCTTACAAGTATGGAATGATAGATGATTATGTGCTCGTTAGTAGGATAGGATGGACATCCTCAACACCCTAGTGTGAAGAGAGTTGCCTACATACCAATACATGAAAGAAGGATCAAGCCTTGTGTAGTTCTCCCACCTAGTTCTTGATGTAACTGCAAGTATATACTAGAATGAGAGTGGACTTGGATGCCTTGAATGTGCTTGAGCTTTAAAATATTTAAAATCTAGGTCTAGGGATATTTTAGATGGTAATATGCATAAGTGGGGAAGAATAGAGATCAAATACCTTAATGTTATTCATATCTTTTATTTGAATAGGATTTTTCATCTATTTTCCATCTAGTGAATAAAGATCAAATAGACTTGTACTTATCGAGATATATAACTTTTGCAGATAATAAAATGTGTTTAGGCTGACCTTAGGAGGGGCACACATTTGAAAAAGTATCCATTTGAGAGATTTATATCTAAGGACATTAGCACCCAGCTAAGGACACTAGCACCATGTGGATGTAGTGTCCCAAATGTGGCACTAATGTCCACCTAATAGACTACTGGAAAAACTAGGTTGGGATCTAAGAAAGCTATCCTAGGATTATGTTTTGGTTGATTGTGGTCTACATAATGACTAAAAAGTGTGGTAAAAGGCTCTAGGATATGTCTAGGGATAATATAGGAATATGTTATCTCAAGTTACATTCTTAGCATCTAACTACTACTTTTAGGTCATTACAGTAACCATTTAAACCCTCGTATATGAACTCATTATTATCTTCTTTAGATCTGAGTTGTGTTCTTGGAAAATTAGTGTTGGTTGATAGATGTAATAACATATATTGTTTATTTTTTACTATTGGTTTCTTCCTTTGGATGTAAGAATCTAAGTGATGGTATATTAAGTTTCACTAGGAAATTATTATCTTAAATTCTATAAATGCTTGCTGATGTATTTTTAATTGACAACAGTCATTTAAGAATGATTTTCATGAAATAAACTTAATTTTGAGTCTTATCTTTGAATTTTGTGAAATAAAACCTTGTTTGTACTTTGAGTATGATGGTTTAGTTTTGTTTAAGGTTTATCAATGCAAATTTAGATGACAAAAATATTTGTATGAATTGTGTTCAAATTGAGACCATTTCTAACTGTTATAGTGAAATTCTAGATATTGATGCCCTATGTGATATAAGAATTAAATATGAGTTTATAAGTTGAAAATATTACATGGGTTGTGAAATATGGCTTAGTATTTTGTGACTGAAGTAATATTAATAGATTTTAGTATTACATTATGGTTTGGTCATGCCAATAACATGGATACATGTTTGTGCTTATTAAATTTACATTTGATAAGATGGAAAGCTCAGAAGTATTTTAAGGTATAAGAAGAATCAATGAAGAAAATGGAATTAATTTGTGTTGATTTTGAAATATTATAACTATAATCCATTGTTGCATTTAATTATATCATGCCATGTGATGTTTAATCTCTTGAGTGACCTTGTTAATTATCTTGACTGTAGGATAGAGTCTAGGTAAGGTTTAAGTAACATGATTTGGTTCCATGGAATCTGATTATGCTTAGAATATTAAATTTATATTCTTTAATTTCATCTTAAATTATTATTATGATTTTCAATATTCATTTGATTATGATGTTTATTTGTTGATAGTACTTAATGGATTCATTAGAATATTGTTTGGTAAATTTGAGTTAGCATACAGTCTTTGGAGGAAATGGTTAGTCTTGGATTGTGTGCACTTGGTTCACTATATAAGATCTGCTCATTACACATAAGACTAATAAATGAACTTGTAGCTTTCCATCCATGCATTAAAAACTTGGACTTTACAAATTTGATTTTTTCATGTAATCTCTGGGGATGTAGTAAGACCGAGTGCATAAATTTATGAGTTTGGCCATAATGTTATAATTATAAAAATATGTCAAGTAAATGATACAGGGTGAAAACCTTAATTCTATTTTGGTTGTTGAATATATTTGAAACTCATATTTTGAGCTTAGTTTCATTCATCATTGAAATTTTAGATAAATAGTAATATCATGGAACAGTTCTTTGACTATTATTGTCATGTTTTGAAAATGATGGAACTCTAGTTATTTGTTTTAAACTATGGTAATTTCATAAATTAGTTAGTTCTCTACATTTGAATCATGGTTGAGACAATCATTAGAGTGGGTTATTAAGGCATGGTTATAGCTAGTGAATGATGAAGGAACCTTGTCACTATTATTTTTGAATTTGTTAAGAGAAAATTTTGTAGACTACATTTACTTATGAGAGATGTAATGGCTATTATTATTTTGTAATTTGTAGAAAATATAAGACTATAGAACTATTTTATTTTAGTATTTTTTATGATCATCCAATTAATAAATAAGTATAATTCAAGTTGTTATAAAATTAAATGATTTCTTTAACTTTATATTCAACAATATTAAGTAAATATTATGGTACCCTTAGCAATTTGTATGGGTTATTTCAATACTTAAAGGAATATTGTGTAGACCTTGGTAGGTCTCGATCAATACTATCTTCAAGCAATAAATAGGAACATTTTTTGTATCTTTATGCATAAAATTATTTTAAATTCTCAATTTTATCTTTCATGAACCGATAATTTATAAATACATGATAAATTTGTACTTTAACATAGTTCATAATGTAAGATTTATACTTTGGATTCATTTCTTTTGTAATTATCGATATGGTAGGATAATTAAATTATTTTTAGTTCAAAAGAGTGTTAATTTATTATTTAATAAGACACCATAATAATTGGATATGAGTCAATTATTGTGTTCATATGCTTTCCGTTGAATATAACATTAGTTTGAAACTAATATGCCTCTAGGAATCTATGGAATCTTGATGGAATAAGTAATGGTGATAGCATAATGAATCTTTAGAATATTTTTAAGTAAATTTCAAAAGGATAAATCAAAGGTATTAACCTAATAATGGTATAATTATCCATGATAAACATTTATCTTGGCAAGAATCCCATCCAAACTAAGGTTGACATAACACCTTTAGTAAGAAAGAATTAAATTGATTGATAATGTTCAGTTGTTTCATTATAATGCATGACATATTTAACCTAAATATATTCACTCTAAACATGATATAAATAAAAGTGGAATACATTCTTATATTTCTATGTAGGTTTCTCATTTGTTAAATTCCACACTAGGATACTTCACTTCCCACAAATTAAGTTCCTAGGGAATGTCAGAGAGCACACGAAGTAAACATGTAAATTTTAATATAATGTGGAAACACAAAGGGAAAATAATGAACTAAAAAAATTACATATTATGAGATGATATATTTATTGATAGTATAGTGAGGGAATGCCTTTAATAATTTTAAGTTTAATCTTAAATAATAATAATAATAATAATAATAATAATAATAATAATAATAATAATAATATATTATTATTATTATTATTTTTATTTGATTTGTGATTATGTTTATGCAAGAGATACCTACTCTATTTCCTACCAAACCTGCATGAAGTGTGGGACCCAAACATGTTTTAATTTACCTATGAGATTTAATTATCTGATTATATAAGGAAAAATATTTAATAGAATCAATTATACCTTATCAAGAGAATCACTTTCTAGAAGTGGGTTCATAATCTCAGAAAGTTAGACTTAGAAGTTTGGGTTTTTTAGGTTATGACATTTGGTATCAAATCTCAAGTTCAAACTCTAGGGATATTTGGGATAATTTTTTTGGGTCTAAACATCCATTCATATGTCTCAGGATGGTGAGTAAATGAATTGGAAGATGTTTACTTGATAACAATTCTACCCATGGACGCTAAGGTGGTAGGAGAGTCAACTGAAATATGAGGAATAAACACCATATGGTGGTTGAAATAGAACCTAATGTTGACAATAATGATAATAAAAATAATGTTGATAAATTATTGGGTAATTATGACATTATAAATGAAATTTTTATTATGTACCAAAACATTCAAAATAAAGTGGATACACGACCAAATATTGGATAATCATTAAGGCCATAGTGAAAATTAGCAAAGGGAAGAACACATGGAGGTAGATAGTGAATAGCCATAATCCCAAATTTACATTGATGATATCATTAAGGATCTAAAGAACCTCAAATATACTAATTATGTAGGGAGAGATGTTGGTGATGTTTTTGAGGCATGGATGGTTAAATTTCATAAGTATTTTACTTTGCATAACATGAGTTCCAATGCCAAAGCTCACATTGGTGCCTACTAATTAGTGGGTTATGTAGGTTTATGGTGGAATAATTTTTGTTCTCTCATGAGGCATGATCTTATGACCATTACATGAGAATTTTTGATAAATAATTCATAAAGGGTACCTAAATGCTACTTATAAGTAATATAAAATTACTAAATTTTAGCTTTTGAAGTAAGGTACTATAATTGTGGCTGAGTATGAAAACACTCTCTTTAGTCTCTTACATTATGTGAACTATATACCTGATGAGGAAATTAAGGTAACTAAGTCCAAGATATGATTTCAATATGTTTTAGTGTATGATGTTAATGTTACTAACCCTCATACTTGGATGTGGAAATTTAATTTGCTCATCAGGTAGAAGAGAAGGAAAAGTCTAGACTTAAGACAAGACAAAAATTTATGAACAATAGGTTGTAAGACAAGCCTAAGAATTATAACTACCATATTAGAAAGAGTTTCGAAATAATTAATTAGAGGAAGACCTTTATGAAGCATGATAATTATGGAAAGTACCATAAATTTTTAAAACAAAATGTTGGGAATAATAAGCATCCTCAAGTCAACTCCCATGGACCAACCACTAGAGGAAATATTGTTCCCTTTCCCCCAAAAAGAATGGTGTAATTTTAATAATGTGGTAATAACCACTATCATAAGTATTTCCAATTGGTGTAAATTAATTATCTATAAAACCATCAAGTTTATGCTACTATTGAAAATTGCAATACAAGCATGTAGTCCACCCTGATTGAAGCTAGAAGTATAATTATATTTTTCATTTGGGAATTTATATTGATTTTGGTGTGACATATAGATTTATCTAACCTCATATTTCTTATAAATGAAAAAAATAGACCCTCTAAGTTAAGAGAAGGATTTGAAGTATAATTTGGCACATGGAAAATATCTACGTGTTAGAATGCATAGAACAAATAGAACATGATCTTAGATTCTTTTAAAACCAAGGTGAATTTATTTTTAGCACCTTTGAGATCCTATGACCTGATTTTAGGTATGGAGTAGTTGATAAAACATCAAGATAATTTTTATTTTTTCATTGATAATTTCCAATGTATTGATAACATGTAAAATTAGGTGGAAATTTAGGGTGTTCTGAAACTAGTGGATCATAAAATTATTTTGGCCATGCAACCAAAAAGAGTAGTTTGTAAAGGTTTTAAGATTGACATTATTCAAGTGAAAGATATTATAAAAGAGAAAGAATTTTCCCTAAAATAATCCAGTCTTTAGATAATTTGAGGATGTATTCCCTAAAGAATTACCAGGTTTACCACCTAAGAGGGAATTTGATTTTTCTCTAGATATTGCACCTAGATCTAAAGCTATATCTAAGGCTTCATATCAAATGAATGTGGCATATTTTTAGGAAATAAAATATTAGATATAATAACTTATAAATAAAAGGCTTATTTAGCATAGTGTATCACCTTGGGGATCTCTTGTTGTCTTTGTAAAAAAGAAATAAGGAACCTTGAGACTTTGCATTGATTATAGAATGCTAAATAAAGTAATTAGTAAAAATAAGTATCCTATTTGAAATATTGATGATCTCTTTGATAAAATAAAGGATGTTACTATATTTTATAATATTTATCTTCAATTTGGGTATCATTAACTCGACATCAAGGATGAATATGTTAAAAAAATAACATTTCCCACAAGGTATGGTTATTGTGTGTTCATTGTCATGCCCTTTGGCCTGATTAATGTACTAGCTATATTTATGAGCTTAATGAGCAACACGTTTAAGGATTTATTAGATAATTTTGTGCCATTTTTCTTGGATGATATTATTACTTATTCTAAGAAAGGAGATGAGCATGAACAACATTCTCACTTGGTCTTGCAAACACTAAAGTAACATAAGATTTATGGCAAGATTTCTAATTGCTCATTTTACCAAGATAAGATTCATTACATGGGTCACATAATATCTAAGGAAATGTTACTTATTGACCCTATTAAGATCAAGTAAATTAGGGAGAGGCCTGATTAAAGGAATGTTGATGAATTAAGAAGTCTTATGGGTGTAGCTAGGTATTATAGGAGATTTATTTAAAAAGTCTCTATAGTTACTAACCCTATTACTTCATAACAAAAAATACAAATACATTTGCTTGGAATCATGAAAATGAGGAATTATTTCAAAAATTTAAGGATATATTAACTTATAACCTTAATATTTTTATCCTTGTAAACACACGAATATAAAGGTTAGTTTTATGGTGACTATGAAATCAAAATCAATTAAAACATACCATTAACACAAGTATGGTCCTCTAATTGAGAAAGATCAAGAATGTGAAAAATAAACAAGAAATAAAACACCAATGGTTATACATTTTATTTTTGATCTACCTTCCAAAAATAGTGATGGTGCTTAGATGTAGTTAAAAAAGGCTTGTATAGTGCACATGGATGATATGATAATGAAAACCATTTCTAATTTGATGACTTGATGATACATTATGGAGGTTATTTAAGATTTTTTAGGGATATTTAAACATCACTTAATTTTTTAGTTGAAAAGATTGTTGGAATAAGGATAGGGATCCTTAATTTATAGATTTTTTTGATCAATGTGGATTGTTGATATAAGATGGAGATCAATGGGGGAGGATAAATCTTACAAGGAGAGATAAACATTAAATGATATGACATGGAGTGTGTAATTATTTTCAAGGAGCTCCATTCATGAGGTTTTGGAGTGTGTAAATGCATTTAATAGGCATTTGTTGCACTCCTCTCACCTTGTATTAAAATTGCCTTATGAAGGACACTTTGACTTTTAGAAAATGATTTTGAATTGTCAAGTGGGTGAGTGATGTAGGAAATTAATATTTATTAAATTATTGTATTAGTGAATGATTTTAAATTGTCCATATATTTTCCTATTAGTAAATTATTAATTATCTATTCAAAGTCAATCAACTAATTAAAGAGCGATTTGGATGATTTAGTCAGTTTTAATATTCCATTTTGATTGATCATTTGATTTAATTAAACCAAGGTGATATTAAAAAAATAACCACTTGATCTAGGATGGATGATCTGATGCAGTGTATTTCTCCAATTAGGGATGTTCCAATGTGTTTCAAGATATGTATAATAATTGTGCAGAGGATTTTGGGACAATTGATGAATTTTTGGTTTAATTTGTGCATTGTTATAAAAATTCATTCAAATAAGAATTTAGATATGGAAGTGATAAAAGTGAAATGTCTACATTTTTCCCTTCTTTGAAAGGGTGTTGCATAAATATTTGGTGAAGTAACTACTTTTCAAATAATCATGTCCCAATCGATGTAATTAAAATTAATGATTTTACCTTAAGAATAGGTTCACCAAGATGCCATCTTGAGGGAATGGATGGAAAATAAACTTGAAAAAAATGCCCTTGAATGAAAGTAAATGATATGTATCATGGTGAAAGAGGTATTGAAATATATAAGTTAGGCAAAACAATGATGAAAAATGGTCAAAGGAGACATAAAATGCCTATTAAGAGCAAAGGAGATACAACAAGGGGGGGTAAAAAAAATTAAATATTGGGATAGAAATAACCCCTTGGAGGGTGGAAAAAGTTCATTTTCACCCTGTTCAAGCTCTATTTTTTGCGCATGAGTACTGCAATAATAATGGCTCGTATCCCCCACCATAAGCACCTAAGAGAACATATGAGAGAGTACCAATGACCACTCAAGAGTGGTGTACCATTATGCATAAATTTAATTTAATTTTTTAACATTAAGTGTAATAAATTCTAGGTCCAAGTAAGTAGTCTATATATTTTTCCATTGATGAAAAAATATGTAGTGGTAGAATCACCCACATAAATAGTGAAAACACCTTTGAAATGATAAAATCATTCATTAGAAAAGTCTAAATCATGATGGGAATGGTGATATTGATTCAAAATAGTGAGATTGGATATAATGGTTGTATTATGATTGAAACATTGATAACACCAAATTATGGTTAAAATTGCCTAATTAGTGAAATGAGATTCGACATAACCTAAATGATGAAATCATCTTGTTAAAAAATGATAAAGATCTATCAAATGATGATATCATGATGATTTGAATAAACATGAAAAAAAACATAAAATCTTTTATAAATAATGAGGACATGGTCGATAATGGTGAAAATGGATCGATAGTGGTGAAATTATCAACTAGGATATAAGTAATGAGAGTGCTTGGTATAGTGGCAAAAATTCCTATGTAGTAGAAAAGTCACCTATGCAGTGGAGAAATCACCAAGACTACAACGAGAATTATTTTTGAATAAATTGTGTCTAATTTCATGTTTTGATTTTTTTACTTAAGAAAATTAACCATAGGTTTATGATGAAGATGTGATTTTTTGGATAGATAAATTATTTATGTGATTGATTAGCTAGATGACTAGTGTGCTAACATGTCTTTATTTTAGGACTAGATTGAGGTGATCATAACATGTGAGTGAATAATTTAGGTGCTAGTATGACCCTGCATTTGGACTGATGAGGTCATATTCCTACTAGAGGCCATGTAATTATAGCATATAACACAGATCTAAGTCATTTGAATAAATACAACCCTTTTTAGTACATTGGCTCAGTGATGACACTCAAAGACTAACACCTTTTGGATATCGATAGGGGAGGTGATCATGACCATATAGGATGTTTGGAGGATTTTGTGCATACTCATTCAAGGATAGGCATTATAATGGGTGACTTAAAAATAGCTGGCAATGCTAGATAGAATTGTTGGTATCATATATGTTATTCTATGAGATAGATTAGTTGACACTAATGCAATGGTGGAAAATCCAAATATAGATAGGGAACCTTTGATATTGATGGCCGTCACTAATAAAATATTATTTCCTAACAAGAGTGGTTGATTATTTCACATGGGCCTCAGGGGTATATTAATGGATATGTATACTAATACTAATATTTTTCTTTGGTTCCTATGTTCCGTAAACATTTATATAGATATTTATACATGGTTGAATACAAAGGTGGCCATAACATAGGACCATTGACCTTGTTATAGGTGTGGTACTAGGAACACATCATGATTAAGCATCCCCTAGGGAAGAGGAGGCACTAAGTACCAAACAAACCCTTAACATACATATGATGTATCATAAGAGGAGGGTGATGAGGATAATGTGGGGACCTCATATTTTATTTTAGGGTGATATATGATATGATATGATAGATGTAGATGTCATATGGAGGCCTTATCTACATACTCATTTTGGATGGTTAGAGGATGCCAAGTATATTAACTATATAATCACAATATGCTATATTATAGGTCAACATAAGTTCACAATTGAAAAATATAATATTGATATAGTGTAGTGGTAGTTTGGGATGCAAAATATGTACTAGATGGCCCTCACTATTTTTACCATGTCACATGAGAGATCAATGAGTGGAATCCACTTGTGCCATTATCAGAGAAAATTACATGTGGATTAGATTTTTGGTAGTGTTTTGGGCCTATGTAAATGGATAAGAAGATACAGGTATTATTAGGTTATATAAAGTCTAGTGGGCACAAAAAATATCAATAAAATTGACTAGACCATAACCAGTAAGATCACAAGCCCTGAATCATCATGTTCAACATGTATAGGATGACCCTTATAAATAAAGACAAAAAGAAACATGGAAAATACTAATGAAATATTATATGAGTGGGGATGGGTATGGATATGGATATGAAGGGTAGGGATAGGAATAGGTATAGTTACATGTACCCATTCAAGTACAAATCCAAGTGTAGGTCTAACAACCTATCACCATGATTATTGATAGTGGAGGGGACGGGGGATAGGGAGTCAAGGAGGATATCAATAGATAGGGAGGAGGTCATGATGTGGACTAGAATAAATGAGTTATGATGGATCTTAGGGATGGATAGGGTATAACATAGATTTTTAAGATCCCTAATATACTTGAGTATGCATGATTAGTTCCTCCCCAAATGATAGTGTACACATACCATGCCACTATGGTATATGATTTTTTCCCTTAGATGACTAAAATAGAGATAAGAGTGGATATAGAGGATTTATAAGGTCATTTCACCTATACAAAATTAGTTAAGGACTAGGCTATGATTGATAGATTATAAAGAGAGATTATAACTAGAGTGACATAGATATTTGGGCTATAGTAGGATATGGATAAATTATAGGCTCAATTAGTAGGTGCCTAGAGTGAGACTACAAGACTACATGGATTGATCACAACCTAAGATATAGAGATTAATACATTAAGGGGATAGGTGGATGAATTGAAAACTATCTAGAATCAGTTATATATGAGAGATGCTAAGCTATTGACTATAGTAAGTGAATGGGATACAATTTGTGCTAATGTGTATAGGCTCTAAGGGGAGTAAGATGATGCAAAGTAAATTATTTATTTGTAGGGTTTGGCTAAGGATCTATTATAGACCATGTAGGCCAAGGATTATGCTAGATATTATAGGAGATTATATGAGAGTGTAGTGCCTTAGATCCAAAGTGAGCCATCCTTATTAGAGTATAGTAGTGTGAAATCAAGGAAATCTTCTAGGACACACAAGATACCCATCTCATAGAGATCAATGAGAAAAATGATGTCAAAGATAGGGTTTATGGGGCTTCCATAGATGACCCCTACAATATCAAAATACATATCTTCTACCATGACAAACCAAGACCCATATCTCCTTAAGGGAGTCCATTACTTGAGGGACATATCAAGAGATGATAAGACATGTTTTGGATTGTATTCCCTCATTTTTGTGATATATGAGATGTATACATATATGAAATGTATATACATTTTGATGCATATATAGATGTTATATTAGACTCATAGACTCTTGATGTGTGTTTATGATACTTATTTTATTTACTCTATGTTGATATGATATATAAATGATGTTTTCTTGATTAATATTGATGCTACATATGATGTGATTTTTACATTCAATCATATTTTACTTCTTATGTTGTGATATGATGTAATTTTTTTTATGTGGATCATGATTTAGGATAATTATGTGTTATATGAATGAATACTTCTTATATGCTTATTTATATAATGTGATCATGTTAGCATATGTAGCCATTGTGATAATTAATGTTTTTTTGATTTTGCATGATAACAAACGTAGCCATGATGTTTATAGATACAGAAAGGGGATGTTTTAGTCACACATTTAAATAGCCTTTGCACCTTAATTTTTAATTTTGTAGTTGACATAATGCACCATAATTATAAATAAATCATGATAACATATGTGATAATTATGTAAGAACTAGCTCAAATTCAAGCATGTGACAAACACATCATGATATAAAAGATCATGAAAACATTGTAGATGTAGATGCATTGAGACAAGACTCAATAAATAAAAAGACACATAAACAACAATAAAAAACACATTAAAATAACACTTAAATAAATAAATTAAAAATTCTCATCACGTGAGTGATAAATAAATGCCATGTTTATTATCTACCTAAGCTAGGACAAGTGTAAGATTAGGCAAGTTGGAAACATGACTTAGAAAATAAGAAAATGGGGAGAATGAGGATGGCATGATGGTGGCCAAGATGAACCTTGATACCCCATGTATCCAAGTGCTACCTACATAGTTTGTTTGGAACTTAGGCCGATGTAGTTATCCTAAGATAGGAGGAAAGGTAATTGATGATGCTAATTAGGATGCTCATGATTGTATGAAAGATAACCTCCCATGAAATGTGTGAAAACACATGGAAGTGGGATGAAGGATAACATTCACAACAATGTTTACCCAAAATAGAGCAAAGAGTGGAATCAAAATCTTGATAGGATGATAAAGTGGATAAATATTTTGTGGCTTTATATATCTTTTTGGGATTTTCTAAATTTTCCATTTTTTAGGATTTTTTGGGAATGTTCTTATTTTTAGGGATTATTAGATTATCTAATGTTTTTATAATTTATAATTAATACACTTATCATAGCTTGAGTGTATCTAATTTTGATATTCTTTAAGATGATTCAAGGTAGCTAGTCATTTTTCATCCAAGAGTTCCAGCTCTTGTGGCTGGGATACTGTATAATACTCATCATTAATAAGACATTAAAATGAAATAAGACAAATAAATGTCTATAGAGAGGATAGTTTTTGAGCTAAAGACTAGAGAATAGTGTGTGGAACTTGTAGGAGTGTGGATGTTTATTTGATAAGCCCATAAGGTGGGAAACAATTTAAAGTTCCAATTGTGGCCAATGACATTGATAATAAATTTGAGGATTTTCACAATGGTTTTATTGGATGCCTCAACTTAGTCATTTTCTTGAGGGTAATATGGAGTTAATCATCCATGTTTTATATGAAACTATGTACATAGGGATTTAAAATACTTATTATTTAAGGACTTCCCATTATCAAAAATGATTATGGACAAGATGCCATAATGGAAATTGATGTGATTTAAGATAAATTTGGAAATTTGCTTGTTGGTTACATAAGTGAGCATAATGGACTCAACCTAGTTAATAAAATATTTGATAGAAGTAAGGATGTATTTATGTACATTAGAGGATATGGGGTTTATATTCATAATGAGATAGAGAACCCATTTAAAAAATGACCAAGGATATGTGATCAACTAGAGAAATTATGATGGAGCACGGAGCAAGTCACCGTGTTTTTAGTAAGTAACACACTTATTAACATATACACATGCATCAAATTATATTATCATAAATTAATATCTTGCACATAGGATATTATTAGCAAGTACTATTCCACTAGTGTGGGACCCATAAATATGTATATCTTTAAAATTTATTCTACTTCTCTAAAATTTAAACAACAAAGGAGCCTCCCATCATAACCTATATGATAGAGATTACTATTAGAGTATTGTTAGTGATGTCCCTATTTTGTCTGAGATTGTTTATGAGGTTTCAAGTGTGATAGTGGTTCTATGAAAAAATGTGCCAAGGTATCTTTTGTGAGATATCTATATCTTATGTGAGATATCTTCATTGATGGCTTTTGAGATATAATTGCCTAGTTTGTTATGAGATTTCATCAGTATGAAAAAGGGACAAGGGTGTATGTGACTTGATCTAAAGGTATAAAAATTATTCCTTAAGAATATTCTTGTGATAAATATGTTCTTGTGAAAGGTATGTGACATGTTTTAGCAAGATGGTATAAACAAGGTTTGATACATTTGAATGATGAGTATATGCATGCTTCATACGTTTAATGTATGATGGAAAGGATTCATGATGTTTATATAAGGTTTGATAATCCATTAGAGATGATAGGAATACTTTGGAATGCTTATGTGTTTGTCTAGGTCATCCTAGTATACTTGTCCAATCAGGCTAAGAGAACAGGCTGGTGATGTCAGAATTCACACATGTGAAGGTCTCAGGATTAGTTTGATATATGGATGGAATTCCCTATGAAAGGAGAACATATATTTCAAGTTTAAAGTCCATTATATGTATATATAAAAATTTATTAAAGATAAAATATGGATTTCTATGCTGATTTCATCATTTCCATACTATAGCCATTTTTGCATAAAAATATGACTGTTGGAATTCAAATTTATGAATTTACAAAGGAAACCTATTTTGTAGTAGATTGATTATAAATTTTTATAATGGATGAATTTGATGATGGAGTAAAAGTAAAAGTGGTAAATAAATTCAAAATATATCTATAAAATATAGTTTCAAGATTTGAATGGTCGTACAAGTGCATTTATGGAGCTTTAGAGTTGACTAAGGGTTTGACTTTCTTCAGCAAGTGACATGAGAAGGGTGTTTTAGTTTGTATTGATGATATTTGAAAGTTTCATGATGATTTATCTATTAGATATTGTTTTATAGTCCCTGAGGATCATCTATATGGATTTTGGATGTTTGACAAATACATGTTTAGTATTAACCATTGCTTGCAAGTTGTTTTTTCCTTCATTCATCATATTGGTCAAGGTTAATGCATTGAATTGATAGGTTTAAGTTATGCAAAGATTTTTTGAGATGTTTTTTTTCTTTGGAAGATTTATTAAGGGTCATGTGGCATGAACCCATGCACTTTTAAGTAGTCTTATGTTTCTATTTTTCTTGATGAAGTGTTAAAGGGATGAATAGATCTTTATAAGATCTAATGAAGGCATGAGGCCTAATGGAGTGTTCTAAGTGTAAACAAGTGAAATGAAGTGGTGTATGACTTGTTGTGATTGTAGAGGGAATAAAGGATCTTGTGTTTAAGTATCTAAAAGTTTTATCTTGTTTAGTGAGGGATATTGTATTGTAAAAGAGTTCACATGTAACATGTGGCTAATGAGGGCTATTGTGTTAGGCCTAGTGAGTAGGTTAGTGCCATTTAAAGCATGGATGACTTAGAGAGTGGTTGGTTGGGATATGTAAATTATCCTAATTAATATTTTTTTTTGGGTTTAATTATGTAATGTGATTTAGGTGACAAAGGTTTTTGCTTAAGTGAGTGTGTAGTATAAGAGAAGGCCTAATAGGCTTGTTTGAGCTAGTGAGACCAGGGGAGAATGAAGTGAATGATGTGAGAGTTTAAAAAAGGGTAAAATTCCATGGAATATAATCAAAAATCCATGTTGAATATGTGATAAGGGTCTGAAAGTGTTTTTTTTAGGTTTGACTATGTATGAGGGCAACTTGAGTGAAGATGGAAAAGGGTTGTTGCATGTCCATGCGAGATGCATATTTGAGTTTGTATGAGCTATAGAAGACAACATCAGTTGTGTAAAGGAAAAAAATAAAGGAGTTTAATTCTTTTATTTAGTGGGTGATTGATTAGTAAAGGAGGTTGTATCCTCCTAGCAATATTGGTACTTGTTGAAGTCTAGTTCGTATTAGATGAATTTGAGGGGTTGGTGCTCCTTGTGGAGTGGTACTTCACTAAATTATAATGTTTGTGATATATTATAGGAATAAAGTAATTTTTTTAAAAAGCTCAAGAGTGGGTTTTATTCACCATGAGGGTTTCCCATATAATTAATGTGTTATGTTCTTTGACCTTGCATTATTTTTTTTGTTCATTACAATGAATGGTTAAGAGTTTGATGAAGTAGAATTGAGGTTGATTTGATTGCATATATAATTCACCCCCACCCCTATCAATGATTATTATTCTAAAACATACCACCAATTAAATTTTAATGGGAGGCATTATGGATAAATTATTTTTGGTGGGGACATAATAAGTTAGTAGGAAGGGTGTTATCATGGAGGTAAGTGTAGATGTCATGATACCAAAGGGAACTAGGACAAATGATTTCACATACCAATATGATTATATGAAATCATATGTTGACATGATAATTTATTTAATGATGAACTAATATCCTAAAATACTAGAAGATATTTCCAAAAGTGACCCAATAGTGGCCATGGCATTAGTTGATATGTTGTTTTCTCATGGAAATTGATCAAACTATATGTGCTCAAAATATTGGTTGAAGTTGTCTACCATGTGATTATAAGGAAAATGAATATCATATTTTGTTTTATATTTATCATTTAATTGATTAATGATAATTTTTGAGTCATCATGGATTATCAACTATTGAATGTTCCATTTAATTACAAGACAGAGTCCTGACACATGTGCCTCATATTAAGTAATTTTATTTGTGCATGAAAACCCAATGTGAAATGTATTAGAGATAATATCCCCTATTTTATGATAAAAATGATTCATAATTATGATCCACATTATTTGAAGGAACCATCATAGTATATCTTCCATTATTGGGATTCATCAAGGGTGAAAATGGACTCATCTAGAAACCCAAATGTTAAAAATTATGTATTTGTCAATAGGGCATCTACTAATTGATCAAGAAGTACCTACCCATTTATATCATTATAATTGGTATATTCATTATCAAATTCACTCAAGATCATAATCCATTTATCCATATGACATATTAGTACTAATTTGAAGAGAAAATACTTGACTGTATTGAATTTTACAATGATGATGGTCTTATTATTGAGTAGGTAGTGTTGTAACTTTTGGGATGCAAAAACCATTACTAAAAATATTTTTTCAATGGATGAAAATTTATGTTCATAGGAAACTAGTCTCCTACTAAAATAATACACCACCCATTCTTTTTCTTGATCATCATGCTAGGCTAAAAGTTACCCCAATCCATGTTGGGTTGCTAAAATGTAAATTAATAGGGTATTGCATAGAATTAGAGGGGCCAACACTGGGGGGTTAGTTAAATACTAATTTAATTGATCAAATACCTCTAAATAGTCCATGTTATAGTGAAAGGTGGTTCCATTTTTTAGGAGGCATGTGAATGGATGAAAATGGTTAGTAAGTTGTGAAATGAATCAATGAATAACCAAAATTTTCACTTATAAGCTATAAAACTACTTCAAATTGGATGGGGGAAGAATTTACACAATGGGATTGACTTTCACTGAATCCACTTCAATACCTTATGTATAAATGATGAAACTCAATAAATTTATAGATATGATAACAAAGACACACTTATTAGGATTGAGGCATACTTTATACTCTCTTATCCATTCAAATATTCACCACAAAACAATGGGGTGACCTACACAAGTCTTATATTTTCATAAAATATTGTCCACATAATCTTCCACAATGTCATGTATCATGCAATGAAAAATAATATTCATGTCCCTCTAATAGGGAGTACCATCATTATTTAGGAAAAAAGGCATGACCTAATAACAAAAAACTCCCCACAGAGGGGTGAATGCTATTTTATGTTGATCCTCATGTGTTATCTTGATTTTATTATAACTGAAAAATACATCCATAAGTGATAACATCTCATAAAATATTTTAGATTCAATGATCATATCAATGTTGGGAAATGAAAATCATCATTTGGAAAAGATTTTTTTATATCCCTAAAATATCTATAGAGTCAAATACCTTAAGGTTTCTTGATGATAGGAACAATGTTGGAAATCCACTCTGAATATTTGATAGGCTTGATGAAACTGACTTTCAATAGTTTTTTAAATTCATTTTCAACCAAAATAGCAATACATTGGTGAACCTTCTAAAATTCCTACTTGATGAGTTTAGCATCAAGATGCATCAAAAGATGAAGGATGACCAATGAAGGATATAATATCGGAATGTTATAAAAGGACCATCCAAAAATAACAATGAATTCTTTGAGGATAATAATGATGATCTCACATTATTATACAATGAGAGAGACATCGAGCTTAATGATGCATAGATCATCCTCAGTACCAAGGTTGACATCAATGTTGTATTTCACAGGCAATGTGAAACCTATGATCATAGGAATCCAAGAAGGGAGGTTAGGTCAAGTGTTATTTTAAGCAATAAAACTCAAATAAAACACACTAAAACTAACATTTATAAGCCTAGATCTTAGGGGTGAGCTTAGTTAACAAAATACAAATGGAAACACAACTAAAATGTAAACACCATAAATTCTTACCTTCCTTGAGAGATCTAAATACATTTGTTGAGTGGCTTTCTCTATTTGTGCTCAAAGAGTCTTTGGCAATGGAGTTTGTGTAGCTCTCTCTCTCCTTGGCACCATTGTGGCTTGTGTTGGCTTGATGTGGCTTGGTTAGATATTTTGGAATTATAATATTATTGATATGAATATCATGTAATAAAATTTGAATTATAACTCTATAATATCCAAGCTTAAAATTTAATTGGCAATGGCTTGTATGTAGAGCAAATGGAACATGATATAGAATATGATGGAAAATTGGTATAGAGGAGAAAGATGAATTTGGGAAATGTATGATTAGGGAGATGTTAATCCAAACTAGCAAGGGAGAAAATTATTTCATTGTTTAATTAAACTGTGTAGGATATGATTTGGATTAGATTAGGAATGTTTTTGGGCCAAGGAGATATATCATTACCTCGTTAACGTGTAGACTACTAGAGCTAATTTTTGCTGTAGTATATGATGGTAGGAATCATAATAGAACACCATGATAACTTGGTCAAAATATGTATAAGGATTGACACATAATCCAATAATCAAGTTGAAATAAATGCACCACTGATAAAGACCATGATGACAATGTTGACAAATGAATATAGATGGATTAAAGAATAATGCACAAAAAATCACCCAATGAACACATATAAAATTAAATAAGGAATAAAAATAATACAAACAAATAATCAAACAAAAAAACAAATATAAAGAAAAATAATAAATAAACAACAAATAACTAAAAGAACATAAAACACAAACAATGATTAATTACAATATTAGCATAACCGAAGAACAAACAAGATGATGATCATTGCCCCTAGGCTATAGGAGAGAATGAAAAAAATAAATAAAATGGGGGAATAGAAGAAAAGGAATTAGGTGGTTGAGTTGTCTCTAGATGCACTAGGCAAACAGATGCTACCTACATAGTTTCAAGGATAGAATGTCCAAAAAAACCTTTAGGCCAAATGTAGTTCTCCTAGGAAATGGGATATAAAAAAATGATGAGAAGAAAACATGATGGATGTTATAGAATAATATGGGGATGGGTTCAAAAAATAGAAAGAGTCTGGGATAATAGGGCCAAGAAGGATGGGGAAACTAAATGACAAGTGGTTTCTTGTGAAGTAGCTAGGGATCCTAGAATCCTTATGCCAAAGAAGTGGTCAATGTTTAGGATTTTAGAAATCAGTTTTACAAATGTTTTTGGTATTTTACAGATCATCTCAACTTGATGGAGAATTATGAGATACTAAATGGTCCAAGCTCACAAAATTGAGAGAGCATTAAAACTTAATTACTCATAAAATAGTTAGAGTGTGGCTTACATTGCTCACAAAATGATGAAAGCGTTAAAACTTAGAATGATCAAAAAATGGTGAGAGCATGGGAAAAAGGTGACTGATCTGACCTCAACATAAATCGAGTGTTGCCTACAGAGTCCTAGGATGGGACCTCAAGTCATTGTAATTCTACCAACATGAAAGGTGGTGAGAATTGACCAGATCATGACAAGTTCTAAAATTAAAGCAAATGATAAGGCAAATGAAAATAGAAATGGAAATATGATGTGACAATGCATGGTAAAGGTGTTGTTCCTAATTTTACCATAGGCAATTATAACTAGGAAATAATGGCATGGGTCTATGGTACTATTTTGACCATAGGTGGCTATAATTAGTAACACAAGGTGGACTACTAATTTTCCCATAGGTGTTTATAATCAATGGCACCAATCAATTGTAAATGAAAGATAACTTTACATATCTATTGTCACACTACTTTCATAAACTATCATTTAAACACAAAATTCTAAAACTACTAAAACTAGATCAAAATCCCCTCACAAAAGGTACGAGAAAAACCAAAGGAACCAAGATCAAAAGGAGTTGGGTAGAATGGATAAAAATAAACTTTGGTCTAATAGGGACAACATGGTAAGATGACATAGGGTATTGTTTAGGATGATGATGGTATGGATATTGGGCATAATTTTAAGAGGGTTACCCCCAAGTGGTAAGACAAGTAAAATGGTAGGTTATGAAATAATGACAAGAGAAATGGCAAATGAAAATGACAAGTTAAATGACAAATGGAAAAGGGAAGGTAAATGTTTTTGTCCAAGGCAAAAGGCAATGACAAAGTAAATGTTTCTATTGTTCTTTTTTATTTGTAGATAAATGTCCTAATCAGCATATGATATAATAAAAACACTTAGTCATGAAAATTTCTATCCCACATCTCTTCTAAATAGATACTTTATCAAGAACGTACTACATATTTGGATTTCAAGAATGTTGTTGTGATCTTCATTGGTAATTGATTCTGTTTCCTCCAACTGTTGAGACAAGATGTCTTTATAGCCTCTTCAAAGGAAAGTACAACCAGGGATGGTAAGTATGGATAAATGTTGGATGATAGGTTTGTTTTGGAAATGTAAAGGTGGATTATAATGGAAAATATAATGGTCAGGCAACAAATGAAGATCGATATTTTCAATCACACACAATCTTATTGATCCTAGATTCAACACAACTTTGGATGTGGTAGGGTGAAATAATTTTTAATATTCCCTTGATAGAACCACCATATTTTTATATTATTTTGGCATGAGAGTATCTACCATTTAATTAGACTATAGATTGGAATCTATACTGATTTGATCTTTGATAATGTCTTCATCAAGCAGTGAATAAATGTTATGCTCAACTATTGGCACCTTGATGAGGTTTTCACCAATGAAGTTGTCTTGATTTTCCTATAGTACCTCTAAGAGGGTTTCACTAAGGAACATTGACTTTTGACTTTGATTGTATTCTAAACCCTCAAACAATATTTCAATAGAAGATGTTGAGTTTGAATTTTGATCATCCCCTAGTGCCTCGAGAAAGGTTTCACTAGGAGATGGTTCTTATTTTACATGAATTTGGTCTTATCCCCCCTGATATTTTACAATTGATATGTCACCATGGATGCTGTTCAACAAGGTATGATTTTGGTAGTCCTAATTAACATTTATGGGAGGTGGAAGGTTAATATAATGGCTAGGTTGGTTAGTGGTAATAACACATGGAATAGTAATGGAATATAAAGATGCCACACAATCTTTGTAGAAGATACTAGGAGAACTTGTGTTGAAGCTAAAGTACTCATCCTTAAAAATTGTGGAAGGATCACAAATATATTCAGAATTATCTTCAAGGCATGCATAACCATTGTTATAAAAACCAAAAATGTATTCTAATTCTAATTATGATTCCAACTCAATGGACTCTAAATCCAATGTTAAGACTAATGTTGATCCTACTTTTGATGCTAAATCTGATGTTGGTTTAATAATATAACCTGACTCTAATTTTGATTCTTCATCTGGTGTGGATGTTGTTACAATGATATATTATTGGATGCTTGATATTGGATAAATAATGGCATGTAATGGCATAATGGGTCCCAAAGAGATTGGTTTGTCAAAGTGAGACTCCTCAATAATTAGAAAAAGGTCAAGAGATAACTCTTCATATACTAGCTTATCAAAGGGAGGATTTTTAAAAATAGGCATATGGTTGAGATAATGATTTTCTCAAAGGAAGTTATAATTATTAAAAAGTGACTTAGAAAGGACTTTCTTATTAGAGTGAGACTCCTTGATAACTAGAATAGAATCAAAGTGTGATTCATCATAGGTTTAATTATAAAAAATGGTTGGTTCAACAAAAGCATCATAGCTTGGTTGTTTTTGTTAGCCTTGGTTTACAAGCAGTTGTAAAATACTAGTTTTGAACACTTCTTGGTCTTCGAATGATTGGCTCGATTGAAGAGTTAATGATTGTCTCAGTTATGGATGGATGATTGGAAAGGGTTTTCTAAAGTGGGGAATATTTAGAAATAGATGAATAATGGATGGTGGTTGGATAATGATAGGATTAATAAAGGGTTTTTTATGGCCTAGGACAATAACTATGACCTATTGAGTTATGATCTAGATAACATTGTTGAGATGAGTTATCATACATAGAATGGCATAGAATGGTAATGTTAGGGCATTACAAAGCTTTTTTTCTTATATAATTCAAAGGATGAGGTCCTAAAATTGAAATGGTAGGGCATTATGGAGCTTGGTTGCTTACATAAGCCAAAGGACAAGGTCCTAGTATAAAAATGGTAGGATGTTATGGAGTTTGATTGCTCACACAAGCTAAAGGATGAGGTCCTAGTATAGAAATGGTAGGACATTATGGATCTTAATTTCTCACACAAGCTAAAGAATGAGGTCTTGGTATAGAAATGGTAGCATGTTATGGATATTGGTTGCTTTCACAAGCCAAAGGATGAGGTCTTTATATGGTAATCCTTGGATGATATGGAGCTTGGTTGCTCACACAATACAAAAGAGGGTTAATGGTATAGATGGGGGATTGGATGTCATGATTGGTGAGATGGTGAACATCATACATCAACTAAACCAAATAAGGTGTCACCAAATATGGTGTTTAGCTTTGTTCCCTAGATTAAGGATTATAAAGAGGATATGGATCCATCTCACAAACCACTTCTTCACCATAGGGGTCTTGAATGTAGTCAATTTATGTAGTCATTCTATCATAAATTGGATTTACATGACTCCACCATAAGTGTAGTGAGACATATCAACATCAATGATGAACGTTATACAAGAAGGCTTGGAGTTTTACAAACCCTTAAAAAAAATTATCCAAAGGAAAAATGGTTCAAACTCTTAAAAAACTCAACATAGGAAAAACTAAGTTTCTTTGATCAACAAGATAAATAAAAGTGAACATCATAATGGCACTAGACAAAGACCCAAAAAACACATGTTGATTGGTTTTGAATTGGACACAAAGTAAAACACTTATATTAAATAATTTGAGAAACATAATAGTATTATCATGCTCTAAATATGTGATTGATGGTTTATTTCAAGACTCCAAGGGATAAAACTTGAAATGGATTGGGCAACATAACATTACCCTTTCTAATAAAGTGATACACACAAATATTTGTCAAAATACTAAGCCAAAGGTATGGTGTCAAATAGATGACATACCACCTCCTCAAATAATGGAGTGATGTACATAAAACTCATTTTGACATGGGAGGATAAATAAATAGATTTTAGACTCAAAATCCAAGCAAGTAAATGAATAATGACAAAATATAACTAAGTATAAAGTCTAAAGCCCTAAAACTAACAAAGTTGCATTGTATCACTAAATTTCATCTATATACATGCTGTTGGGAAGATTTTAAGTGCTAATCCAAAGAAAAAGTACATGAAGTAGTAGGTTTTTTACACCCCCTACTCCCAAGAGATCGTAAGATGATATGAAACTTTGGGCCACTCACCTTGCATCAACAATATGTCCAAAACAAGTGGGGTTGTTCTAAAACTTAAATTTTTGACTGTTTAAATGGTCTCAAATGTGGTTAACACTAGAGATGCCTCACATAAATTGAGTTCATACCAGCTAAATTTCCATGCAAGGGTCTATTATTTTGCATAGTGATTCCATCCATGTACTTCTTAGTGGAATCTCTTGGTTAGCTAGACTTGACTTGGGTTTTTGTTAGATTAGAGAGGAGAACCACTCAACCCCCTAGACATTGTAGTATATATGTCATAATTTGTACCCACCATGGATCAAGCTTGAAAAAATGATAGGAGATGAAACCTTGGGTCAAAACTTCCCTAAAAAACTTTTGAGGAGGTTATGAACTCTCACTCACAAGCCAATTTTCACAAAATAAATTACCAAGTGAAAAGAATTTAAGGTTGTGTTTAGATCACCCAAACTATACAAGTTTTGGGGAAAGCCTCAACAACATTCTTTTCAAACATAGGAAAAGGCACAAATCTCAAGGAAAGAGTGATTTTGATCACTTGAGTTCCCTAAAAGGGATTGGGGGAGAACATACATGCATCCTTCATTTGAAAAAAAATACACAAGTATAAAATGATCTAGCATAAAACAAAACATTACAAAGAATTTGCAATTTTAAGTGAATTTTTATTTTATGCACCAAATTGAGATGTTTGTGAAGTTTTCTTTGCCCCTTGTCCTTATTGTAAATTTTTTTAAAATTTCACAAAAAAAAAAACTAAGCATAAACACCTATATTCCATTTAAACAGTAAGACAAAATGTTTAAGACTTAACTAAATTCTTTTTTAAGCAGTAAAATGAAATGCTTAAGACAGTACTTGAAAATTTATGTTCTATTTCCCACTTTGGTTTTGGAAATTTTTGAGGGGCTTTGCCTACCTTGAATAAATTTCATGAATGAGAAAATAAGATTTGGAAAAAATCTCTTGGGTTTCTCTATTTTTATTACATAAAGATCGACATCGATTCACGCAAGGATCAATGTCGATCTGTATAAATTGACATCAATCGATAGAAATAAAAATTGATTCCTTCCTAACTACAAAAACAAAATAAAATAGAATACATTTTATCACAAAAGTATGGTTAACAAGATGATCATAAATCCTAGAAATAATACTAGATCTTGTAATAAAATTGTCAGTAAAATGATATCCAGACCCTTAGAAGAAAAACAAAATTTAGAAATATCAAGAGAAACTTGAAAAACAAATTTCTACCATGCTCTATTTTTCACATAGGGATAGACATCTATCTTGGATGGATCAACATCAATTTTAGAAGGATCAAAATTAATTCTCTATGTAAAATTGAGTGTCACTAAAAAATAGAATACAAAAAACAAAGTAAAAACTAAAATTTTTAAGATGATCAAGAATTCATTTAAAAAGCTAAGAGTTGTACTTTGGTCTTCTTGGTATTTGAGATTATTTAGGTCCCATAAAGTGTGCCATTTGTGATCATATGAATCCAAGAAGGGAGCTTAGATCAAGTCTTAGTTTAAGCAATAAAACACACTAACATTAACACTTACAAGCTTAGATCTTAGGGGTGAGCTTAGTTAACAAAAGATAAATGGAAAACCAACTAAAATGCAAAGACCATAAATACTTACCTTACTTGAGAAATCTAAGTTCATTTTTTGAGTGGCTTGCTTAGTTTGTGCTCAAAGAGTCTTTGGCAATGGAGTTTGTGTAGCTTCCTCTCTCCTTGGCACCATTGTGGCTTGTGTTGGCTTGATGTGGCTTGGATCAATATTTTGGAATTATAAAATTATTGATATGAATCTCATGTAATAAAACTTGAATTATAACTCTATAATATCCAAGCTTAAAATTCAATTGGTAATGGCTTGTATTTAGAGCAAATGGAACTAACCCTAATCCAAGGTGAGTTAAGGTGGAGTTAAGGCTTGGAATGGGTTCAAACCTAACCTAAGTGAGTCAAATATAACCCAAATAGAGTTAATAGACATATAGTAATAATTATTTGCAATGAATAGACATGGATCTCCAAAATGAGCTATTTTAGGATATTTTCTAAAAGGTTTGACAACTCACAAAGGTAATCATGAAAATATAGGATATTTCATATTTTAGAATTCCCTTTTTTAGTTATTAATTAATTGCACATGGATAATTCAATAAGAAATTTAATTTGGTTTAGATTTTTAATTAATTCTAATTATCCATTTAACATTTTTAAGATTTAATTTAAGTTAATGTGCCCCACTTCATAGCTCCATAGGCCAAACTAACTATTTTGATTCTTCAAGATGATTAGGGATGAATTTATGAGAGGTTATGATTACATACGATAGGATACCCCAAATTAGGGATATTTCAATGTGATTCTGAGCTTTTACAAATGATGCACAATCATATTTAGGATGTTCAATGATTCCTAGGCTTAATTTACAATGGTTGGTAGGAATTGGTTTGAAATCCGATCAAAAGCCAGTTGTAACCATTTTTGGGTGTCTACAAAACCATATTCCAATAGTTTATGTATTAAAGGGAATTGATAGTCTTATTATGATTTTAGCCTAATTGGTTTATCGAGCTTACTCAAGTAATAAAAATTAGAATCATTCATCACAGGCAATAAGTAATCATTGAATGTATGTAGAACATATTATAACAATTGTTCAAATGTGTTTTACTCCTCAAGACTAAATCTCATCTAAATATGATGCAAGGAATTTTAGGACTATGTGTTTCCTTTTGGAGAGAGTGTAACTCCCCATCCTTTAGCAGCTTAGAAAGGTTCTTACTAATGAACTCATCTTTATTTTTAATTTTTCCACTATCCAATATCACCTCAAAGATGTTTTTTATATAGGACATTAATTTTTGATTTTATATATTTTTTGACTAAGGAAATCCACATACTCTCTGAAGTAGGTAGCATATACACACAATATTTTAAAATTTATCATTTAATGACACTTTCTCTCTTATAATATCCTTTTGAGTCTTAACCTCTCTAAGTGAATTACATAAAGGGTGTACTGAGAAATGGTTTGGTAGACCTTTGGTCCTTCATAGGATTTTTGGCCTCTATACCATTACCTAAAACAACTAAAAGCTACCCTTATATAATTACATAAGAAATAAAAGCTTACTTATAAACTCCCCTAAGAAATTCACCATACAAAATATCCCATACCAAAGTAAACACCCATTTTACTTATTTTTCCTACTACATTAGCCTAATTGACCTTGTTGAGAATCTAACATACATTACAAAACTCCCTTAGCCAAATTCAACTTAGTTCGAGGCCTAATGGCTCTATTTCCCACCAAACAAGATCAACCTAGCTGACCTTGTTAGCTAAATTCCCAAGAGAGTTTAAGATCAATCCTTGGTTATAAATACCCCATTAAATTTATTTATAAAAGGATGATCATTTAATTACACATCATTTCAACTTAGAAATCTACTTATACTATCATTTTAAGGTTTCATTATATATGGTTTTGCCTTGGAGTAATAACATTAATCTTGTAGAGGGATTAGATGCATAAGATAAATCTTGTATCCTAGTGCTCATATATCATTATGATCCTTACAAGCCACAACAAACTCTTACATAGCACCATTGGCCAAGGGAGAGATTGAGGCATGATAAGTTCACTTCAACAAGGTAAGTATACTCATAGCCATTCATTTTGATGTGTAGGTGTTACATAATTAATGGATTGAATTGTATCTCTCCTTGATTATATTACTTCTATATTGTATTGAATATAAATATCTTTGCTTAATAATTATCTTACCCATTTGTGCCATAATTTTTGGTGAGCACTAGATTAACTTATATGTTTATTTAATATATTAACTTGTATGTTTATTTAGTAGATTAACCAATTGACATTTATCACATTATAAGACCTAGCTAGGGTTATTCCATGATGAAATTTGACTAGAGGCCTTCAAAACCTCTCTTTTGATATTGTGTAGTAAGAGATCCCTTAATTAGGTTTAGCGAATCCATAATTGGTCATGAATATAATATAACAAAGTATTTATAAGTGAATAGTTAGTTGATTACCTTCTCTAAACTTGGATATTACTAAGTAGGATAAGTTGTATATCTATATTATTTAATTTTTATAACATATGGTGAAACAAACATGAATCTAACCCTTCTAATTTTTTTAAATTTTCATTTATAGTCAACTGGATTGAGCCTATCAATCTAGTTTAACACTTTATGCATAGGTTACTAAACTATGTCAAGATTTTTGACCTAATTCAACTCTTTATATGTATGTTTTTAAACTTCATCAAGCCTATATACCTAGTTCATAGGGTCTTATAACTTAATAGAGCCTGTTGACCTAGTTCACTATACTTTGCATAGGGTTTCCAACTTCATTGATCATGTCAACCCAATTTTATCTTTTGCATTTAGGGTTTTTATTTTCAGCTAACTAGATCATACCGATTGATCTAGTCTTTATTTTGGCTTTATTTTCCTAATTGAATCAACCTATTAAATTATATTAATTTATACATTTCAATTTTATCTAACTACATCGATATGATCGATCTAAATTTATTTCTCGTATTATTTATTAGTTTTATTTTAACTAAATCAAATGACTCGATTCTATTTAATAATTTTATTTTTTGCATCTACAAGATCAAATACTCACATGAATGACCTAATTAACATAACAAGTCAACATCTTTAATAAATATTCTACATCAAATCAGTCAATTTTTTCTTATCTATTAGGTTTAATTTAACTAGCTAGGTATTTTCACTCTCAAATTCTAAGTATATTTCATTTTTCCCACATTTTAGTTAAAATTTAATTTTAGTACTCTTTTTAACAACTTTTTAGTTCTATAAAACTATACCTACATATTCAAATAGATCAACCAACTTAATCTAGTTACATGTCTATTTTCTTCCCAGAGAACTAAGTTGTTCTACTCGACCTTATTTATTCTAGATTATTTTCACAATAGATTAAATCGACCAGATCGACTTCATTCCATTCTATTTATCCAACTGGATTGATTGGCTTGATCTTATTTTGTGTGTTTCCATTTTAATATTAAATAAAGTAAATTAACCTATATCTAATATTAATTACAATCATTTTAGTTTTTTAGTTGCCTACTTGTTTATTTACTTCAAAAATTACAACTTGGCTTTAAAAATATTGATTTTCATCTTTATTTTTCACTTTGTTTGGATCCCCTAGAAACTTTATATCAAAATTTTTAAAACTACTTAGCTAATATCATAAAGGGTTATATGGTACTTTGTTTACGGTCTATGTATATCATTTATAGATATCATGGCATGAGTGGATTTCCCTAGTACTCATAACCATAATACAGAGCTAAACATGTTCTTTATTTTCCATGTGACTCATGGTATTTTAGAAATGCCTATGATTCCATTTTGTATTGATCCTTAGGTATCCAACCACCCATTTGATTATGTGGTTTATTTTTTTCTAGCTTATCCTTAAAATTAGGTTTAGTTGGATATCATAATGGCACTTCCTCCATAGTTATCATGAAATATTGGGTGAACACTATCCAAAAGACAAATAAGTATATTTAAAAGATTACACTATCAATCACAACCTTAGTAAAATTTATTGATCTTGTTTTTAAATAGTTAATTAGTATCTAAATTACATTCTTGTTGCTTACTATTTGTTATTTTATGTTTTATTATAGACTATATTAGTCAGCATTGATGCAAGTTCTATGTTGTGTATTTCAACTAGATTGACCAACTTGACCTAGTTTAATGTGCGTTTAAAATTTATTTTTTGTATTCAAAACTAAACCATCCAAAATCAAACTATTAATATTTTTTAATAAACTAAAAAACTTAGTTGACTAGCTTGACCTAGTCTGTTTATAAATTATTCTATTTTTCTATGTTACCAACTACATCAACCCGGTTGATTTCATACCTTCTAGTTGATTTAGTTCATTTAAATATTATCTGATATTTTATTGTTTAGAAAAAAAATACATCAAATTGGTCAACTTTTTGACTTATGGCTATCACAATATATTTTTGAACCTAAATCTGGGTTGGCTAATTCAATCTAATTAGTGGTTGATTTAGTTTTATTCATACAAACTTTTTCCTAAGGCCAATCTGCACATTATTAGTTTTATTCCCACTTTATTGTGCATCATAAAATCACCTATAAATATATTCATTGATAACCTTAACCCATTTATAAGATAAATGAGTTTCTCCTGTTTAGCCACCCTATCCACCCAAGAGGATAATATCTCATAGTGTACTGATTCCCATCCTTCATCTAAATCTATTAACTAAAACATGGTTCAGATTACCCAAAGTGATGATTTAGATGGATCTATTCCATTTTATACATATCATGATAAAACCATATCTAAAATTCCTTATTATACCATTGGAGCAATAAATACTAGCATAAAAAATAATCCCATAGGGAATCCTCCATAGGAAAAATTCATATACCTAATTGTGGGAATGTTTCTCCTTCCAACACTAATAATAAAAAATTTCCACTACTTCTTAACAATATCAAGTAAAATACACCAATCAATACCACTCAAATTTTTGCACAAATGGTTTACCAAATAAATATTATGAAAAAATCTAACAATTCCCAAATGATACAAATTCAACATCACATATTTCAAAGGACCAATCAACCTCCTATTATCATGCCTCAAATAACCAAAATTTTAGTCCCCCTCTTATATATGCCAATGTAAATATTATTCCTCAAACTCTTATACATAATAGTATACTTCAATACCTTCAAAATGAACCTTTTACATCCTTTCATAGTATCCACTAATATTGGAAATATATCTCCAACTATTAAATATGATGGAACTAAACACCTTATCTCTTTCCTTAAAGCAATCATTAATCTCTAAAAAGAATGGGTCTAAACAAATACTTTTACTACCAAAATTTTAGTCAAAACATTCATAGGAGATGTTTTAGAATGGTACACTCAATTTCCTCAACATTCTATCTCATAATTATAAGATTTGGTTAATGCTTTAATTAAATAATTTCAACAAAATGATCTTCCAAAAAAATTTCTTAGTCATTTTATCAATGTTAGGCAATCACCCTCAAAATTAGATCATGTTTTCATCAAATGATGAAAATAATTAGCTCATAAAATAGATCATAACATGAGTGATGATAATTTCTTTAAACTATTTATCACCACATTGACACCTTCCATTTAATATAATGTTAGAAATTTTTCTCCACAAACTATAAATGAAGCATTTGATCAAGATAAAAGATAAGATTTCCTTATGAAATAATTTGATGTAACCCATAGTTCAACCAAGGAATATTTCCAAACATAAAACAATGAAATTACAAGAGATATTCCTAAAATGAAAGCATGATTAACTAAAATATAAAATCAAATTGATTCCCACCCACCATTAACATCACCACAAATGAAGTAATTATTATCTCCATCTAAATCCTTCACTTACAAAAATAGCTCCCATCATTTTATGACCCTAATAAATTATATTGATTCCATACTGACATTAGTCATTCTCATGAAACATGTCACAGACTTATTAAATTTGTAATTTCCTTCATGTTAGGTGACATGTTTGATGATGATTTTATGATAAAATTATGTCATCATGATTATCTCAAAGCTTCTCAAAAGAAATAGGTTACTAAACCAATACCTTCAAAACCTACAAAAATCTCTTCCACTTCTAACACACAACATTCAAATGATAATATATGTGTAATTGATGTTGATTATAACTAATATTAAACCAAATCTCAATATGTGAATGTAAATAAATTTAATTATAAACATAAACCTAATCACAAGGATCATGTTACTAAACCTAAGAAATCCTCTACTTATGAACAATTACTTAAAGATACTATAAAAACTATACCCACATCTTTCTAACCAAAAAATGAACCAATTACACAACCATAACCCCAACCTAACTCTCTTATACCTATTAAAAACATCACACCTAATAAACCTTATGTTAGTTGTTCATCCTCTAAATCACATTGGAATTTTTTGGAAGAACTTAATTCAATGCCTTGAAAAATTCCCCTTATGGAATTAGTTCAAACTTCTCCCTATCATCATAGATTCCTTATGCAATAATTAAAAAACATTAAAGATCCAAAATCTCATGATTCAAAAATGCCTTCTAACAATCCTTCACTTACAAAATTTCACGTAATTGAAACACTCTCCACATCTTTAAAACCATCCATAGAATTTATTGAAGAGGATATGATTAATTATGATATTATTTTTTGAGAAAATGATCCAATTTTATTTATTAGAATATGAATCAATAATACCCTCATTTAAAAAGTGTTAGTAGATGAAATATTATGAATTAATGTAACCTCTATTTTTTTAATTAAACAAATTGGATACATCAAAGAAAATATCAAGCAAACATGAATCACATGTAGAGTATTTGATAAAATCAATCAAAAAACACTTGGTTGAATTTGGCTGCCAATTATTGTTAGACTCAATAAAATTTTCACTAAGCTCATGGTTCTTGATCTCTCCTTATCTTAAAACATACTCCTTGGTCACCCATGGACACATCATATGCGTGTCATTGCTTCTTCAGGTAATCAATGTATCAAATTCATACATAATGGAAAATGTTGCAAACATGAAGCTAATCCCAATCTATGGAATATTAAAACTAACAAATCCTAAATATCAATATCATATTTTAACTATTTCCCATATCAATAGTTTACCCCTACTTGAATTTGTTAAAATGGATTCTGATCTACATGTTAATCTTGTTAATTTAAATGAAGATGAACCAAATGAATTACAAAATACTTGAAATACCACTTGATTATCTCCTTATATATAAAAATGGATTCCTCCTTATTTACTCCCAAATGATCATACCATTCCCTTACTTGATGGTACTATTGATACTTCCCTCCATTCAATGCATATGAAGCATCTTACATAGAAGATGACTTCACTTGTATGAATATAAAGTCATAAAATTATTTCATGATACTTTAACTATGTCTCCTCATAAATTTAGTAACATAGGTGTTTCCACCATTGAGTCTCCTATAAAAACTGATGCATGCACTATTTCTCACACTTATGATGATAATTATATCATGGCCCAAGCCCAATCGTGAGATTTATATGTACAACATTATCAAAATACATTAGCAAAAATACATGCTTTCAACCATGATATCCATGTCATTCATATCTCATTTGACAATGAATAAGAACCTAAAGGTTATGTTACCCTACTAATCCACCATTATTCCACACTCCATGGGTAATTGAAGATATACTAACTATGAATATTTTAAACCTTATATACAACCCACTTTACCAACCATAAATATTATTTCCCCTTCTTTCAATTGTATTGATCAATCTAAATTATCACCATCTAAATCTATGTAACCAAACTTGATTGAAATAACTCTTCCTCAATTATCACCTAAAATCCTATCCATTGAACAAACAAATATAATTAAATTAATTGTAGACCTTGTTGATTTACCTCAACCTGATCTCACCAACACAAAATCATTATCCATAATACCACCTGAAATCATCTTAGATGCAAAAGCAATTGAAGTAAGACAAATACATTCTAAATATGATAACAAAGGTAACCAAATCATTGATCTTGAAGTATATGTCAAATATTATATACCTTTACCAATGCTTCCTAATGATGAATCTATCCTATAACTCCATGCTAGAGAACCTCAACTTCCACACCAACATCATAAGATTGACAAATTTTAGCAAACATTTCCATGTTTTAATAATTATATTGCTAGTGTGGACCCTAAAATAATCTTATCTCTTCCCTCCCACCCATTCCATATCATTTCCAATTCAAAAATGTTATACTTATTAAAGAAAATACAGAAATAAAATATGGTAAACCTACATGTCCTCGACTAGTTACTGTACCTACAGAAATCACTCCCAAATAAAATAATAATTTTAGCCACTTATTTGAAAAATATCATGAAAATTTTACTTGGCCATATGAATACATGTCTAGAATTGATCCTAACATCATTATCCATTATATCATCACTTACTCAGATGTCACCCTATAAGATAAAATCAATGAAAATTCTCGCTTGATATTTATACATTATGTCATAAAGAAATCATCAAACTTTTGGATGCTAAATTTATTAAACCTTTAGATTACTCAAAATGGATCTCTAACATTATCCTTGTTCATAAAAACTTATCCCTAGATATTCTCATATTCATCGACTTTTAAAAACTAAATTTAGCATGTCTAAAAGATAATTTTCCCTTAACATCAATAAATTCCATCATTAATTATACTACTGGTTATGAAATGTTATCACTCATGGACAGTTTCTTGGGATATAACCAAATTCACATAAATCCTAAAGATCAACATAATACAATATTTACCATAGACTAAGGGACCTATTATTATGTTAAAATTATTTTTGGTCTTAAAAATGTTGGAGCCACTCATCAACATGTAATGGTCCATATATTTCACGATCTTATTCAAAAAATTCTTAAAACCTATATAGATGATATTAATGATAAATCTTAACATCATAATGCTCATCTTCATGATTGAACTATCATATTTGATTGATAATTACATATAAAGCTAGACTCAACCCCTTGAAATGTGTGTTCGGTGTTACTTTTAGTAAACTATTATGTTTTTTAGTCTCCCATCAGGGCATTGATGTCAATATAACTAAAATCAAATCTATTATCAACATGCCTATTCATCACTCCATTATAGATATATGAACATACCTTGAAAAACTTGGGGAAATTTGCCTTTTGTTCTTTAAATGGCCTATCATATCCACTCCATTAATTCCCTTCTCAAAAAGGGTAATGCCTTAGATTGGATAGATTAATGCCAAAAATCATTTAATAACATGAATGAATCCTTTATTCATCCTCATACTCTTATCCCACCTTCAAATTATCATACATTAGTTATATATACATCATCTACTCCAGATCAGTTAGGTCATTGCTCACCCAACAATACAATACTGGTAGAGAATATACTATCTATTATATTAGTCATGGTTTAATTATTTATGATAAATGTTATATAAAAGTAGAGCGTGATTTTTTAGCTATTTATTTCATAGCTAAAAATCTCTTCCATTATATGTTATATCAAACTACTTATGTCATTATCCATTCTGATCCACTTCATTTATTTGTTAGGAACCCCTTATCCAACGGAAGCACAATTGATTACTTTCTTATAAGCAATTAAATAGGGAATTATACCAGAATGATTAAGTAACTAGAAACTTGAGACATCAAAGAATTTGAGAGACAATACACACTCTTGTATTAAATATTAATAGAAGAAAATACAATAAGGAAGATGCCACTTCTTCCTCCACCTCAAAGGCTTGCCACACCTCAAGACCTTCTTCCCTCTCTCTCTTGCTCAACCAAACCCAACTCAACAACCTGAGTTGTTATCCCCTCCTTGAATGCTTCAGCTGATCTCCTTGACCTTACACTTGTAGATCTCCTTGACCTTGCTTCAATGCTTCAATGCTTTACTTGCCTTCTTGGTTTGATAATTACAATACATGCCTCATGGGTCTTTAAATAGAATCCCATGCATACAAAAATAGAACTCTAATTACAATAATTAGACACGCAGCTCGTGAATATAATTAGTCCCTAAACATGCAAACACTCACTTCACTTAACTGACTGTTCATCAACAGCAGTTCTGGAACACACAGGCGACCGACATCGGTCCCTACTTGCCTGGTGCTGCCGACATCGGCTGACTTCCTGCCGATGTCGATTGCCTTTTGCACTGGTAATGATCAACGTCGGTCATGCTATCGACACCGGTACTTTTGGATCTTCAACAACCACTTGTTTCTTCATGTCTGCAACAGTTGAAGCTTTTAGCTCCACACCTGAACCCCTTATCCAACGGAAGCACAATTGATTACTTTCTTATAAGCAATTAAACACAGAATTATACCAGAATGATTAAGTAACTAGAAACTTGAGACAACAAAGAATTTGAGAGACAATACACACTCTTGTATTAAATATTACTAGAAAAAAATACAATAAGGAAGATGCCACTTCTTCTTCCACCTCTGTGAGGCTTCCTCCTCAAGGGCTCCAAGTAATCTTCCCACCTGATTAATCTTCTCTCATAGGTCACAACCAACAACTAACACAAGCTATTGTTCACCTCATTGTATGTCCAGTACAATCGAGTACAAACTAGTACTCCAAGTAGATCTCACCATGATCCTGCTCCTAATGTATTGCTGTCACCTTGATCTTGCTCCCCCGCTGATCTTCTTCTGACCCTCGCATACACACATCCCTGCAGACCAACCTGATCTTACTTATCACATGTAGATCTCCTCCATGATCTTGCAACACCCTGCGTATCAAACCTGATCTTACATACATGGGGAATCCTACTTGATTCCACCATGAGAAGAACTCTCCAAGCTCCACACTTGGATTCTACAAGTTCAACACTTAACAATACAACCCATGAGTCTATTATATAGATCTCATGCATACACTTAATTTAGACAGGTGGCTCAAAGACTCAAATTGGTCTTCATCATGCAAACAATGCATTCACTTAACTAACTATTCGTTAACAATAGTTTTGACTGCCACAGGTGATCGACGTCGGTCCCTGCCTTCTTAGAGGTGACCAATGCCGGCTGATCTCTTACCGATGCTGGTTTCCTTCTGCGCTCCCCTGACTGACATTGATTGTGGCCTACCAACACCGGCGACTGTCAAGCTACAAAAACCTCCTATTTGCCTTAGGTGAAGCTTTTAGCTCCACACCCTAACAATCTCCCACTTGGAGATAAAGAGCTACACCTGTACCCATACCAGTACTCTATCTAATCTGCATCTTGGCTTGTATTCCTCTTTAAGCTCCCACTTGAAGACAACCCACCACACTCCTTGTGGCATTAATCCTGTGCCCAAATTTCTCCATTCTTCTGCCTTGCTATACTCCCACTCAAACAGTAACCCTTATGAGTAACCTGTAATCAACAACACTTAACAGATCTGAACCACCTGTTAGTCAAGCTCGCTCTTAGAACGTCCAACCTCACTCTGATACCATTTGATAGGACCTAAGTTCCCCAAAGCTCTGACACAACTTGTCAAAATTAAGAGCACACATGATTACCAATGTATAAGTAACTTAAACATGCGGAAATACCCAGAAGAACAAATAACTATCAATGAGAAATAACACAGAATATGAGAGGCAACACGTAATTGTATTCAACTCATTACAAAGGAAATTACAATAAAGAGATCACACTCTTCTTCCACCTCTGTGAGGCTTCCTCCTCAAGGGATCCAAGTAATCTTCCCACCTGAGTAATCTTCTCTCATAGGTCACAACCAACAACTAACACAAGCTGTTGTTCACCTCATTTTACGTCCAGTACAACCGAGTACAAACTGGTACTCCAAGTAGATCTCACCATGATCCTACTCCTAATGTATTACTGTCACCTTGATCTTGCTCCCCCCCGATCCTCTTCTGACCCTCGCATACACACATCCTTGTAGACCAACCTGATCTTAATTATCACATGTAGATCTCCTCCATGATCCTGCAACACCCTGCATATCAAACCTGATCTTACATACATGGGGAATCCTACTTGATTCCACCATGGGAATAACTCTCCAAGCTCCACACTTGGATTCTACAAGTTCAACACTTAACAATATAGCCCATGAGTCTATTATATAGATCTCATGCATACACTTAATTTAGACGGGTGGCTCAAAGACTCAAACTGGTCTTCATCATGCAAACAATGCGTTAACTTAACTGACTATTCATTAATAGTAGTTCTGACTGCCACAGGTGACCGACGTCGGTCCCTGCCTTCTTGGAGGTGATTGATGCCGACCGATCTCCTATCGATGCTGGTTTCCTTCTGTGCTCCCCTAACCGACGTCGGTTGTGGCGTGCTGACGCCGGCGACTGTCAAGCTATAAAAACCTCCTGTTTGCCTTAGGTGAAGCTTTTATCTCCACACCCTAACATTATTCTCTAAATCTTTCCTACATAGAGATATAATCAAGAAATAGATGGTCCTATTGATGTAATTTAATCTTTGTATAGTTACACAAAAATATATCAAAGGATAGGTCATCACAAATTAACTTATGGTTGCTTGCCTACCACCTACTAATCACATTCAAGATACTCTTTATGATGAATAAATCCTTTATATCAAATGTCTTAACCAAGTAATCTCACTCAAAGATTACTTTTATAATTTCAATACTAATTTAGAAGTAAATGTAGACACCTAAAAAGTGTCTAACCCTTGGTCCTTTCTCCCTCCTAGTCCCCCTTGGTCCCTAACCCACCTAGGTCTTATTAATTGAAAATAAACACCTATTTTTAATTAAATAAGGCCCCTTTTTCCCTCTCCTCGCCACCTCACCACCCTAGGATACCCTCCTTGGATCCCCTTTATTCCCCACATGGCCATTTAATGCTTTAGACTCCCATTCCAAACTCTTCTCTTGCCCATTTAACCCCCCCGTCGACCGTTTCACCTTGGCATTCATTTGACCCGGCCGTTGGGAAACGGATGAAAGGCTATTTTTAGCCTTTCTCCAACCTTTCAGCCACCGACGTCGGTCATCCTTCGGCCGACGTCGGTGATATTGCCGGCGTCGACAGCCTTCTTAACGTTTTTCTTCACCGTTCTTTCGTCCTCTGGTTCCTCTTCGCTTCTCTTGACTTCTCTGCGTTTCTCCTTGGCATCCCGACTCTTCAACCTTCGTATCAAACCCTTGTATCAGTCCTTCACTTGACCTCTCTCCCTCAGGTACACAGCAATCTTCTGCAGGTGAACAACAGGGAATCTCCATCAGTAACAGGGTTCACATCCGGCAACATCAACAACAAGACCAACACTTTCTTCAGCAGGCACAGGTATGTTGTATTCTATTTTGTTTCTTTATGCTTTCTAGTTATTTCTAAACTAGATTTAGCTCTCCTTCTCCCCCAACCCAGACTGTTAACCAAGCCAGGCAGATCCGTATTCCCATCTCCTTGATTGTCCTCTCTGTGCCTCTCTGTCCATTTGACTCCCCTGTATCTCTGCCTAAGACCATCCACAGACCCGTCCATCAGACTCAGACCCATCCACAGACACGTCCACAGACCAGACCACAGACCAAGCTCGGACTATCTACAGACCAGAACCTGATCAGACCCATCTAGAGGCCATTACCCTGACCGACGCCGGTCATTACCCCCACCGACGTCGGCAGACTAACCGACGTCGGCAGACCCGACAACCGACGCCGGTAGGACCACCGATGCCGGTGACTGTGACCAGTTTGACAGCTTCTTCCAGGTAAGCCTTTGCTTCCTTTTCTCTTTCAATTTACTATTTATTTCAGTCCTTTTTAGCATTCTGTCTTTTTATCAGACTTGTCTTTATCAAAACAGTGGGTTGACCTCCCTTAAGGAAGTTCTCATACTTTTGGGAACAGGCTTTTGCCTGGCAACCCACCATCTGTCTATCTAATGCCTCTTTGTCCAAGTTTTCTTCTTTGCAGGTGTCATTCCTCCATAGCCAAAGAGGAGTGCCCACAAGCGTCTGGATTTACGGTGCGCAATCTTTAGTCCAGGTACTTCCAAGCCTTGTCCATTACTTTCTTCTAGTTTCTTTCTTTATAGTCTGAAAAGCAAATTTGAGGTAGAAACATCTCTGGCACGCCCGGTGGGACCCTAGGTTCCTCCTGGGTTCCTTTTCCTTTTCATTCATTTAGGTGCATTTAGGCTCCTTTCTTCTTGTCTCTTTCTTCTATTCCGAATGACACTATAAGCAGGACTAAAACGAACCTTTCTTCCTTGCATTCTAGACTAGTCTAAATATCATACTCTCATCCCTTTCTCCATCTTGTCTTCATAACAATATCACATTTTGACTTGGGCTTAAAACGTATTGCACTTTCATTTCTGCTCGTGCTTGCATTAGTCCACATCTAGTAACTTAGGCCCATATTGAATAAACTGTAGACACTTGATGTTACACTACCTGATCACATGCACTAAAACAAACATAAAACATACCTGAGACAAGGCCTGACTGGGATTTCATCACCCAGCGGATACCTTACCCATCCCGGTGACCCCACTTGGATTTCATCACCAAGGGGGAAGCCCACTCCGTTCTCTGGCGGAGTCTAAACTCTAGGCGAGGTATATCTTGGCTAAGCGAGACCAGCTAACCACTGGAATCGTGAAGTGAGGGGAGCTTGCTCCTTAGCACCAGGCCACGTACCAGACCCTAACACAGATCTTTGAGCACCTAAACAACACCTGAAACCATATTTAGACTGCCTTCTTCTAGGACCCATTTTTCAGCCAATCTCCCTAAACATTCATCTAAGGCATAAGCCACAAGTTTCTAAGGTTAATTCCTAGGATTTATCGCTTAGGCTTGTCTGTCTCTCTCTGTTTTCCTCTTCTCATCTGTTTGTTTGAGTGTGTGAGGATGCTTTCTTCATTATTTTCCAAGAACCTTTTGATTCTCTGGAAAACACAGTCACCGACATCAGTTCTGACACCGACGTCGGCTTTCCCCTGTCACCGGCATCGGTTCTCCTACCGACGTCGGCCTTATCTGTTACCGGCATCGGTTATCTGACCGACGTCGGCCATATTTCCTACCGACATCGGTTTTTCAACCGACGTCGGTCTCTGTCACTGTCCTTTTTCTTTAAAACCAGCAGCCTAAAATCTGTCCATTCTCTGTCAAAACTCCATTCTGGTTTTCTGAGACTGCAAAAACACAGTTTTTGGAACCAGGACTCTCTTCTTAACCTCTTTAGCCAACAACCGCTTCCATCTACCTCGTCCCTAACCAAGTCCTATCATGGAGTTCCACTCAGAGACTGAAAGAACTCCTACAGGACCGACCCCGACGCCGACCCCGACTCAGATTCCCATCATCCCTGAAGGGGACCAGGATTTCGCAAGATTCCTGGACCTCAACACCGCAGCCCTCCAAAACTATCTCGCGAGAAACCCAACGCGAGACCTTTCGGGTGACGTGGTGACGACATCCACACCATTCGCCACCCAACCCCTTTCGACTCAGCCTTTCGCCTCAACTATCAACCCAACCATGGCCAATACACAAAGTTTGGCCTCCCCGTCTATTTTTAGACCGACCTCCATCGGGGTGTCATTACCCCCTCAACCACCTGCAATTCAACCAAGTTCTACATCATATCAGAACTTGATTGTCTCGACCCCTCATACTCTTGCGCCCACAAATGTGGGAGTGCTGACCTCTCTTTCTACCAGTGCCGCCATTCAACCACCTTTGGTGGTGCCCAGTCAGCCTATACCTTCGACCTTCGTAACGCAACCACCTCTAGCCTCCACTTCTGCCCCTGCGACTAGTCATCCATACGTTGTACAACCGACTATGTCACACGCCTCCTCTAGCCTCTTCCAAGCGCCTTACAACTTAGGGGGTGCTCAACCCACCAATCCGTCAGCAGATCTTATCAAGACACTGATGGATAAAATGTCCAGTCTCGAAGCCTCTATTTCTGGTTCAAGCAATACTTTGTCATATGACCAAATTTGCAACGATCCTATCCATCCTTCCGTCCCCATTCGACCATACCCTAACCATTGGGAGCTTCCTAAATTCACTCACTTTCAGAGTAAGGAAGACCCTCAACAACATCTACGGGCATTTAGACATGCCTGTTATCTTATTTCCCATGACGATGCGTTGCTTTTGCGCACGTTCCCTATGTCCCTTTCTGGCCCAGCCCTTGACTGGTATAGTTCTCTTGCCAGACACTCTATCTTTTCATTCATTCAACTTGCCCAACTATTTCTTGACCATTTCTCAATCAATATCACTAAACAAGTTTCAATCACAGACCTTTACTCCATCAGGCAATTTGATGACGAATCAATTGTCGACTTTGTCGCTCGTTGGAGAGGTCTGATCAACCAGCTCTCCTTCTCTTTGCCTCAACCCGAGCTCATTGAGCTCTTTTCTCGAGCATGTGCTAGACACATCTCTTCTACCTTGCAGATTCAGACATTTCGCACTTTTGACGAAGCTTTCATCATGGCTCAAAAGCTCGAACTCCGTGCCCTTGAAGAAGATAAGGTCAAATTGCATCATACCAACGCTAAAACCAATGGACATTCTTCTTCCAGACCTTCTTCTTCTGCCAATTCCGAATCTAAAGGAGTGGCCAACACTGTGGTCATTAGATCACCATCCTCAACAACAACTAACTACTCTCAACCTTCGACATCTCCAAGCATCACCAAACTATTCCAACAACGGTACATTCAGCGTTCTTACACTCCACTTGGAGAACCATACGCTTCCGTTTTGGAAAAACTTCTTAAGCAGGGGGTCCTCAATCTCCCTCCAATCCGACCACCTCAATTTGACCCTTCAAAAGCCATCCCTACATGGTATAGGGAGGCTGACTTCTGTCCCTTTCATCGCGTCCAAGGCCATGACATCGACAACTGCCAAACCTTCAAAAACATCGTCCAAGACATGATCGACAAGGGGGATCTTGTTTTAGATAACCCGAATGCCCCTCCTAACCAACATATCAACATCTTCAAACAACCTTTCCCCAATCATCCACCTACTCGAAACAACGTCCAGACTTCGACCAATGACCCTCAAGACCATGACATTCACACCATTAGCACTATCTTGCCTCTTGTCCTTGACCAACCTCTTCCATTAAAGGATGAGGAACCTTCTTCTCCTACTAGTCCTCCATCTACCTCTCTTGCATTGGAGGACGCTTTGACCACATCAACGCCATCAAGCCCATCTCCATCCGAAGATCCTACCTTGCCTACTCCTCAACTACAAGTAGAAGGCACGATCATCCATGCCCTCTGCCCACTTGAGGAGCCACCCTCTCTTATTTCTTCTCCACCAAGAGAAGAACCCGTCTCTCCACCCATTTCAATTGAGGAAGACCTAGTCACGGTTTCCTCTTGCCCTTTGCGTGAGATTGCTATATCTCACGCACCTTCGTCCACATCTAAATCCAAACCCATATCTAACCTCGCCTCGCACAACGGTGGCCCTCGACCCAAACCAACGAAGACCACTAGACCTCATCGGAGGATTCCTCCCCCACCTTCGTCATTACCTTCAATCTTGGGCCCGCATCCGTCCACTTTAATAGGAGTGCTTCCCACTCCCATCTTTCACAGAGGCACATCGCCTCCCTTACTCCCTCATCCCATCAGACATACATCTCATCCAAACCTTCGACCTATGCCTCTTTCACCACCCAAACCAATGTCATCAACCCCTACTGCAATAAAACATCCAGACCCGTTAGCAGGTTCATATGCCTTGCTCTTACGGCACTTGTTGCAGTCCTCTCGCCTCGATCTCCTGCCTCTTAGACAATATCAATCTCTCGGACCTAAACCACCTTGGTTCGACCACACTTGTATTTGTGCGTATCATCGCACGCCTGGACACGACACGGAACATTGTCATGCCCTCAAGGTCGCTGTTCACCAATGTTTGGAGAATGACACCTCTCTTCTCGACCACATCATCAACAGACCTTCAACACCACCTCACTCATCAACTCTCGGATTAAGACCCTCTTGGTTCGACAACTCTACATTCTGCCACTATCATCACACTCCGGGACATGACACTGAGCGTTGTTGCGCTCTTAAAGCTGTCATTCGTCAACATCGGAAAAAGGATTCCCTTCTCATCAAGGATCCTCTTGACCACCTCTTCAACAAAACATCAACCCCGACCCATGCCTCTCCAACCTCATCACCTAAATCGGGATCTCCACGCCAGCCTGTAGTCCCTTTGCCGCCTTTGACCCCCTTATTCGACATTAACACCATCCATCTGACCACTAAACCTCAACCGACCTTAACCAATCTTTCAAACATTCTCCCTACCCGCTGGGGGAACTCATCCTTCATTCAAATCTCAACCAACTCTTCAACCCAGTCTCTGCCACATATCAATCACTTATTTAATCTTATATCTCGACCAAGTGTCCATCGACCCAACCCCACATATCAATCAACCAGACCTCTCGACCAAACATTCAACCTTTTTCAACCAACCAACGACAATGTCAACCAACTTCACATCCATCAATCAACACCTGACCAATCGGGAAAGAGCCAGATTGGGGCAAGTTTGCTCCTAATTGACTCGGACCTTAACATACAAGCATGGCCCAGGGTCTTATTAGACCTTAAACCCCTTCTTATGTCTTGTGTCTTCGACCTTTCTTCTGTTAGTCGAGTGCTCGATCACTTGACGTTTTACTTGAGCTCGTCCCTTGAGCAATCCTCGTCCTCTTAATCCTCATCCCTTTCAACCCTATTTCCTCTTAACAAGTCCTCTACAACCCTTTTAGGATGCAGTGATGCTTTGTCCTAATAAAAGGGGCATCCTTGAGCTTCTACAGTCTTGTCCGTGACTCTCATTTCTATCAATAAATCAAAATCAAGATGTCAAAACATATCCATGGTCACTAAATCAATTCAAATCAAAAAGACAGACTGATCCCTCGAAGGACATCTGTACTATCATTGCTGTATTACTAGACTGATCCCTTGAAGGACAGCTAGGCCAACTTTTCAAACATTATCAAACAAAAATATAGACCACTCCCTCGAAGGATGGCTATGACTACTCTGGCAATAAACAACAACTTTTTTTAGAAGCTTCCCGCATTGATCAGCTTTGCAACATGACCATTACATCAAGTGACATCTCTATGTAGGCTTCCCGCATCGATCAGTCTGCGCAAAAAAAAAAAAAAAAAAAAAAAAAAAAAAAAAAATGAGTCACGGACATTGGCTTCTAGTGCTCTTACACTGGGTTACCCTATCCTCCTCCTATCACCGGCTCAAGGGAATTCGAGCTCACTTTAATGTCAAAGTGATTCGATTACCGTTCTAACACCATACTGGTCAACGATGTAATGCATGAATGGGGCTTTGGTTCTAATCACCCCTATCTATGCTTCCTTTTTGGTCCTTGTCAATGAAAGAGAAATTTGCCTTTCATCTTTTCTCTACACTTTGGTCACACTTTGGCCACGTCAATTGTCGACTCATCCTTAAACCAAGCCAACTTCAACATTTTTCACTCCAGCCTCGACATTTTCAACATGACATCAGGCATCATCCTTGTCCTTTTCACATAGTTTCTATGGACACCAATACGCATGGAAACTACCGACCAGACCCAATTTATGTTAAGCATAAACCAATACTTGATGAAGCATAAATAGACCCTTCCATTCATTTTTAGCATACATCCATCGTGACTATGGAAACTTGCTAGGGATGAACGACCCTCGACCACTTCTACAGAATACACCATCTGTAGCATCCTTTTATCCTCATCTTCCCCTCATCATTTCGACACATGACCACAGCTCATCATCGACCATTTTGACCTTTTGTCCGAACTACATTGGTCTGAGGCCCTAGGACCAGGGCTATGTAGGCAGCACTCAGATACTACATCTTCTGAGGTTAGCTCGACCACCCCCATTTGTTCGTCTCTATGATGGACAAACCTTCTCTTCTTTGACTCTTATCACGCCCAACTCCGTCAACTTTGACCAAGACCTTTTGACCAAGACACTTTGATCATCGACCTTTGACCACGACCACTCATCGACTTTGACCAAGACCAATCAATCCCTCTGACCCTCCCTCCCTTTTAGGGAGAACTACATCGGCCTGAGGCCCTATCGACCAGGGCTATGTAGGCAGCACTCAGTTGACATGGGGTCTTCTGGGGTTAGCTCAGCCGCATCCTTTCGTCCATCCATCCTCTTGACCAATGACCATTGGCGATCATGCCTATCTCCTTCGACCTCGACCTCCTTCCAAGCCAGCATGTTGCCTTGGTTGTTTTTGCGATGTATGCTATTCCACGACTGGTTAGCAGAATTGTCCGCAGACTATTTTTGACCCTTCACAAGTATAGGATCGCGAGCCAGTTGATCCCTACTACTTGTGGCTTTTTTGTGTTTCTGGGAGCACTTCCTGAGCCCTGGATACCTGGGACACGATGACCATTTGGAGCTTCAGCTTAGATTGAGTGACCCGATCAGCAGACGACTAAATGCTGGGGCCCGGTTACTTTAATTTTGGCACTCCTCGACCCTTGACCTGCGACACAATTGACCCGACCATCTCGTGCAGTGGCATGCACGCAATCATGACTTTTGCTAGCGTTTTCACTCACTTTTCTCCTCTTTCTCATCCACTCTTTTGTCAAATCAGCACCCGACATCCAGGTTCCTTCCCTCGACTCCCGCTTTGAGGGGGGATACCTCATCCATCACTTCGGGGCAATCATCCACATCATCCTTTACCTGGGGCAAACAACTCCCTATTTTTGTCTTGCAGTTCGTCCAGAACAACCAACAAGACAAAAAGGGGCAAATGTAGACACCTAAAAAGTGTCTAACCCTTGGTCCTTTCTCCCTCCTAGTCCCCCTTGGTCCCTAACCCACCTAAGTCTTATTAATTGAAAATTAACATCTATTTTTAATTTAATAAGGCCCCTTTTTCCCTCTCCTCGCCACCTCGCCACCCTAGGATACCCTCCTTGGATCCCCTTTATTCCCCACATGGCCATTTAATGCCTTAGACTCCCATTCCAACCTCTCCTCTCGCCCATTTAACCCCCCCGTCGACCGTTTTCATCCTTCGCATTCATTTGACCTGGCCATTGGGAAACGGATGAAAGGCTATTTTTAGCCTTTCTCCAGCCTTTCAGCTGCCAACGTCGGTCATCCTTCGGCTGACGTCGGCGATATTGCCGGCGTCGGTAGCCTTCTTAACATTTTTCTTCACCGTTCTGTTCCCTCTGGTTCCTCTTGGCTTCTCGGCTGTTTTCTCCTTGGCATCCCGACTCTTCAACCTTCGTATCAGACCCTTGTATCAGTCCTCCACTTGACCTCTCTCCCTCAGGTACACAGCAATATTCTGTAGGTGAACAACAGGGAATCTTCATCAGCAACAGGTTTCACATCCGGCATCACCAGCAACAGGACCAACACTTTCTTCAGCAGGCACAGGTATGTTGTATTCTGTTTTGTTTCTTTATGCTTTCTAGTTATTTCTAAACTAGATTCAGCTCTCCTTCTCCCCCAACCCAGACTGTTAACCAAGCCAGGCAGATCCTGTATTCCCATCTCCTTGATTGTCCTCCTCTGTCCCTCTTTGTCCATTTGACTCCCCTGTATCTCTGCCTAAGACCATCCACAGACCCGTCCATCAGACTCAGACCCGTCCACAGACTAGACCACAGACCAAGCTCGGACTATCTACAGACCAGACCCTGACTCAAACCCGACTACAGGCCATTGCCCCGATCGACGCCAGTCATTACCCCCACCGACGTCGGCAGACTAACCGACGTCGGTAGACCTGACAACCGACGCCGGTAGGACCATCGACGCCGGCGACTGTGACCAGTTTGACAGCTTCTTCCAGGTAAGCTTTTGCTTCCTTTTCTCTTTCAATTTACTATTTATTTCAGTCCTTTTTAGCATTATGTCTTTTTATCAGACTTGTCTTTATCAAAACAGTGGGTTGACCTCCCTTAAGGAAGTTCTCATACTTCTGGGAACAGGCTTTTGCCTGGCAACCCACCATCTGTCTATCTAACGCCTCTTTGTCCAAGTTTTCTTCTTTGCAGGTGTCATTCCTCCACAGCCAAAGAGGAGTGCCCACAAGCGTCTGGATTTACGGTGCGCAATCTTTAGTCCAGGTACTTCCAAGCCTTGTCCATTACTTTCTTCTAGTTTCTTTCTTTATAGTCTGAAAAGCAAATTTGAGGTAGAAACAGTAAATAACCATGATGAACCTAATATTCCTCCTTATACGACTAAATCTAAAGCAGTCATTGAAGAATTACTAAAAGTCACAACTAACTTGCATGAATAAACTTGGAAACTTCAATTTGATGGTGCAAAATCTCTTCAAGGAGCTAGGGTAGGTTGTATCATAACAAACCCACATGATAAAATCACACCTCTATCATTTTGATTAACCTTTGACATCTCTAATAATATGCATGAATATGAATCTTTGATATTAGGTATGTAAGCTACAATTAATTTATACATCCCATATTTATAAGTTTTAGGTGATTTAAAACTCATATGTTGTCAAGTTATTGTAAATTATCAATTTAAAAGTGAAAACCTTATCACATATAATCAAATTTCCACTACACTTGCCAAATAATTCATCTCTTTTGATATAGAACCAATCCCATGAGAAAAAAATGCTATCACTAATTCTCTCACTTCATCAGTGTCACTATTTCATCCTCATCAAGTTCTCCATGATTCTCAATTCCTTATCCAAATGAGTAAGTCACCTTCTTATTTACAAAATAAAAATGATTCTCTAATTTTTCACATAGAAGATATCGCTATCTGATAGAGTTCATGGAATAAAAATATCATCCAATTCATTGAGCATCATACCTATCCTCCAGAAGTAGATTCTCATGAAGAGACTCATATTTGAAAATTAGGATATAAATATGTACTTTGATACAAATCTCTATTATTGTAATGAAAAATATACTTTAATACACTATGTAATGCCATAATTAGTTACTATTCTCATTGAATAAGCACATGGGGGAATCTGAAGTGGTCACTATAGTGGTTAGGCCATTACCTATAAATACATGTGCATGGGTTACTTTTGGCCTACTCTTGAAAAATAAACCATAAATTTTGCTAAAAAGTGCAATCCTTGTCAACTTCAAGATGATCTCATCAAGTCCCCTTTGACTGAACTCCAAACCTTGTAGTCTCTTTGGCCATTCTCTATGTGGGGATTAGATCTCATTGGTAAATTACCTAGGTCACAAGATGGTCATGTGTTCATTATCACCACCACTAAATATTTCACTAAATGGGTAGAAGCCATGCCTCTTGTTAATGTTACTGATATTACCAATTATAAAATTTTTCTCAATCAAATCATTTGTCATTTTGGAGATCCTCATACCATAATCTATAACAATGGTGAAAATTTTGAAAATAAAGATATAAAACAACTATGTGCAAATGAAAAAAATTAAAAAAATTCTCAGCACCTTATTACCCTCATTATAATGGCCAGGAAGAAGCCACCAAAAAAATTATGAATAAAATATTGTAAAAGAATATTAGATAATATCATACTAATTGACATTTACAACTTTATCCTACATTTTGAGTTTATTATACTAGCATACACACTGCCATTGGGGAAACAACATTTTCATTAGTATATAGATCTGAATTAGTTTTACCTCTAAAATTTGAATTACCATAATTAAATATTTCTCTTCATGGTATTCATGATGATAAAATACATGAATCCCATCTCCATGATTTGTATTTATTGTATGAGTGTCATATCACTGAATTACAACATAATCGTCTATACAAATCTCACATTGATAAACAACATAACAAAAAGATCAAAGTCCAAACTTTCAATACTAGTTACCTAGTCCTCAAATGAGATTATACACATGACAAAGAAGGAAAGTATGACCAAAAATGGTGGGGTCCCTAGCTTGTCAAATACATCCTTGGTCCTAGTAATTATATATTACAAACTAATGAAGGATATTTTCAAAGAACCCACTAATGTTTAATTTTTAAAGAAATATTTTGCTCAAAATATCTTCTACATACTTCCATATACTATAGATAATAAAACTTATTATAGGTGTTCTATAAATATATCTAATTTTTAACATTACTTTATTCTCACTAGACTTAGTTCTTATTGTTGGTCTTTCAATTATCTTTATTATTTTCATTTAGTTCATGAGTTGCAACATACGACTATGGATAGGACCCAACCATCCTAATGATTATCTCTTATTTCTTAGTCCAATCTTGATATATCTTTTGGAACATTAACTTGTCATTTTAAAAGTTATTTTTACTAATTTTTCATATCTCCTTTGTAATTTATAGTGTAAGACCTCAAATAGGACTAGGATTTCCTCATAAAATTTTCAAAATTATTAAACTATATTTAACTAAGTATTTTACCTAAAGGATTAAGGTAATGGTTTAAGGATTGTGATTTCATACTCTCAAAATTATTATTATTTTTTGGTAATTAATCCAAATAAAACTATTTTTGTATGTCTCCCTACACTTACATTATTTCTTATAATATAGAATCATTCTTTCTTATCATTATATCCTTTTTGCATTTGCACATTTTTGGTGATTTGAGATAACTCAATTGTTTCATGTTTAGTCTCATTTACCTTGGTGTTCATTCCACTTTAGGCACACCAAGATTGATTTCAATATAATATTATTATTTAAAATGCAAGTAAAAAGAGTCTTAGACACCATGCTCTCTATGTTCTTTTCTTAAGAGTCTAAGTTTTCCAGTGACAAGTCATTTTTAACACCCATGTTTTATTTTTTAAATATATATGGAGGAGGAATAGATAAAGGCATTAAAAATTTAAAAACCAAATCATTTAAAAACAAAAGGCAATGATAAAAAGGCATCTATAAATTCAAAATTCACACCAAAAGACATGATTATCAAACACATATCTTATTATAGTTGAAGCTCAAACTACACAGTTCGCCTCATGATAGACCTGAGGTCCACTGGGGTATGGTAGGCCTGTAGACTAGAATAGAAGATTTCAAAATTATCTATAGTGCTACCTACTATCTCACACAAGTACCCAATCTTCATAGTAGATAAATGGATCTATAAGGGGTATTGAGGAATGGGTAACATGTTGTGGTAAGCTAGGTTCCTTATAATTTTCATCCATATAGCCTTCATGGGATGATACTTATACTTCACTAGATAACACAAATTTGTGTATCTAAGACAAGTTATCTATAATCCTTAATGTCAAAAGTCTTCTTGTCTTTACAACATAATTTGAGTGTCTTGATTACGATAAATATTTTCTACCTTGGTATCACATACATTTCCCCCACCACCCATTTCATATCCCCCTTTGAAAGCAAATTTTGTTTCTAAATATGTTTCCCAAATTCTATATTACCTATTATTCATCTCTTAATAGACATTCTCATAATAAGTTTGTTTTGGTTTACTCCATATTAAGAAACAAATTCATATCTTTGAGTGATTATTAATTACTTATTTAAACTATTGCCTTATCCTTCTCATATTTCCTTGGTTTTATTTTAAAATAATAATTATATTTATCACTCTTTTTGCAAACAATTTCATTATGTTTCTCTATTCATTTTTTATATTCTTAAGTGAGTTTGGATTATTACTTGTCATTCATAAATATTTTTTTACTTTATGTTATTTTTCCATATTTATTTAAGTATGGTTTGTTACTTATTTTACATCAATGTTGGATCTATCATTTCAATTACATGTGTCCTTGGTTTGATCTAGTTTGTTACTTTTCTTACTTAAAGTTTTTTGATCATTTAGTAGCCTTGACTTTTTAGTTACCTGATTTACTCTCATTTGTAATCCATTTTTCCTTGGTATTTTGGTTCTAACTTAGTATTTATCACCTTAGCTTACCAATTGTCCAAGTGACTTATTCAATTATGTGAATTTCATTTATTTTTATTTCTCTATGATTGTTTTATTTCTCTATAGTTTTGTATCCTTAGGGTTTGTCTAAAGTAGATAATGTACCCTCCATGATCAAGACTAAAAAGACATCAGTCAACCATTTAATGATAAAGGTAAATCAAGGTATGTATATGATACTTTAAAAATTATTTCAATTATTTCCTTACTATCATATCAATTTATGATTTGTACTGCAATTTATTATCTCAACATTATGTGTTGTTATATTCTTTATTAAAGCACCATACTATGTTCCAAATGTATGACACATGATGAGATTTGAGTGGGGAATATGTATACACATAATATTTTTAAATTTATCATTTATTGACACTTTCTCTTTTGTGAGAACCCATCGAGTCTCAATCTCTCTAAGTGCACACCTTAAAGGGTGTATTGGGAAAGGGTTTGACATACCTTTGGTGTTTTTTAGGATTGTTGGCACCTATATCATTACCTAAGATCACTAAAAACTACACTTATCTAATTACATAAGAAATAAAACACCACTTAGACACTTCCCTAAGTAATTCACTATCTAAAATAGTCCCTACCTAAGAAAACAACCATTTTACTCATTTTCCTACTATGTCAGCTTAGTCAACCTTGTTGATAATCTATCACATGTTACAAAAATCCATCGATATAAACCAATCCACTTTAAAGACTAACAACTATATATCCTACCAAACAAGATCAACCTAGTATTAATAAGTGAATTTTTAGTTGATTACCTTCTCTTTGATTATTTATTATCTTCCCCATTTTTTCCACAAGCTTTGGTGAGCACTAGATTAACTTGTATATTAATTTAGTAGATTATCATGTATGTTTATTTAGTAGATTATCTAATTTCCATTTATCACATTATAAGACCTAACTAGGGTTATTACATGATGACACTTGAATAGAGGCCTTGGAAACCTATCAATTATTATTGTATAGTAAACTATCCCTTAATTAGGTTTATCAGATCCATAATTGATCATGACCTTGATATAACAAAGTATTACTAAGTGAAGTATTACTATCATTTGAAGGTTTTATTAGTTAGTGTTTTACATTTGAGTAGTAGCATTCATCTTGTGGAGGTCTTGGATTAGGATAAATATTGTAGCTTAGATTTGATATATCCTTGTGATCCTTACAAACTAAACCAAAATCTTACAAAACACCATTTACCAAGGGAGAGATTGAAGAATGATAGGTTTAAATCAACAAGGATAGATTGAGGCATGATAGGTTTACTTAAACTAGGTAAGTATACTCATATCCATTCAATTTGATATGTAGAATTGCATAATTAATGGATCAAATTGTATTTCTCCTTGCTTAGATTACTTCTATATTATCTTGAATAGAATTATCTTTGATTGTTTACTATCTTCCTCATTTTTTCCACAAGCTTTGGTGAGCACTAGATTAACTTATAAATTAATTTATTATATTATCTTGTATGTTTGTTTAGTAGATTATCTAATTTCCATTTACCACATTATAATACCTAGCTAGGGTTATTACATGATGACATTTGAATAGAGGCCTTGGAAACCTATCAATTGTTATTATGTAGTAAAATATCCATTAGTTAGGTTTATTAGATCCATGATTGGTCATGACCTAGATATAACAAAGTATTACTAAGTGAATTGTTAGTTTATTACCTTCTCTGAACCTATATATTACTAAGTAAGATAACTTGTAGATCTATCTTATTTCATTTGCATATAGATAAAAAGGTTCAAATTGATTTTGAATACTCATTTATGGTCACCAAGTAGTAAACAATCTATAATCCCTAAATTTTATGAAATATTCTCATCATTTTGGAATTCATCCAATCGTATGCAATCATTTTTTCCCTAGTTAATGAGTTGGTAGTAATGGAGGTCAAGGATAATGGTAAGGAAAACATTAGGGTTAAATAGATTTGTATCAATGATATCATCATAGATACTATAATAATAATTTGAATCACTATCAAGACAATAGTCATTAGAATCACAGTTGTGTCATTTTAGATATTTGAGGGGTCACCCCAGGATACTTTGTATGCAACATGTCAAACACTTTTTTGTTTTCTTGGGGGAATAGGTTCAAGAATAACCTATTGTTTTACCTCCAATCCTCTACCTTTATAAGAAATATACTCCATAATATTATTATGAATAGGGTATTTTGGATTTTAATAACATAAAATAAATACATCATTATATAACTAGGAATATCCTAAACTATTGACCTACTCATAGTTCAAAAGACCCTTTTTAGCAAAATTTAAAAGACCCACCTAATAATAATTATCCTTTCTATGCCACTCCATCTCAGGCCTACCATAGGATTTAGGTGAAGGGAGTTTGGAAATATGAATTGTATAATTGATTATGTACTCCCCACAACATTTATCCTTGATGGTAAAAATGAAAGGCTGTTTTAAGAGGAGGAAGACCTTTAGATGAGAATGCAAGGCTATTAAGATGAATATAAGAGGATTTGAGAGATTTGAGTACTACATTATTATCCTTTTTAAGTAATCATTATGTGTTAGGATAATATTTGGTACCATATTACACATCTAGGTTCTTGAAATATTGATAAGGTTGAAGATCCCCTAGAATGGTGACTATTAGTGTAGGTTTTTATTCCATTTAATGGTTTTCCCTAAACTTGTTTAGTTAGCTTGCTTAGGTGTATTTTTAGGTCATTTTGAAAGATCATCCCACATTCATGAGGAAGTGATGACATGTTTATCTTTTATCTATATAATGTAACTTCTTAAATATTTTATGGCTAATGATACTAATTATAATACATTATTTTGATTGTTGAGCAATTACTTCTTTCTGACTCATGTTTGATTTTGCTACCACACACATGTAATTTCTTCATGCATTCAACTCTATCCATTAGACCCTTAATTGTAGTCCACTCCAAAATGGTATTAGAACATTTATGGTAGATGAATGCCATTTTTCCTATTACAAAATCTTGAGTTTCATTGTACATGTCATAGATTTGCCATTCATTGACCTAACATATTGTATATTCCACATTTCTTAGATTTTGCTCTTATTTTGGAGTCCTCTACTGATCCATATTCATAAAAAGAATAAGATAAAGGTCTTTCATTCTAGTCATATTTCATATAGTAGGTTTTCATGTAAAATAGCCTATGCCATTGGACTCAAAAGGTGTCAAAATCCTAAAATCAGTTGTAAACATGATCTAGTTTTGTGACAAGCAATTTTTGCCATTTTGGGAGGGTTTCAGGTTTTTTTAGTGATTTCACACAAATCCATACAATCTATGGTCTTATATGGAAAATAATTTTTGGGTTTTTATATAGCCTTAGTGGGTATTTGGTGGATTTTTTAGATCCATACCATATCAAGTGGTTTTTGTGGTACATAAAGTTTTCATACATGTGTGAATATTATGGGAAACTCCAATATTCTTAGCACTTCAAGATCCATATCCATATCTAAAAAATGCAAGGGCCACTCATACCTCTAATGGTCCAAACCTTGATGGCTAGAAATTTGGGTTATATCCCTAATAGAAAGTTTTAACTTAAGAACTATTCACTGTAGGAGTAGTCCACAACCTTGATGTTAGGATTATCAACTATTAGAGCAGTCAAAAATCCTGACATCAAAAATTTTGATTGTTGGAGTATTTATGCCACCAACATTAGGATTACTGACTATGAGATCTTTAAAAAACCCCAAAAACTATAGTGACCCAATGCATCATTGATACACTTATTTGACTATGAGAAGTGGTGATAATCCTAACATCAAAACTTTTTGATGCACATGTAGTCATAAACCCCAATACAAGAAGGCTTTCATATTTAATGGCCAAACCTAACGTTAAATTTTTTGACTACAAGAGCAAAAAAAATATTGAAGACTATGTAGGGAACACCAAACTCTGACAATGGCCATAAGGATGTCAAATCTAAGTTCATTAGGTGTGAAACTATTCTTTTTAAAAATGGGGTCATTTCTTGGATGATGTCACTCCCACATCAATAACATCAATTCAAAGTGGAGGGGGAGATAACCCATTTTAGGTCTTAGCTTCTAGTCATATAGGAGTTAAGTTGTTGGTTTATTCCAACCCAAAATTACTTAAATTTTACTCCAAGGGGCCATAAGCTTTTTGTGGGGAAGTTGATTCCAAAAAAATTTCAACTCAATTTTTTTTACATTTATTCAAAGTTGAGTTCATTATTTTTTACAAGAAATAAACATTCAAACTTCCATAAATTTCAAATGATAGCTCTATTTTAAGCACTATTTTTTTGAAATTGAAAGTTTTTATACCTGTACACATTGGTGATATTCTTGTGACTTATAAAATTAAACCTATATAGATTTAGGGGTTTTCATACCATCATCTTTCAACACATGTAGTTTAGTACATACTTAGTTTTTTCCCATGGATCTAAGTTTTGTTCTAATTCTTACACCATTCAAATATCATGAGTGGAAATTCAAAGTGAAAATTATCTTGAGGAGAATGGGATTACACCAAATCATGATGGGTATAGAAATAGAACCAAAAAATGAATAAGAGAATGTGAAGTGGTATAGCAAAAGTGGTGAATCCTATAGTCTTCTATGCTTGTAAATGTCTCATGACTTTCTCTTTCATATCTAACATAAAGCTAATCCAAATCAAGTGTGGACCATATTGGAAAAACTCTTTGGAAATTAGGACGTCATGAGAGGTCATGAGTTGGAGAATGAGCTCATCAGTCTGAGCCTAGGTGATTTTGATAAAATAAAAGACTTATTCTTTCCATCCTTGCCAAATTATGATCCAACTATTCTGTCTTCATTTCTACCTTCCATGACATCAAGAATGCCATTGGAGCTACATGGACCATGTCATCATTAGATGAATTTACTACTGAATTAACTTAGGATTAAGACAAGCTCATTCAAATGAGTACACTAAAGTCATTTAATTTGCATGCCTTAATTGTAAGTCATGACAAATAGAATGCTTATAGTAGTAATGAGAAGAAACATAATAAGAAGGACCTAGAGAAAAGAAAGGGTAATAAATATGATGCTAAGTTAAAATAATCAAAATATTCCTCTTCTTCACACAAGAAATCTAAGAAATCATTACTCACATGTGGCTATTTCAAGAAATCTAGAAATGATGAATCTAAAAACATGAAGAAGTAGATTAACCTACTGACAAAAATGCTCAAGAAGCATAATATTAGTTGGTCAAATTAACACCACCTCATTTTCCATTTGGGCTTAAAAATGAACTCACATCTTCAAATATTTTTGTGTTTACTTAGTTGTTTAACTTGAATTTTTGTTTGGCAAAAAGAGGGATGTTGCATGTATGCTCTTCTATTTGTCCCCTTTAGGGAACCCTTAAAATAAAAAGCGTCATTCCTATTACAAGTAGCCTAGTCCAAGGCTTAGAAAGAAAGACATCTAAAGAACTCCCCAAAAACTCGTCAAAGTTTGGGTGACCTTGAAAATGACCCTAAAGTATTTCTATTTTCATACATATTCTTTTATTTTTATGCAAACTTGGCTTGCAAGAGGAATTTCATTACCTCCTAAAATTTCTTTAGATAATATTTGAATAAAGATTTCATCTCCCAACATTGACTTGACTTACTCCTTCTGAGTTGCACATGGGATGTATCTACATTTAGACATCGCACTACACTAAACGAATAGAAGGATGTAGTGGTTGTAAAAAGAACTAGACTTTTTTACAACTAGCCAATGCCACGGTCACCCAAATTTTGTTCTTATCTTTTACATCATTTGACGTGAAAGTCATTATGCAATTGATTCCCCTAGAATGATAAAAAACTTGCTAGTTTAGTAGACCCCACTTTGCCATACCTTGTTAGTTTAGACTTAAGATGTTTTTTTTTTTTCATTAGCTTACTTGGTATTGATTTGTGTCTAAAACTACTTGTTAACTCATTGAACTTAACCAAAACACATTGTCCTCAATTTTCTTGAGCAAGGGAGGCATTATGCTATCCAATTAGAAAATTCATCTTTTCCTTGTTCAAATTGTTATAGAAAACTTTGTGTCATATCATCCACTTTGGTGAAGTCATGCTACCCAATTGAGTCTAGATAATTCACCAAATTTGTTTAAGTCCTTCATTTATAATCCACATTTAAAATTAAACCTTTCTGAGTTCTAATGGTTGGTGTGTCATAGTTGGTTCACCATTTGTGTACTAAGCTTGTTCTAACTTGGGTTCAATTTTCCATTTGGATTGAAGGTCATTTATTAAGACTCAAAATCACATTATCATCTTGGTAGACTCAAGTCATCTTGTGTATCACTCATGATTTGAGTCCTAAAACATATTTTATCCTACTGGAATCATGTGGCAATGTTTTGCTACCTATTTGGTCTTAGCTTTATACTTAGTGATTCATGTATGTTTTTACATCTTGAGTTTCTAAGTCCATTTTGTCTTCTTTATAATCTGAAGAGATTTCCTCTAAACATCTAGGGTCAACTTGTCAAATTTTAAACTAACTTCTACAGTATGGGTGTATCACAAAGATCTAGGTTTTGGTATCCTAGTTTTCACTTTGGGTCTTTGAGTTACCTTACCTTCTTTTGATCTATACGATTTCAACCTTACCAAAGGTTGAGTAAATTCATGAACCAAATCTTCTAAATTATGCATGGTTTCAAACCAACCTCCTTTATAGTCTCATTGGTACCTTGGTTATTTGTTTAAAAGAGAGCCAAAGCATACTTTGTTTGGTTTCGAAGCATCGGTCCAAAGTTAGTCAAATACACAGAATAGCTCTTTTAGACATGACTCAAAGGTTCACTCATAGTGGGACCTCTTATGGACTTAGTTATGAAGATGAGTAGTTTTATGATGGTCAAGATAAACCCATTATTTTTTATGATATACCCATAATAGTAGGATCTGAAGATGATTACAATGAATATCAACCCTAAGAAGATCAAGATGAAGCCCTTCTTAGATTGATAGAATTAGGTGCTAGACTACCTTCTGAATTTCCTATAGAACAATTTCATACCTTAGTTAGAGAAGGATAACAATGATGACAAGAGATTTTTTTTGTACAAATAGACATACCTTCTTCCTCTAACAAAGGAAAAGAAATACAAATGGAGTCAAAACCCACAAATTTGGATCTTCTAGCTAAGATCAAGATAATAAGTCAATGATATGCTGATCAAATTGTCACAGATTTAACTGACTCTTTAGTTTCCACTTAAATTCACAATGATGCTTCAAAAGAACAAGGAAATGTGGTTGAAAGTATGCAACAAATATTAGATGAAGACATTACCATAGTGGATCAAGGTAATCTAAATAAACAGTTAAAGTCACAAGAGACCTTACAAAATGTTCCATTTGAAATAGAACATACATTATTCAATAATTAAGAACCTCTTGTTACTTTACAAACTCAAAAACCCAAACATTTAGTTCAAATTGAGGAAATCCCTCAAGACAAGTTGGATAGTTCTTTTTAACCAACCTAAAAATTGGCAAATAAACATAGAAGTTTCCAAAAACAACAAAGTACAAAATAACCAAATTTAGGGAATGTTTTAAAATCCAAGAATCAACGGTCTATATTCTCAACTCAAGGAGAAAATTATAACCAAGTAATGGATAAAAATGTATACACTCCCTATAGATACACACAAAACTACGAGCACATTCCACCCCAACAAAAACAAAACTAGGGGCACATTCCACCCCAACAACAATAAAACTAGGGGCACATTCCACCCCAAAAACAATGAAACTAGGGGACCATTCCAGCCCAAAAACATCTTATTCAATCCATAAATGTACCAAACATGAAAGAATGGAATTTTATGAAGTAAATTTTTCAAATATTGAAGATGAATAATAGAGTCAAAAATTACAAATTCGATGAGATATGCCCATATCCATTTGATTTATCTATTCTCCAAAACCCCTTTCTACCTCATTTTTAGGCACCCAAATTTGACAAGTACAAAGGAAAAGGAGATCCATGTGAACACATACATACATTCTTCATCTTATGTCAAAAGGTTGCTTATAGTAGTGAGTACAAACTATGACTATTTCCATGAAGTTTAATGGGACAAGCTATTGATTAACTACTTAAACTACCCAAGGGATCAGTTGCAGATTGGAATGACTTATCAAAAAAGTTTGTTAAGCATTTATCATATAACATAGAACATGAATTGAATTATGTAAAGATAAGAAGCATGGGGGTGAAAGTTTTTCCACACATCTGTAAAGGTGGAGAGCATTAGCAGGTCACTTCCAACATAATTTTCTAGACAAATAGTTGGATAATATCTTTGCATAGAATTTGCATCTTGAATTTGTGCATAATCTATAGTTAGCTTGTGATAACTCATTTGAAGAAATTATTGACAAAGGAGTGCAGATTGAGAAGGATCTTATTGCTAAGGGCCTTGTTAAGATTTGTATGTAAGGTCAAGCATCTAATTAGACTAAATCACTGGTTTAAATAGTTATGTGGGATAAGCCTAAAGGCTTTAGCAAAAATAATAACATGGTTGGAAATGGGGTGACTAAAACAAGACATGTACAAATGGCATAGGCTATGCCTCCTCCAAATGTATAATTAACTCCCCCAAATCCACTACCTACTTTGTAGAGATAACCTCCATGAAGGACATTTCATAACAATTTTAGAGTCTTTAGAAAGTTAGGAGAATCAGTTGAAATAGTGTTACAAAAGATCATTATAGCTAATTTAATTGTATAGCTAATATCAAGGCCATTTCCTCAAGATCAACCAAAACTAGATTGGTACAAAGAGAATGATTGGTGTAACTTTCATCATGTTGTTGGTCACGGTGCATATCTTTATGTTCAATTATGACATATTATTGAGGACTTTATTGAAAGTGGTGAACTAGAAATTAAGTTCACCCCTAATCAGGACACATATTAGGATATGGGAATCTACAAAGACCCCTTTCCTTGACACGATCCACCACCACCAAGAAACAATCAAAATGGTCACAATCAAGGATAGAGGTAGAATCAAAACCAACAACAAGGTTAGAATCATAATGAGCATAATTGAGATCATAATGCCCATACTAATAATGTGGCTTATAACAATGTACCTTATGACTATAATAATACTATGGGATGCATTTTTGCAACCCACATTACCACTATTACTATAAAACTATGTGGCCAATCTCATGTTCTTCACAACATGGGACCCATCATTATAGGGTTAGTACCCTCTCCCCCTAGTAATACTATGTCAGGTTCAAATCATCATGTTGCTACTCTATTTACATGGGTTATTAATCCTAAAAAATAACACCTTTCTTCTAATTTTAAAGGCTCCTCATTGACCCAAAATTGTAGAAATATAGTTAGTCACATGTGAGTCACCATCCAAGGCCCTTTGCCTTCCTCTTCTAATTATAATAACTCCTTGACACCTCTGGGTTGTGCAATCATAACTAGATGCCCGCAAGTTACCATCTAGGGCCTTTCACCCACTTCTTCCATAAAATCCAATGAGAACATTGTGCCAATGGTTCCAAAGTGTAATACTATCCCAATAAAGACAAAAATAGTTCAATCCATAATTCAAAGGCCTTATATTCTGAAGGATCGATTAGATAAAACCCCTACACAAATTTTCATATTAGAACTCTTACAGACATCTGATGTCCATAGAACCATCTTTAACAAAATTTTGCAAGAGTCTATTGTGCCTAATGATATAAACCTTGATTAGTTCTAGAACCTAGTTGGATACCTATCTTCATTTCACCAAATCACATTTGATCAAAAAGACATGTCCACCCTTGGCCCAAACCACAATAACCCACTATACATTGAAATAATCATTGTAGATCACAAGATCAAGCAAGTTCTTATAGATAATGGTTCAGGGTTGAACATCATATCTATTAAATTGGCATGATGATTTGGCTACATGGATAAAGACATTTAGCCAAAAACTATTAAAATCAAGGCTTATGATAATACTAAGAGGGAGTCATCTAGTATAATTTGGTTTCCAGTCATAGTTGGGTCTATTTCTCATCACACATTATTCCATATTATGGATATTAAGATTCATTATAACATACTTCTTAGTTATCCTTAGAACCATGAAGTATAGGTAGTTCTATCTACTCTTCACTAATGCCTTAAGTTTCCCCATGATGGGATCAAGGTTACTATTCCCACTGATCAACAACCATATCAATACTAAAAACATGTTGAGGCAAAGTTTCATAATTATAACTGTTGCCTAGGTTATGAATTCATTATAAATAAGAATAAATCCATCATTTCTCATCCATCTCCATATAATTATATAGATCATGGTGATCTAGCCTCCACTTTGGCCGATCCATTTCCTATAGCTCTATCCAAGTAGGTTATTATTAAAGACGTAAGCATTTACATGTACCATCTAAAGGACATCCTCCATATTGCAAAATTACCAAAATCCCCTAAAACATTTTGTAAGCCTAAAACTTCCCAGACTCCTAACAAACCCAATCAGATTTGGTAACCAAATAAGAAACAACCAAAACCTCCTGTGGTTTTTTTACCTACAATTACACCAAATAAAGATCAAGAGGATTTTGACGAGGGAGATCGTTATGTTCTGAAGGCCTTGCTAATTATTTTCAAAATCCAAAGTATCCTATCTCTAAAAATATAATGGATCATCTTGACTATATAGGGAAAAGCCTTGTCCCATAGGTGCAAGGAATTTTAGAACCCTTATCATCTATAGTAATCAATTAGAATCATGGTCTTGGATTTAAACCACCAAAGGATGACCTCATGACATTTGATAGTGTCTCTTTCAAATTGACTAGTAATGAGACTTCTAAAAGTGACACAACATTCCATTATAGCCTTTTTGATGAGCTTATTGACTCATATTTATGTGATTCAAATACTGTATTGACCATAATGCTTATTAGAGCTTCCCATCTTGAAGCAAAAACTATCCTAGTGGTGCTTCCCTTCTTAAAGTAGGACATTATATCTTTACAATTGATGCTTCCCATCCTGAAGCAAACCCTCACTGTAACCTATGACTTTGCCATCCTAAACTCATAGATTTAGATCAACAAAATTTGGTCATATGCCTTGATGAGTTCCAAAATGAAGAATTGATTGCAGAATACATGGGCCTATGAGATGCATTCCTCATTGGTGATCATAAGAAGGGTTTTGATTTTTCATTAGATTCTTCTACCTACTTTGGAGAGAAGGGAAAATTTCTTGGTCAAAATAAAGAATAAACATTGATATCTTCAAGTGAAAACCTCTTCGAGGCACTTTTCAATTAGGGAAAAATTAAAAAAAAAGTCAACCCTTTGAGTGAAAACCTATTTTAGGTGCTCCTAGGTGGGAAATTTGCTCATCCCCTTAGGATGTAGAAAGCCCATCTAGCCTAAGTTCCATAGCTAGTACATGCATCTCTTTAAAACAACATCAAATATTTGAGCATCTTACTCTTGAGTTTCCAAAGATTTTTACCAATTGGCCTTTACCTGAGAAGGCAAATTTTGATTCTTTATATTATCGGGATATTTGGGAAGAACAACAAGAAGATATAATAGAGTAAACTTATCATGACCATACATTGCCTACAATTCTAGAAGATGGATCCACACTCCTTATGGAGAATACAACAAAAGTGAATTTGGGAACCCATGAGGATCCCAAAATTGTTTATCTTGGAGCTTCCCTTATTGAAGTAGAAAATGAATATATTATATCCATTCTTAAGGATTATATAGACATCTTTGCATGGGCATACTCTGACATACTAGGATTAGACCCAGATTTAGTTTTGCATCATCTTGTTTTTGACCCTGATGCTAAAATAATCAAGCAAAAATTAAGAAAGATGTATCCATGCATCACCCTTTTGGTTAAGGCCAAGTTGGAAAAGTTTTTAGGATCTAATTTTATCATACCACTAGACTACTCTGATTGGGTTTATAACATAGTACCAGTGAGTAAAAAGACCCCAAGCATACATATTTGTACTAATTTTCATGATATCAACAAAGCATGCCCCAAAGATGATTTTACTTTACCCAACATCGACATGATCATTGACTCAATTGCTGGGTATGAGATGTTATCCTTAATTGATGGATTTTATAGTTATAATCAAATCAAGATAGCCCCTGAAGATTAGCATAAGACAACATTCACCACTCCATGGGGGACATTCTATTACCAAGTTATGACATTTGGTTTGAATAATGTTTGAGTAACATATCAGCATGTAATGACTATTATTTTCTATGTCATGATGCATGACATTGTCGAAGACTATATTGAAGGACATCCTAACATTTTATGAAGACTATTTGAGAGGCTTCATGCATATAAAGTCTGCTTGAATACTAAGAAATGCATTTTTAGAGTCACATCAAGAAAATTTATAGGGTTTATTGTATCACAACAAGGATCAAATTTGACCCTACAAAGGTCAACACTATTATAGAAATACCTCCACCAAACAATCTTAAATAGTTGTGAGGTTTACAAGGAAGATCTAGTCTATACGTAGGTTCATTTCTCAACTGGTAGATAAGTGCCACCCATTTACCCATCTCTTAAAGAAAGGTGTAACATTTTAGTGGGATAAATATTGTTAAATAAAATTTGTAAATCTTAAAACATACTTGGCCAATGCACCAGTCTTACGACCTCCAACATAAGGAAAGCCACTCCTTCTTTATATATCAGCAATTGAACATGCACTGGGTGCATTTTTGGCTCAACATGATGATCATGGTAAGGAACACATTATTTATTATTTAAACCACACATTGGTAGCCTATGAACATAATTATATGCCTATTGAGAAGGCATGTTTAGCTATGGTGTTCACCACTTAGAAATTGTGACATTATATGCTAAATAACAAAAATATTGTTATCACCAAGGTAGATCCTCTCAAGTTCCTCTTATCTAAAGTAGTTATTCAAGGATGCATGGCTAAATATATTATGCTCCTTAGTGAGTTTGATATTGAGTACCTGAATCAAAAGGTAATCAAAGGACAAGTTATTACTGACCAACTTGTAGAAGCTCCTATTATGACCACTCAACCTCTCAACTTTGACTTTATAGATGATTCTATCATGATGATATAACAAACATCACAATAACCTTAATATTATATGCTCTATTTTGATGGATCCTTCACATCTAGAGGGTTTAGAACTAGCATATTGCTGATTACACCACAGGGGGATTTGATCCCCAAAGCATTCCATATACAATTCCAGTGTACAAACAATATGGCCAAATATGAGGCATTAGTTGTAGGGTTCCATCTTTCTATACAATGGGATATTCAAATCTAAAAGGTATATGGAGATTCATAGCTAATTATAAATTAGAAAAATAACTAATATCAAATAAGGGGTGATAAGCTTGTTACTTATATACAAATTGTTGATAAACTCAAAACACATTTTAAATCTCTATAGTTTGATCAAGTTATACGAGTCAATAATATATCTATCGATGCCATGGCAATAATTGGTTCCATGATTCAAATGCATGATAGTGCTAAAGAATATTAGTTATTGATTGAAAATCTTCTTCAACTGGCACATATTCTATCAAATTCAGAGAGGATATGCACTGTTGTTGATCCTAATCTCTCACCTGAGCTACCATGGTACCAAGATTTTTATAACTATTTCCATAGTCACGTATTTCTTTCCAACCTTTACAACAACCAAAAAAAACTATTCCTTCATCACTTAACATGTTATATCCTCCTTGGAAACATGTTTTATCATAAAGGCCATGATGGAATGCTTCTTTTTTGTTTATCTTTAAGAGAATCCAAGCTGGAACTAAAGGAGGTTCATGAAGGAATGTGTGGAACCCATACCAATGGTGTAGTCCTAGTAAATAAACTTCTCAAAATAGGCTATTATTGGCCCAAAATGGAGACATATGCTTGTAATTATGTAAAGAAGTGTGTTCCCTATCAACAACATGGCAACTTGATACATGCACTTTCCTTACCATTGCAGTTGATTACAACACCATGGTCATTCTCAACATGGGGTCTCTATCTCATTGAGAAAATTAAACCAACATCTTCAGATGGCCATAAGAGCATTTTGATTATAACCAAGTAATTTACCAAGTGGATTGAGGCCATTACTCTCACTTATGTTATTGGGAAATAAATAGCCAAATTCATTCATTACCATATCATCTGTCGATATGGCATCCCATCCCATATTATATCCGATAATGGTAGATCCTTTGTGAACCAATATGTGAAATCTCTTTATGAAAAATTTAAGATCAAGTACAATAAATACACTCTATATAACATGTAAGGCAATGAAAAAGTTGAGGCATCAAATAAAACCATTCTATCTATCTTAAAGAAGATTGTTAATGATTCTAGTCGTAATTGGCACTTTTAACTCTTTCTTGCCCTTTGGGCTTATAGAAACAATCATCACAACCCAACTAGAGATACTCTATACTCCCTTATTTTTGGCACTAAAGCTCTCATCTTGATCAAGATTGAGATCCCATCATTAAGAATATCACTAGAGCACATTGCAGATAATGAAGACTAAATAGCCTCATGACTGCATGAACTAGAGCTTCTTGATGGTAAGCATTTGGATGCCCTAGAAAACTTGCAAGCTTATCAGAATAGATTATAGAGGAGCTATAAAAAATTCATTCTCCCTCAATAATTTGAGATTGGTGACTTAGTTTTGAAAGAGAACCAGAAGAATATGAATGTTAAACCCAAAATTAAAGGCAAGTTTCAACCTAGATGGTTAGGACTATATATTGTCACAACAAATTATGGATCAAGATCATATTGACTACCTAAACCTAATGGTGAAGAAATTTTAGAGCCCATGAACATCATACACCTTAAGAGGTTCTACGTATTAATAGCTTTGAACCATTATCTACAAGACCCCTGACTTGGAGGCAAGTTGTGATATCATAATTTTATCCCACCCTTTTATCTTACCTTGAACATGTTTTATACTACCCTGGTCCCCTTTTCATGATTCCAGATAGTAAAGGCTTTGAATCCTTGGCACTTTGAACACATTCTTCATCCTATTCTAGATTGGTCTCTTTGAGAAGCATATTCTTTGTTATGTCTAAGGCATGTTATAAGCTTGAACAATTTTTATCCCTTGACCAATTATGATCTTGATTATGTCTCTTGAACATTATGAACATTCTTAGTAGTAGTTCTACAAAGCAGTTTAGCCAGGATAGTATTGTGAAGCTTTGGACAAGTGAATAGAAACATATTATTAGTTTTAGATCATTTCTACACTATTACAAATAGGTGAATGCTGATAATTCTTTTTTTACTTTAGGTTTCACATTATTATATATCACATTTGCTACTCTTTAATATTTTATCAAAGATTCTTCACTCTCACCAATTTGTGAGCATGGGCCATTGTAGCCAGCTTAGCTATCTTATTAGAACTTCTACTCTCAAGATGTGCATCTCCTTGATTAGATGGTCCCACCCTATGCACATTTTATCCCAAAAACACCAAAAACATTATAAATACTTTAAAAATACCAAAAACATCATAACATGATCCATAAAAGAATAAAAACATTATCTCATGATTCTATACATTTGTACATTCTTATTCCACCATGCTACTCTCTTTCCATTTTGCAAGCACAAAAACACTAGTTCATTTCATCTTATCCCATGCATTTGCCATTTTTCAAGGTCATTCTTTCTCATCCAGATTCTTGTTTGCCAGAACATTCTCATTTATTTGTCATATCTTCCATTTGTTCTATAACATTAATCATTTTGGTCTGATCATCATTTTTCTTTTATCTTATTTCCTAGGAGAACTACATTTGGCCTAAATTTCATGTTGGAACATGCATCCATAGAACTATGTAATCAACATCCACTTGTATTATACATCTAGAGTTAGCTTGGCCAATCCCTTCCTTTTATTCTCTCCTCCCATTTCTTCTGTCATTGTTCCTCTTTAATTAGGGAACAATTATCATGTCATTATTCTCTGTTATGATGTGGTAGAAAGTAATGCCTCTACTACACATGCATAAACATTTATCTTTAAACCGCACTAACTTGGTTTTTTTTGTGTGTTTATTTGAGTTTTCTTGGTGTTTTATTGTGCTTCCACACCTCTCCTTTTAATTCTTCTCTTTTTCTCTTTTTATTACTTCTTGTGTCATCTTGGTCTTGTGTTTTCTTGATTATTTTTTTGCTTATCTCTTTTATGTTTCAGAACATCTTGATGATTCACATGGATCTTTATTATTCATATCTTGGTCTCATATCATTAAGACATTCTTGAATTTTGTTTTCAAACATTTTATTCATACTTAAGATCATATCTTGATTTAAAGTTAGGTTCATTTATGTTTATCTTTTTCTTTGTTTTTTCTTTTTTGTTTAAATGTAAATCACTGTAACTCTAGTTTTGGTCATTATTTTACCATTATCCTTACTTATAGATATTCACATTTGAACTGGCTCAGTGAAATTGTAATCTTATGTCATTCTAAGTTATTCATACTTATGATGCCTAATTTCTTTTGCTATAGCAATCACTTTATGCTCAGGTCTCAACGTCTTAATGCCAACATTAACTTTGATGAATGATTCTCAAGAATAGTTTGCAAAACCTAGGCTCATGATATGGAATTAGGCTTCTAGGTAACATGCATTTTAGGATTATTTGTCTATGCTTAGATGTAAATATCTTTTCATAAATTATAAGTCTAATCAATTCTTGGTCATTTTTCATCATTCCTCATTCCATTCTCTCCCAAACCTGGGTGAACTACATTGGCCTGAAGTTCATGTTGGAACATGAGTCCATGGAACTATGTAGGCAACACTCAATTTCTATCACGGTCAACTCAGCTATCTCCATTCTTCTTTTCATCTCTCTCATCACTTTGTACATTCTCATATGCTTGGTTTTATATTGCTTTCTAAGCCATTACACCATCACATGTATGTTTGTGTTCTTTCACTTTAACCTATCTTTTTTGTTATATTCTTGAGATATTTTTCTTGCCAATTGCCCATGATAGGGAAAAACATCTAAATAATGTTTGAATCAAATCAGATATATAGGGGCAAATCATTATTTATTCTTTATCAATGATCAAAATTTGCCCTACTAGGGCAAAACTATCTTATCATGATCAAATGTACTCTATTGGAGTACTTATTATATTCTCTTTAGAGACCCCATTCTAGTGGTGCTTCCCTTCCTAAATTAGAACATTATTTATTTTCCTCTAATTCTAATCTCTCCACATTAAAGCCCATGATGGCATTATTTTAGTGTGCAACTTGTCTCAGGATTGATCAATACCGTAAACGTGTAACTTGTACTCTTAATTTGGGTACATTTAAAGTGTGTCCCTTACATTTATGGATTATATATTTCCCATTTCCCCCATCTCTAGGGCCTATTATACCTCTCATTATATTTTGATTATTGATGGTAATCACATGTGCAAGCATTATCTCATCTAGATGTGATTTATTCTATGGGTTAATCTCTCATTTTCTCTCTCTTTTGAGAGTCTATCCTTTTCTTCCATCCTAGTATGTCCTCTTGAGGGGGAATCATGGGTATGTTCTAATTTCTTATTGACAACTATTTTATTTGAAAATATGTCACTTAACCTAAATGTCTCACTATGCCTTCTCAAATAGGGGAAAAATGTAGACATCCAATTCCTAACACCATTTGTGTTGAAATTGTCAATCTTACTCAAATTGCACTCAAATGCACATTTTAGGTCAAAATCCATAAAATTCCCTAAATGGTTCAAAATTATCACTTACAAGTGCCAGTTTAGGTCAAAGTATCCCTAAATAGGGCAATGCATTTTATGGGCTAGCTAACTTTGATCAAATCATTTTGAGTCAAAATGACAAATTCACCATTTAGTGCTCTAGATCACTCTTTTCTTCTAATTAATTGGTACACATCATGTACATTTTTTATTTTCTATTGGAAACATCTTAAATGGGAATACAGGTCCAACACATCTAACATCACCTTCCAGTTCCTCTCTAATCAAATTATGACCTAGTAATATGTCTTTCTGACCATTTTGATTAATTATGCACTAATTTACAAAGATTTGCTCTAAACTTAATTAAACTTACTTAAGCTATTTAATCAAATTTAAGAGAATAAGTAAGAATTCCATATATATTTTTGAATATCTGCATTACCTAGTGACATCATCTATGAGGCAGCATCCATCAAGCCATAAGTGCATAAAATATCAAGATTATTGGTAACTCATGCCTAGTTAATTCCTCCCATACCTCTTTAATGATTATTTATCTTGAAGATAATTATGGATTTAATTCCAAATATTAGGATTATCCATGGACACAGATCTCAAACTTGAGATGGATGATCATGGTTGATCCTGACCAATCTCAAAAATCTATAAATAGAGAGGCCATGGACATGAAATTTAAGCTTGAACATTGCCAAGTTATAATGTTAAATTGTTTCCACAAACCTTTACATTTGATCATTGATTTTGTTTACAATCTTCATTGATAAGATAGTTTAATGATTTAGAATCATGAGCCTAGGTACTATGGAGTGTTCTTGAGACATTGGAGGAGTTTTCCACCTTTGTTGACAAAGACAAGGATGCTTGGTCAAGGGAGAACATACTTTTGAGCCACATAGGTATGGTGAATCCATTTGGGAAGGTAACATGATGTTGCTTTCTTTCATTTTGTTTCTTGTTATCCTTTTTAATTCCCATAGGAATAGATAGGCTTAGTTAGTTAGTTCTTTATGAATTTTTCATTATTTATGGACTAGTGTTTTACTAACTTGCTTTGTAATACTCTCTACACCCTCCTCCTTATCTCATGATATCTTCAAAGTATGAAGAATCTCATCTTGACTCTTTGAGCACTGCTCCTCTTTAAGTTAGACAAATACTACAAAGTGTTGGCAAATGGGTTGGAGATCCACTAGACACTAGGTGAACCCATACAAAATTATAGGATTTCCAAAATTCTTTCATTGCATTTGCTTTCAATCCATAATCATTTCATGAGGCATATGACACTCCTAATTATGATACTACTACAAAATAATGAGTATGGCTCTTTATAGAGAAAAATGCTTGGGATTTATTCCCACTTCATATGGGAAGGAAACTTGTTCAATGTAGGTGGATCTACAAAAAAAATTATAGTAGATGGGTCTATAGATAAGTTCAAAGCATTTTTGGTAGTAAAGGGTTTTTTCTCAAGTACCTGACATTGATTATATTAAGACCTTCACCCCAATTTCAAAAATGAACTCAATCTGACTTACCCTTTCCATTTTCATAACACATCATTGAGATGTTCATTAGATAGATGTGAAGAGTACCTTTCTTCATGATGACCTAAAAGAGAAAATATACATGGATCAAACGTAAGGATTTATGGAATATTCTACCTTAGGTTAAAAAATTTAAAAATCTATCTATGACCTCAAATAAGTGCCTTGATCTTGGTATGCCAAGATGGACTCATTTATTATTTTGTTTGGGTTTTATAGATGCCATTCTAATATGAATGTTTACATTTTATGGTGGGATGATTCACTATTTATTATGGTTCTCTACATGGATGGCCTATTGATCATAGGGATTTCAGATCAAAGGTAGAATTTAGTTATGACTAAGCTCCCCATAGTTTATATAAGGTTTGATAAAGAGAGTGGGACCATACAAAGAGTGAGGAAGAGGAAAATAATAAATACAAGGACAAAGATAAAAATAGATCTTGAGCAAAGGGAGAATGTGTTTCAATTGGGCAAAAGACCTAATAATCACCCTAATGACCTAATGAATTACATTAAGGACTTTAATATTCTTGTTAATTCTATTGGGTCAACATTGAAGTAAATTCACCAAATTAATAAGGAGGATTTGAAGAGATGGAAAAATATGATCATCATACCGGCTCCTCAAGAAGTAATAGATGAGGTATGAAGTGTAGTTGCAAAGCTATATGACATCTTAATTAACATTAAAATTTCTAGGGAAGCTAGTCAGGCCCATAGAGTAGAGATAGCCACACTATGGAACAAGATGAAGAACAAGGAAATAAGGTTAAAATTTTTGGTCTAGTGTTACAAAATAATTGCATTTGATAAGATAAACTTAATGACTAGTATGGTCACTTCTTAATGCCTTAACTATATGATTGCCAAAAGGGATGCCTCCCTGAACTGGCATAGATCAATGAAGAAGTTGTTGGGTATTTTTATAAGTCATGAAAGATTGGATTGGATCATTTTAAGTTAGTGTCTTAAATTTTTGAAGAGAGCCCAATGATTAAATCCAATCTTTGAACACTTGATTTTAAAAGATGTATATTAGATTAGAATCTGCTTATCAACCTAAAGATCCATTAATCCTATACATGTATAAAAACACCTTATATTCCATGAATTTTGTTTTTTTATTTAGATTTATTATTATTTATACCTTACCCCTGGCCTACATGGAGGTAATTAATGTAGATAAATAATTGTATTCTCAGTTTCAATCATTGACTCCACTTAGTCTTAGACCTATCTACCTAGATTTTAATCCAATCCCTAATGTAACCTAGAATAATGTGGCACAAAACTAGACCTTAGTCCATAACAAATTACCATTATACCATGTTAACTATAATTACCATGCCAATTTATTAAACAATTCTACTTTTAACCATTAGGGCCAGAGTCAACCTTCTATACCAGTTAATAATACATCCATAAGATAATGCTCCCAATTTGAATAAGACTATGATGGAAGCCATCCATAGAATGGTACAAAAACTAAGTAATGAATTCATCACCATACAAAAATGTATGGATAATATAGGTGGATAAAAATCTAACTAAAATAATTAGGGTTATGGGTTCCAAAGGTATAATGAGCCTTTCAATAGGTCTAAAAATAATCAAAAACATCAAGGTCCTTCTAATAGTATGCCATATATTAATATTATGGCTTCAAATATTCTAAAATGGTGTTGAGTCCATAAAACCAAAAAACATGAGGAGCTAGATTATATTAAACTTTACATTTCTTTCAAATTCTTTCAATAGGAAGCTGAAGGCAAGAAATTTTTCAAGTCATTGAGAGACATTTTCATCAAATTCTTCAAGAAACCCTAGTATGGCTATGGTATTTCACACATAAGACTTTCCATTTCTAAGAGAATATGATAATGAACCTGAAGACAACACATATTATGTTCATGATTTCTATCAGTACCAATAAGTCAAGAATAATTATAACTTAAGGAGAAAGTAGCCTATAACTTTTTAGACACATCCCAATAATAGTGCCACCATTCCTCCTAATGTGAATGCTAATGATAATCCACCACTACCAAGGAAAAGAATCTACCTCCACCCAGGAAGGATAAGTAGCCTCTTCCTAATAAAAAGGATCGGTCATAGAGCTTTAATGATTAGGGAAAGGGAGGATACAATATTGAAAAAGATATGAAAAATATTAAATCCAACATCAGTCTTCACAAGTTTGATCAAATCATTGAATAAAGATAGATATTACTCAAGGCCTTGACAAGGAATATTTATGACAAGTCCAAGACTTCCCATTTAAATATAATGATGTATAAATATAAATATAAAGTACCACCTTTCCTATTGATAGTTTGAATGGTCATAAAGAATGTACATAGCTACCTGGTTAATTTTAGGGTATCAACCAACGTGATGCCTATATTTGTTTTCCAAAATTTGAGTTTGACTTTTGATAAGTCAAAAAGAGTAGTATTACAGTTCGATAAATCCTTGGCCCTATATGTGAGAGAATTGATAAATGTGTGCATATATATGGTATTAGAGCCATGTGTATATCAGACTATTGATATAATATTTATTGATATTATAGAGGCATATAAATTATTATTAAGTCAAGATTGGTCCAAGATGTTAAATGGGTACATGTCCAATGATTTCTCCCACATGTGGCTACCTTGGAAGGGGGTACCAAATTAAATTAAGGTAGAAAGGGATTCAAAAATGAAGTACTTGATCACTAAGTATAACACTAATAAGGAACAATTAAACTTTATATCGATCCATGTAGGTGTGTACATGTTCATCACTAAACAACAATTACATGAACAATTAATTTAAGGTCTTTCATGATTATGGACCCTACACTTTCAAGGAGTTCATTCAATTCAGGGTTATGGTATAGGTGTGTCCTTAGTGGACCCATAAGGTAAACAATACCTCATTTTTTTATAGGTTTAAGTTCCCCTCCACCAATAACTAAGATAAATATGAAACCCTAATATTAGGCCTATAATTCACATTAAATTATAATGCCAAACAACTATTATTGTTTGGTAATTCAGAACTAGTTGTAAATTAGATTAAAAATAAGTACTAGTGTAATCTTGCCTACATAAATAAATATGAGCACTGATCTTGGGACTTAATCTAATCCTTTGAGGCATTCATCATCAAGGCCATCCCAAGAGAAGAATCATATAGTTGATTCATTGGTAGCCTCCACTACCAATTTGGCACCACTTTAGGACTCAAAAATGTAGAAAATTTTAGTGGAGTTGGTCCCATGCCATCTTGTCCTTGATAATGTGGATAATTTCTAGGTATTTTATGATGACCATAAAATCATATAGTTCCTAAATAATTCTAGAGATTTTGAATCCCAGATAATAGATGAAGTATTTAGCCTATGTAAACTGAAGATATGGGTAGAGAAGGTGTTCTATAACTAAAATAAAATTGAATTCCCTTGGGTATGGTATCCTTAGAAATAACTTTTGATGTCAACCCATAGGCCCAAAAGTAAAAATAGATAAAATAAATTGAATCTGACTTCACCAAGGAAAACTTAAGGACTAACCAGGTTCCTTAACTAGTGAATATAGGTTTGAACTATACTAAAAGTAAAAAACATAAGATGAAGGAATTACTTATAGATTATAAAGATGTCATTGTTTAGACATATGAAAACCTAGATATATTTGATCCCAGGGTTATTACCCATACCATCTCTTTAAAAATAGAACACAAGCCATTTAGGTAGAGGTAGATACTAGTAAATTCAGTCTTAGAAACACTCATAGAAACATAGGTACATAAGCTCCTAGATGCCAATATTGTTTTTATGATTAGGCACTTAACCTGGGTAGATAATCTAGTATAAGTTAGGAAAAATAATAGATAAATCATGTCATGTGGATTTCATGAACTTAAATAGAGCCTCATAAAAGGACAATTATCCTCTACCTTCCCTGGATGAAGTAATATAGATGGTGAGAGGCTCAAAGATGATATCTTTCTTGGATGGATTATTAGGTTACAACCTAGTTTTAGTTAATGAAGAAGATAGGATGAAGATAACTTTTCCCACCAAATGGGGGACCTTTACATATAAAAGGAAGTCATTCAACCTAATTAATGCAGGGGCCACTTTCCAAATAGTAATGGATATCATGTTTTAGGGGTTGGTGGGGAAATGTATCATCATCTACATGGATGATCTTAGGTATTTTCTGAGAATATATATGACCATGTAATCCATCTATAGAAATTCCTAGATAGGTGCACATAGTGTGGAATTTCTCTAAACCCCCAAAAATGTTTTTTTGGGGTGACTGAAGGAAAACTATTGGACCATATTATAAATAAATAAGGGATATCCATTGACCCAAACCATGTCTAGGCCATATCGAAGATAAAACTACCTAAAAATAATAAGTAATTGAATTCATTCTTTATCAATATTGACTTTGTGAGAAAGCTCATTTTTTTCATAAAAAATCGTGAAACCATTACATGACATGTTGAAGTAGGATGAAAATATTGAGTGGATGATAAGCCAATAAATTATTCTAGGATATTAAAATGGTAATTACTCAAGACCAAATTCTAATCAACCTAGTTTTCAATAAAGATTTCTATCTTTATTCTCTTACTTTAGAACATACTCTTATTATGGTATTGACATAAAAGGTAGAAGATAATGAGCACCCCATTGCCTTCATGAGTACCAACTTGAAGAATGTAGAACTAAAGTAATCCATGATTAATAATAATAATATATATGCCTTGATCAAGGCCATTAATAAATTTAGATATTATATTCTATGAAATAAGACATATGTCATTCTCCCTGACTTGGTCCTTAAACTCATGCTTAGCTAAAATGAACTAGGAGAAAGAAGATGGAAATGGCTGGCCAAATTTCAAGAGTTTAACCTTGAAATTAGGCTAGATAAAATGGTAAGAGGTTAGGGCCTGATCTAGCTAATGACTCAAAATGACCCACACATTTATATTGAATAAATCAATGAATCCCAAGTACTAAGAAGAGAATAGTATTCACATATCATTTATTACTTTCTAATAGGGACATACCATATAGAGTTGAGTAGAGATAAAAATCAAGCTCTCAGGCTCAAATTGGCTTACTTCATAATCAAGAAATGGGTCCTTTATAGAAATAACTATGAAGTCATCTCCTAAGGTACATTTTGAAAGAAGAATCTAAGGACATACTAGACAACCTACATCAGAAGGTTGGTAACAAGTGTATACGCATAATATTTTTAAAATTTATCAATTACTAATTATTTCTCTCTTGTAGGAACCCATCGAGTCTCAATCTCTCTGAGTGTATTCCTTAAAGGGTGAAGTAATAAAGGGGTGTGCTGATCATTGGTGCTTTACAAGATTGTTGTTTCCTATACCATCACTTTCTATCTACAAAACCTTCTACTATACAATTCCCTAAGCTTTTACATCCCTCTTGCACACTCTTCCAACCAATTCACCACCTTACTTAGCCCTTCCTAAGCCTAAAACCCTTTTTGAAAATTTAAAGTACACTATCAACCTAGGTTGACCCTATATTTAACTTTTTCAAAACACTTTAGGGTCTAGGTCAGCCTTGACCTACCTACACTGAAACCTAAGTTATTTTTATAAAATAATGATATAGAGTTGAGGTGGGTTGAGCTTGTCAGCTAAACTTTTAGAAATGTTTATCATTAGATTTATCTATATAAACACATTCATATCACCATTTTTAAGAGATAATAAAGTTAATTATTTTTTTACTTCTTTACAATATGCTCTTTGACCATTCTACTTGAAGATTTATTGCTTAGGGTTTATACTTGGATAAAAATCTTATCTTGTGGAAAATTATTGGATGTTTAGGCCTTTCTTAGTGATCCTTACAAACCACAACAACCTCTTATGAATCACCTTTGGCCAAGGGAGAGATTGAGTCTCAATAGGTTCATCTTCAAAGTAAGTATCTCTAAATTTACTCCTCTATTTTAGTAGATAGAAGTAGCATAAGTAATGGTGTTTAAATATATTGCTCTTTTGATGCATTAGGGTTTTATATATACATAGTTTAATTAGAATTATTTTATGCATGTTTAATTTTTATGTTTATTATTCCCATTTTGTACCACAAGCTTTGTTGAATACTAGATTAAATTTTAATTTACTTGTATGTACTTAGTGAATATGAAAACACAGGGTCTAGCTAGGGTTATTGTATGGTGTTACTTGACTAGAGGATTTTGAACCCTCTCTAGTGATTTTATTATGGTAAGAGATACCTTGGTTAGGTCTAACATATCCATTTTGGTCATGACCTAAAATATCTAATGTATCAATAGACGAAAGTGTAAGTAAGATTTAATTTATCCAAACTAGGATTGATTAATAGGCTAGCTATATTTTCCTTTATATACATTCTAGTGAACCTAACGTGAATCGAAAACTTGTAGGTTTTCTTTCACATATTAATTCTATCATCATATTATATATTTATATTTTTTCAGTACTATATTGACGCTGTCAATATAGTTCTAACATTTTGTGAGGAGGTTTAACACACAGTCACTCCAAAATGTCTATGTTCTATATATGTAACTTTTCTCCAAATATAGGTGATTAGATCAATTAGTCAACACAATCTTATTTTTCATTCACAATATTGCATACATAGTCAAACTAGTTAACTCTATTCATAATTCTTCTTTTAAATATAGATGAGTGCATACATAGTTAAACCAGTTAACTTTGTTCATAGTTTTACTTTTTATCATACAAGTTTATAAACATAGTCATGGAAGTGCACTCTGTTCATAGCTTCTTTTTGGAACATAGGTTTTGAAAACTCCATTGAGTCAGTCGAATCTATTTGTAAAATATTTAAATCATCACTTGAGCATCACAACACAAATTTTTGCAATATAAGTATCTTCAAGCCCACCAAGGTTCATTCTTACTCTCTCTATCATTTAAATATTTCATTTCTAGTATTTTTTTCATGAGTTTACAATCTATAAAATTAAAAACCTATAAAAAATTGGGTCAACTAGCTCGACACAGTTCTATATCTTATTTTCTATGTAGAAGACATAGTCAACTTATTCAACTATGTTCTTTTAGATATTACTTCTGTAGAATAGTAGCAGCCTAGTCGATTCTATTCTACATATATAGTGTCACCTACATAAACTTTTTACTTTTCAAATTTAACAAAATTAACCTCTTTATGATATTAATTAGTTCACTTTTCATTTTATTTGCTTACATACTTAGAGTAATAAACATAGACTAATTAGGTGATTTTTCAATTTATCATAATAGTCACACTATTTTTCTTTTTTATACAAAATTCGAAATCACTTTACAAAAAAAAACATTAAACATTTGTCTTTTGAAGGCCTATCTACTTGAATTTCATCACCAAGGGGAAGATACTTGGTTTTCTAGCCAATTATAAATACGTGATTAATGATATATATTGGTAATGAAATTGACACCCTTATCATTGTGGGATTATCATGTGAGAGGATAGGCCCCAATACCAAGATAGTATCATCACCAATATAGATCCCTTTTAGCCTAAAATTCTTGAAACTATCCATAGATTAATTTTTAGTTCCTTCCTATATCCAACTCCTCATCACATTAATTTCAAAATTTATTATAACTTAACAACATTTAAGAATGACAATTTAGTTATAATTTAAATTCAAGTTTTCATTTATTCCTTGATCATTGTATTTTATATTACAAAACTTGCATTATCCACCATTAGTGTAAGTTTTATGTTGTGTGTTATAATTGAAACAATCACATTGATCTAATTTCTTGTGTGCTTCATTTCATTTACTTAGATATTATCTTGAAAAAAATTCTCTATTTTTAGAATATTATCATCCCCACTGATATAGTCTCTTACATATTCTCAATCTTGCTTACCTTCAATACATAGTCTCTCTACATGACTATGTGTATTATCATCTTGTTTATTTTCACATTTTCAAGTACATAATTGACCTATCTAGTTGTGTATCTTTTTCATCTGTCCAATTTCTTCATTTTTAGTACACAATAGATCTATATGATTGTGTATTATTTTAACCTTCTCTAATGTTATCCTTGGAAAAACATGATCAACCAGTTGATTGTGTCTTTTACATATTATTATGTGGACCTTTCTCATAGACTCTATCAACCTAGTCGACTTTGTACCTATTGGTCGATACTATTTTGAGTATGGTCAACTTCATTATTTTTATTTCTTACTTCTTAATTTCACATTTTTTCTTCAAGCATCATGAAATCCCCTATCAAAATAATTTTAGACAACCTAAATCCATTTAGATGTTATATGGGATGTTTTTTTCTTCTTACCTTTACTAACTAATAATATCCTCACTCTTGGAGCACCTCTTCTCCTCCATTTGTTGATTGTAACATGGATCAAATCACTCAAACAAATGAGATTTGTGGCTTAGATCTTTTTTATACTTATCAAGATAATTCCCAACTTCAAAAATCTCACCATAATGTGGAATAAATTGATACAAGCCTATCCAATAACCCCACATGAAATTTTCCACCTAGTAACCCTCCCCCTAATACCAATTTGGGGAATGCTCCTACCAACAAGAACCCACCAATTGATATAACTCAAATTCTTGCACAAATAGTGCAAGAAATGAACATCATGAAAATAAATAACACCTCTCAAATAATGTAGCTACAACATCATTTGATATACAGGGCTAATCAACCTCTCATTCTTCTTCCCCAAAATAATCAAAATTTTATCCCTCCATCTCTTAGAGATGCCATGGGGAATGTCATTACCCAACCTATCATGCATAATAATATGATTCAACACATTTGAAATAAGCCTTTGACCCATTTCATTATATCCATTGATATTAGTAATATATCTCCAACTATTAAATATGATGGGATCAAAGATCATGATATTTTCTTAATGCATTTAATAGTCTTTATAAAGAGTGGATCCAAACTAATACCTTCACCATAACTAGACTTTTAGTTAAAATGTTCACTAGTGATGTATAAAAATTATATAACCAACTTACCCAACATTATATATGGCAATTTGAGGATTTAGTCAATCCTTTAGTTAAATAATTCCAACACAATGATCTTCCTAAAAATTTTCTTAGTTATTTCATCAATGCTAAGTAATCTCCTACTAAATCAGCTCATGATTTTATTATATGATGGAAATATTTGGCACAAAAGGATGATCACAATATGACTGATGACAACTTGTTTAATATTTTCATAATGGTATTATCACCTTCACTCTAATACAAGGTTCAAAATTTCACTTCCCAAACTTTAAATGATGCTCTTAACCAAGTTAAGTGTCAAGACTTCCTAATGAAATAATTTGAACCTAAAACTAAAATCATCAAGGGATCTTTCCAACATTCAAACAATGCCATAAATGGAAATACTCCTCAACCCAAAAAAAGAGTAGACAAAGCATAAAATCCATAACCTTCCCATATGTCACTAACTATGTAACAAATGAAACAACTTTTAATGCCTTCTAAAATGTTCACGTATCATAATAATCCCCCTAAATGGTATGATCTTAATCAATTTTCTTGGTTTCACACCAATATCAGTTAGTCTCATGAAAAATGTTGAGGGATTACAAAATGTGTCTTTTATTTTATGCTAGGTGATTTATTCAATGATGATTTCATGAGCAAAATCCATCATCAAGATTATGTTAATACTACTCAAAAGAAACAATGTTCCAAATATTCTTCCTCTAAAAACCCCAAAACTTTCTCCACATCTAACCCTCAATAATCAAACCAAAGAAACCATAATAAGTGAATGTAGATAATGGGATATTTATGTGATTGATGTTTATTATGATCAATACTATACTAATTCATAATAAGTAAATGTAGATAATGTCAATTACTAGTGCAAACCAACCCACAAATATCTCATAATCAAACAAGAGAAACCATAATTAGAAGAGAAACTTCTAAAATATACTACTACCACTAAATTATCTTTAGAAACTAATGATCGACCACCTCCTCAATCCAAACCAACACCCACTTCTCTTTATCCTAAACATATTTTACCCTATAATCCTCATGTTAGTTCTTCCTCTTCCAAAATTCATTAGAACTTCTTAGAGGAACTCAACTTTATTCCTTGAAAAATTCCTCTCATGGAGTTAGTTCTTCCCTCTCCCTATCATCATAAATTCCTAATGATACAACTCCAAGAAATTGAACAACCATCTTCCTTAGAAGAGGAACCACCTTCTTCAAAACCATTGAATCTATTTGTCCTTTTTAAAAACCTTCCATAGAGTTCCTTGAAGAAGACATGATCAATGACGAAATTCACTTTGAAGCTAATGATCCACCACTCTTTATCAAAATAGCCATTTATACCACCCTCATTCACAAATTATTAGTAGACAAAGGGTCGATTATTAATGTGACATCTCTTTGGTTCATTCAACAACTTAGATATAACAAAGATCATCCTAATCAAACTCATTTAATGTGTCATGTATTTGAAAAAACCAATCAAAGGTTTCTTGGTTGTATTTGGATCCCTTTTAATATTAGACCCAAAACTATATGTACTAATATTATGGTCCTTGATTTACCATTATCTTATAATATACTCCTAGGATGCCCATGGACTCATCACATGATGGCTATTGCCTCTTATGGAAGCTAATGCATTAATTTTTTTCATAATATAAAATGGTATAAACATGAGGCCAATCCTAACCCATAGAGTATTCACCTCCCCAATCCTTAATCTCAATATCATATTCCCACTATTCCAAAAATTAATAGTGCACCTTTACCTGAATTCATCAATATGAATCTAGATTTATAGGTCACTCTTGATGATTCTAATGATGATGAGCCAACCAATTTGTAAAATACATGAAATATTGCCAAGCTACATACTTACATTTTGGAGTGGCTTCCTAATTTCTTGTTACCTCATAATTATACCATCCATCTTATCAATGAGATCACCAATTTCCATCCTCTATGTAATGTACATGAATCATATTATATATAATATGATTTCACATCTAATAAATATGGATTATCTAAGCTATTTCAAGACCCTTTAACCATGTCACCACATAAATTTAGTGATCTAGGCATCTCACCTTCTAAAGTTCCTTTAGAGTCACAAGCATGTATTATCTCTCCCACTTATGAAGATAACTACATGATGTCCCATGCTAAATTAAGAGACTTGGATGTTCAACATTATAAAATAACCTTAGCTCAACTACATGATTTTCATACCATTGCCAAAGATATTGAGTTAGAACCTAAAGGTCATATACCTCCAATTAATTCTCCACTTCTCGATACTCCTTGAGTGGTTGAATAAATATTAATTGCATATTTATAACTTCTAAAACATTATATACATCCTATCACATTGGTTATTCTACCTAATCCTCTCTCCACCAATGCTTCCAAAAATAAACCAATTGAATTTAATCAACCTTCCTCCATAGTTTCACTACTCCCAAGATCACTCTTGATGCTGAGGCCAAAAATTTATGTCAGATACATTATAAATATATCACCATGGTAATAAAATCATTTACATTGAATTATATGTGTCATATTATGGAAATCTACCTATGTTACCTAGTGATGAAGCCATCCTTGATTTGCTCCATGCCTGAGAATCTCAACTTCCTCAACAACATCATAAACTTGGGAATTTCAAATGAAAGGCTCCTTATTTTAATAACTTTTTTGCTAACATCAATCCAAAATCCAATCCCATTTCCTCTCTTCCCAATTCAACATATCATTTTCAATATAGAAATGTTATTCTTATCGAGGAAACTACAAGAATGGAATATGGCAACCCTCATGTCCTCAACGTATAACAGTTTATAGAGAACTCCCACCAGCTAAACATGCTAAAATTAGTTTATTTTTTGATAAATATCATGATACTTTTTATTTTTCATATGAATACATGCTTGGAATTGATCCTTATATCTTAGTGCACAACATAATTACATACCCCAACACTAAACTAGTTCATAAAAATAATGGAAATTTCCTCCCAAAGTTTCTACCATATGCCATAAATAAATTGTCAAACTATTATATCCCAAGTTTATTAAACCTATGGATCATTCTGAATGGGTGTCAAATATTTTTCTCATTTGTAAATATGTTACCGTGGTTATTGACATTTGCATCAACTTTTGCAACCTCAATCTTGCTTGTTCTAAGGATAATTTTCAATTACCTTTGATAAATCCCATCATTAATTACACTGATAGATATGAAATGTTGTCCCTCATGTGTGGTTTTTATGCTACAATCAAATTCATATCACCTCCAAATACCAACACAAAACAACTTTCACCACAAAATGGGACACTTATTTCTATGTTAAAATGTCTTTTGGCCATAAAAACATCAAATCTCCCTATCAAAAAGATATGAACCACATTTTTCATGACCTTATACATAATATTTTGGAAACCTCTATGGATGATCTCATTTCCAAGTCCAAAATTCATAAAACCCATCTTTCTAAACTTGCCATCATCTTTGATCGACTTGTCAAATACAAAGTTAGACTCAACCCCTATAAATGTGATTTTGGCATTACATCTGATAAATGAATAGGGTTATAAGTCTCTCTTTATGATATTGATGTCAACCCTACTAAAATCAATACCATAGTGAACATTCCTAATCCTCATTCCATTCTAGGCATACATACTTATGTCATCAAGCTTGGGGCTGTTAGAAAACCACTGGGTTGAACTCAAATAATGGTATATTTTTCTAAACTTTAATAATCAAATTATATTATTCTAAAAATATTAATTAATTAATATTTTAATAAATATATATTTCATAATAAATTAGTTATGATTCATATAGATCATGATCAAATCAACAGAGTCAACAAAATTACAAATATAGTCTATCACAAATGTATAACTACTGAATAATAACAAAGCAACCAACTACTGAAAGTTAATACAATAAAATTATATAATAAGAGTAGCCAAAATTATATTTATAAAGTAAAATATTACAATATTTTTACATCAGAGTGTATATAAATAATTAAAAGGTTCTATGGAACCAACGAGTGTCTATAAATTCATTATATGTAAATAAATTGAAATCATGAGTAAGAGTCTATATCGGTTGATTGTTGGAGGAGAGGAAGAGCATCATCAGAGTGATTTTCCACACCAACCACAAACTATAGATCCCCCTCACAATGACCAAATAAGGAATGGCCCTCCTTTCATGGATGAGCAGATGGTAATGGTGTAGTTATTGAGAAGTCAACTAGAACCTAATTGTTGTAAGATTCTAACTACATGAAACATATAATAAATAATTTTATTTCTAAAATGACATCATGCATACATGCATATAATAAAATAAGTGAAATGATAACATTTAAATATAAACATTAATTTTTCCAAAGTTTTCATATAATTTAATGATCCATTAGATCAATCATAATCTCTCTCTCTCTCTCTCTCTCTCTCTCTCTCTCTCTCTCTCTCTCTCTCTCTCTCTCTCTCTCTCTCTCTCTCTCTCTCTCTCTGTCTCTCTCTCTCTCTCTCTCTCTCTCTCTCTCTCTCTCTCTCTCTCTCTCTCTCTCTCTCTCTCTCTCTCTCTCTCTCTCTCTCTCTCTCTCTCTCTCTCTCTCTATGTGTGTGTGTGTGTGTGTGTGTGTGTGTGTGTGTGTGTGTGTGTGTGTAATTTTAAGTGATAACTTATATGTATACATATATATGTTTTTATGAAATATTCATAAATAATATACTCGTCTTGATTTATAATCCATAATTACATATATATGTATGTATATGTTCATATACCAAGATCCTTACTAAATAATATTAACTAATAATTAAACCAAATGTTTAATGTAGTTTAATAAGCATCCATGAGATATTTATATAACTATATTACACACAGCTAAAAATGAAACATAATTCAATTGATAAATTATGTTCCATTTTCATACTCACATATGTGTATATGTCTTTTAAATGAAATAGACAGTCAATACTATTCAAGAAGATTGTCATAAATGATACCCAATCAAACCATAAAAACTAACTACAGTTTAATTTTTGACTTGGTTTATTATGTATACATAGCTCAAGTATATACATTCATAAACAATTAAAATCAAATGATATTAAGTTTGTGGTAATGGTAATGATAATTAACTAATCAATTCATACGTCAACTAATAATCTACCAAACATAGACCAGACATAATTCTTTATATGCAGTTAATATAAGTTTCTATACTCAGTTGATATATAAATATCTTCATATACAGTTCACACAAGATAATATAATCATAATGTAAACACAATAAACATAAACTTAATTAAGTCTAATAATGTCACTTAACCATCCATACCAAAACTAACTCACAATATTATTGCATATATAGATGAATAACTATTTGAGATGTGTCTAAAACAATTTCCAGCTATCCCTTCTAATGATATGCAAAAAGACTCACAGTCCTCATATATTCATTTAAATACAATTGACTCCTAGTCAACCCATAATATTGTATACATAGTCAACATGCTAAGGATTACATATCCAAATTCAAAGACATTCATACATAGGTGACTCATATGAACTTGCATACAATCTAAATTTAGTAATAGTATATTTAAAAATAATAATAACTTAAATACATAGTTAAGATAGATAATATCACTTGACCATCTATGCATATTATACCAAAACTAACTCATAATCAGCCCAAAAAAATTATATGTAGTCAACATTCAAAGGCAACATACAGAACTCATAAATTCCTCTTAACATGATCAATTTATAAGAAGTTATATTCATAAAAAAATACATTCTTGCATACACAAAATCAACTCAAAATAATATTAATCTTGTTCATGCGATATTAAATAAATTTTGACTCACAAAATTTCATGTACAGAGTATAACCATTTAATAATACTTAGCCCTTATAAATTTAGAAACATAATGAATACAAGCTAAGTATTTTCCATATGAAAACCTAGTTTACATATCGCAAGTCGAATGGATAAATAAACACATAGGCCTTTCATTATATTTCATTAAACAAGTAATACACATACCTTTCTCTAAATAAAATGAATCAAATAAACACACAACCAATTCATTTTGTATAAATAATATAGTCAACAAATAGACATTCAGACCCTAATTGGAACCCCTAACCAATAATGTTTTGAACCCTTGTATTAACCTAAAATTATTTACTAACACTAAGTTGTAGCTAAAATAATACCTAGTCCTTTGTTTAAACAACTTAATACACAGTTCATGTAAATCTAAACAAAGCCATTCAAAATCAATAAACTAAACAGAAAATAGTTTTGTTTTCATTTTGAACACTAACCATTTGTATACTTGTTACATAGTCAAATCATGGATTTAATTCTATGGGATAAATACTTCTCCCATAAGGTTGAATCCCTTGTTATACCTATAAATGGATTTAGCTTAATCAAAATATTTAAACAATCAATGCCACATACATAAATAATATTTTAGGTATTTAGGAACTGCATCATCTTACGTACCTTAGTTCTAGTTTAGGTATAGATTATTAAAATCCTTTTATTCTAAGTTCAAGCATGAAAATTAATTAATTGTCATATATATTCATGTTCTAACAATGATTTTGTTGGATGTTACTGGTACACACCTATAAGAGGATATGTAATCAATAGAAAATAAAGTCATCTATGACCCTGTATAATTAAAACATACCATAATGGTAACCATGTCATAATCTAGTAAGCATTAATAATTACAATGATATTAATTATCATCAAAACACTCGAATCTAAATCATATCAACTCATCCAAAAATAAGTAAATCAACACAATGTAAATTAAAGCAATCATGCATATTATATTTATATGTGGTTTGTGTTGGATTTGTTATATAATCTCAACACATCCAACATTTCCATTTATAACATCCTCCCTAATGATACTCTCCCTCCATAACTAATAGGAGAGTAGAATTTCTCCTGCATCCACCTCAAAAATGTAAATGGTAGTTAGCCTGTAACCATAATGATTAGTAAAAATGCTAATAAAGTACAAAAATATTGAATCACTATAATCAACATGCATATAAAACTCATGTAAAACTAATAAATTAAGTAATAAGTCACAAAAAATAATCATTATATATCTGTCCATACATCAACATAATGAAAAATTATTTGCTATAGTAGTATTTAAACAATGTTATACCCATAATATTTGTTCAATAATAAAATCATGTTTAGTGAGAAAATCAATATGTAACATGCTTCCCCCTAAAATTGGTCATCATCTCGATGACACTTATTTCAAACCAAGGTCCTAAAATCAAATAGCACATTGTAGTGAATCCAATAACAATAATAAATTCTCAAACAAATAAATGTGGAAACAACCTATATAACTCATCATATTCCTTCCAAGTGGTACTATCTTCAGAATATTGGCCCCATTGGACCTTGCACTATGATACTTCTCTTTTATGCAAACTAAGTTTATGAGTGTCAATTGTTTTGACTAGTCCTACTGTGATCACCCTAGGATCCAAAACCTATAAAGCATTCCAATCCAATACATGAGAAGGACCAGCTACATAGTTTTTAATATAGGACACATGAAAAACATTATGCAATAGAGATAGAGTTAATGTCAATACAAGCCTACACACAAAAATATTGATTACTTCCAAGACCTTGAAGGGTTCCACATATCTTTGTGAAAGCTTCACCGATTTACCAAATTTAATCAAGCTCTTTTGAGGATTAACCCTCATAAATAATTTATCACTAACAAAAAACTATCTTGCTATCATTTTTAGATCAGCATAGATTTTCTTCTTTTCATTGGCTTCAATTAACCTTTGTTTGATTAACTTAACCTACACCTCCATTTCTAAAAACATTTCAAAACCAAAGACCACCCTATCTTCTAGCTTGTCCTAACTGATTGGTGTTCAATACCTCTTTCCATACAATGCTTCAAATGGAGCCATCTTTAAAGCTGATTGGTAAGAGTTATTATAAGAAAAATCTACCAGTGGAAGATACTCTTACCACTTGTATTACTGATCCATGCAATACATTCGAAGAAGATCTTATAGAACTTGGTTTACCTTATCTATGTCCATCTATTTCCAGATGATATGCAATACTAAAATTCAACTATGTACCCAAAGCTAAATTTAGAGTCAATTAAAACCTAGAAGTCATCCTCAAATCTTGATTTGAAATGATCTTATCTAAAAATACATGTAATCAATACACCTATTTCATGAACCTTTTTATAAGCATTGGTGCATCATTAGTCAAAATACCTATTATGAAGTGAGTTACCTTGGTTAGTTTTCCAACTACCACCAAGATCATGTCATTTGGTTCTATGATAATGGAAAACCTTAGATAAAGTCCATAATAATTACCTACCACTTCCATTTTGGTATATCATGATGATACAACAATCTTGTTAGATGCACATACTCGACTTTCACATGTTGACACTCCAAGCAATGAGACACAAAATATATTGCATCCCTTTTAATTCCTTTCCATAAATAAATAGGTTTTTACATAGTCATGAGCTTAATCACTCTAGGATGACTTGAATAAGGGGCATTATGTAATTTATTTAGCATTGTGATCTTCAAATTCTCTCTATCAGGTACATACATTCTGCCATTGTACTTCAAAAGACCATCATTCTCTAGCTTAAATCCTTTAAACATAGGATTATAATCATCCTCTGATAAATATTTCCTAAATTTTTCATAGAATTTATATCTAGGGGTGAATTTAACAACTTGATCATTAAAGGTACTCCTAATAGTATCCAATGTTGCTATATACCTTCTACAACTTAGGGAATCAACTACTCTATTTTCCTTACCCTTGATGTAATTAATATCAAAATCATAGTTAGATAGGAATTCTAACCAACATCTCTAATGAGCATTTAGGTTTGATTGGTTGAATATATATTTAATCCCTAAGTTGTTAGTCATATGATTTAAGCTTCATAGACTCATGCTACAATTGAACCATCCTACATAAAAACTCCTCCAAGACCATCCCCATATGAATAAGTGCTTACTAAAAATTGAACATTAGGATTGGGAACTCTTAGCATAGCTACCAACATAAACCTCATTTCAAACTCCTAAAAATCTTTCTCATACTTGTCCAAACAAAAAAAACTCTGATTATTCCACTGAAGATAAGTAATTGGGTTTATTATTTTCAATAAATTTGGAATAATTTTCCTATAATACCCTACTAGTCCCATAAACCATCTTACCTCATGCATATTTTTGGGTGCTAACCACTCCATAGTGGTTTGTATCTTCATCAAATCAATTAAAATTTTGTCTACATAGATAATGTGTCCCAAGTATTATACTTTCCTATAGAAAATGCACATTTGGATAACTTACCATAAATTTTGTGCTTCTTCAAATTTTGTAACACTAACTTTAGATGTTGTAGATTTCCTTCTAATTCTTAGAATAAATGAGGATGTCATCTAGAAAAAATAACATAAAGTGATCTAGATAGTCCCCAAAAACACTATTCATGAGATTCATTAATACTGCCAGAACATTTGTTAACTCAAAAGGAAACACTATAAAATCATAGTGCCCATACCAAGTTATGAATGTTATTTTAGGAATATCTCCTTCTTGAATCCTTAACTGATGATATCCTACTTAGACATCTATCTTTGATAAAACTATTTCCCCATGCATTTGATCAAAGAGATCATCCATGCAAGGTAATGGATACCTATTCTTGATTGTTGTTTTGTTCAACATCCTATAACCAATACATGGGTGAAGAGTAATATCCTTTTTCTTGAAAAACATGACTATTGCACCTCATGGTGACACACTTGGTTAAATCATCCCTTTAAATAATAACTCTTGTAGTTGAGCCTTTAACCCAACCAATTCAATAGGCATCATTCTATAAGGTGCCTTGGATTGTGGTTTTGAACTAGGTATTCAATTGATAAATCAAATTCCTACTTAGGTGGTAATCCCAACAATTCCTCCATAAACACATCCTAAAATTTCTTAAGGAAAGCATAATCCTCTATGGATGATATTTTCACTTAAAGTTGCACCCTTTGAGGATGTTATTCAAGCTTCCTCACCCAAGTGACACAATGGAAACACTTTTAGGTTGTGGGTGACCTAAAGATGGAGTGAATCTCTAGAGAAGGTTGGTTCCCCTAGTGAATCACATAAAGCTAAAACTACAATACTAAAATTATAAGAGGAAAAGGGATAGAGATATAAGGGAAATAAGGAATTGAAATCAAAATGGTGATTCATCAAAAATGTGATCTTTGGCTTACTTGAAACCTTCACAATGAGACTAAAAGAGACTGACACACATACACAAATCCTTAATCAAGCACTCTTGCATAAGTATTTCATAGGGAGGCTTGAATCTATGAAAACACTCAGGAGGGGTGATAAATTACTTCATGCTAAATCTCGCATGAGCTTCATGAAATCATAAATTATGACCTGCAAAAGAAAAAACCTATCTTGCATAGAAGTGAGTAGAAATGGACATTTACAAGGGATACCCCCTCTTCCAAAAATTTAGATCAACAAGACACAAAATAACATAATAATACAAAAATGAGAGAAGGTAAAATCAACACTTCATTGATTTAAATGTCATTCCAAACTTGCCAAGAATGATTTCCAAAGGAAAGAGCCTTGTTTTTATAGATTACAAAGGAGAAGAGAGGAGATGCGAGAAAAAATTCATGGGAGGAGAATAAATTCAATCCAATTCACATGGAATTCATAGTAATAAATAGTTAATGTTATTCCCCACATGTGAAAGCTAAAAATATGCTCCACCTCTTTGTCTTTGTCTCTCATCTTTCCTCTAAAGTCCAAAATAGCTTTTTGACTTTGTCTAGACATGAAAATCAAGGGACTCCTTAGAAATTCAACTCATATCTTTCACATGTGACTTACATCACATGAAATATTCTATGTGGGCCATGTCACATCACATATACTCCACCTCACCACTATGCCACATCACCATGCATGGTCATTGTGAATAGTAACCATGAATATTGTTTATATGAATAGTGTTTATTGAATAGTAATATTAATTATATTGATAAACATATTATGAGTGCATAAATATTAGATAAAATTTTAAATCCATGTTGAAACCAAATGGTGATTAGAACAATTAACATTCTAGTGACTTCTTTAAGATGATTGTCTACTAGTCATAAATCTAGTAGCTTATTTTATTCTTTTTGGGAATTAGGGGTTTAGTCCCTAAGTAAATAAAGGGTTTAAGTAAATATAAATTAGTAATTAATGTATCTTAATTAGCCTAATAATTTTTTCAAATAGATATGTATTTTATCTTTTCTAAAAATAGCAGGAAGTGTAGAGAAATCAAACTTAGCTTATTCTAGGTTGAAACAGATGATTCAAGATCTAGAAATTACTATGTAGGGATGGTAGACTATCAAAAATAAAACCTAGAAATCTATTTTTGGATTGGATAGGAGCAATGAACTCAGGACACCCTGCTACTTGGTGCTATAGTCTACTTTTTAGAGTTATTGTCCACTTTTGGTGCTAGTGTCCAATTTTGGCACTATTGTCTTGGTGACCTAGATTTTATGGGTTTTGTTTGGTAGGTTTGTAACACCATAGTAGTGAAATATTGAAGCCTAATTCTATGTGTATCTCATTGTGTGTCTAATTCTATCTTCAAAACCATTAGGATTTCTTGATACTTGAACTTAAATAGTAAACTTTGGAAAGAGAGAAGGGGTTAGTGTGTAAAGGATATGCTAGATGCACTTCACACCCCATGTGTGGGCATGCTACCTATATACCAATACTCTTAAGAGGGATAAAACTAATTTATTTCTCCCATTTGAAGTGCTTGGTGTAATTATGTGATGCATTCAACTAGATGCAAAATTGGAATGTACTTTAGATGACTAGGGATTGGTATGAGTGCTTGAGTAGGCTTGAATTGGTCTTGAAAGGTTGTATGAAGAGAATAGGGAAGAGTGATTGAGTGTATTTTATTGTATTCTTTCTATTTTATTGTGAATGAGTGCCAAAAAATTTAAATGGACATTTAATGGCCTTTTATAGGGAAAATGATGATCTTAGGTTAGATGAACTTATAGTAGGCTGATAGGGGAAAAGATAAGGAACCAGGAAAACCTAACCATTAGAGGTGAAAATGAACTTGGAAAATAGCATCAAAAATAAGACACCCCTAAATTCTAGTGCTCTTGTCCAAATTGGGTGATATTTTCCTAGGAGGATGAGTCCTAAGGGGATGGATCTGGGTCTAGGAGGGTTGCTTGGTTATTAAAAATCTAATTTTGAGAAGCTATGGGTGATTGAGAATCAATGAAAGTTTATTCGAGAAGGGTTGGCTGAGAAAAAAAGAGGACCTATAGGTTGGGTGTTATTATCCATGCCTAAGTCATCTAATTTCACATTTTATATGATTAAATTTTCCCCCCCTTTTATTCTAGTGATGAAACAAAGTGAAATACTAGGATAAAGGAAAAATAGAAAGCATACTTGAACTTACCTATAAGGGGAAAAGCTTATGAAGCTATGTGATGTTGGATGTGTGTAAAGAGAGCACATTGGGATGTGTGAATCTAAAAAATAAAAAAACATGAAGTAGATCAGTTATTACTAGATATGATATATTTAAAATAAGAACATATAAAGGCTAAGTAAAGGAAGAGAGAGAGGAATGAATACACCTCACTAGGTACATGAACCAATACAAAACCTGTTGTGATGTTGGATTGTGTTGAGTATATTTTGAATCAAGAGTAATATCATGATCAGAGCTGAGTGCTCAATTCCCTAAGATGTGGATCAAGAATTAAAATTCTATCCCTTTGGCTCCATTTTCATGAACTATGTGAAGTTAATGAATCATGCATGTGCTAATTGATGTTTGGTCCAATCCCTCTAAATAGGTGGCTCAATAATACAAAGGCTAGTCCTTTGGATCCATCATTACCCTATGAAGTGATACTGATATAAAATATATGTCATATGAGATGGCTCATAAAGCCCATAAATGTGCTATAAATTTGACATTTTGGTGTGGATAGATGAATGTGTGCTAGAAACTATGCCACTCTTAACCATTTTGAAAGATGGAAATTAGACTTGTATGAAAGCCATTCCAAAACTGATGTACTAGGCTTATATGAAAGATAACTTAGGAAATTAGGTACTCAAAAAGCTAAACTTTTTATTAAAGTTTAACTCAAATGTGATTCTAACCACCTATAGATGGAGTAAGGCACACAACTGCTAAAAATTCTTGAAATAAATTGAAATCAAAAATAAAAGAAGATCAATGTGCCATGCACATTTCACCCTATCATTAATGTCCAAAACATGGATTTTGATCTGGAAGTTATGCCAACTATCCACTCTAAAATGAAAGTGAAAACCATCATTCCATGCATGATAACCCCTTATATTTGAGAAAATTGTGCTAACATTATTAAATCTAAAGGATCTAGAAGTGCAAAAACTATCCCTGAACTAAAATTTTTGCCTATTTTTGGAAACCCTAAGTGTTTTTTTACCTGGATAGGAGTGAAAAACTATGGACACCCTTGTTTTTTGTGCTCCTATCTAATTTTTGGTGCTACTATCCATGTCTAGTGCTATTATCTGATGTGAAAATTGATTGCTGATCTGAGATTGTTCCTATTTTTCTATTTTGAATTGACTGATTTGACCTCTAGATTATATGCTGACTATTATAAATGCTAATATTTTGATTTTTAGGAGGTTTTATCTCTGTGAAAAAGCCCCAGTTGGGTGCCCCCTCTTTTGAGGGTAGGAGTGATGAACCTGTAATGACTGCCCTTAGAAGAAAAGAGTCCTAAAAGTGTGTTAATTTTAAAAAGATATAAGATATAACATTTTATGTTTGATAATATGTTTCAAGATATAGAAATTTTTATATCAATATATTTCTAGATCAATAGGGTTATGCCTAGATAGATATAATAATGTAAGAGCATGCACAAAGTACTAAACTAGAACTGGAAATATTAATTTTTAGTTGTTAGTTTGAAGGGATGGAGCATGATGTCCATCATGGCATCCAAAAAATCAAGGTAAATACATGAAATAGATCATGGCATGGTACACATTTGACAAGCAACAAGAAAGAAGAAATAATCATACTAGATGGGCTAAGGGGCTGAGCAAACAAAGGACATGGGCACATGTCACTAAAATTAGAAACAAGCATGGAAGCCATGTTCAGATTCCTCATACACATATAAGTGAAATAAGCAAAGTTGGCACATAGGCCACAAGCCCATAGAGGATTAAAAATAAATAACATTGGAAAATGTCCTAAGGCACAAGCCAGAAACAAACATGAACTCAAAAATGCAATCACATAAGCTATGATAAGTAAGTAGAGAAAGCATGTAATATCTAGAAGATACAAACACATCTAAATAATGAAATTAAATGTGAAAGTATGAGAAACATGTGTAGTACAAGACTAGGTATATCCTAAGAAATACACAAGTGCTAAATACTGGTGAGATGTCGATATGGTATTTTGTGTAAGCTATAAATTAATGTATATCAGCATGATAACTTAGAGTGTGTAGTGTAGAAATGACATAACTTGGATGGTGTAGTCATGTAAAATATGCCCCTAATGGGTGTGTATAGCAATGTATGTTTTCAAATGTAGAAGTAGGAATTCCCCCTCTATGGGTAGAATGAAGAAATCAAGTAGTTGGATGTCACTACACACACTCAAATAAGATCAAGTGAAGTGTGGCAATGTAGAAAAATTGACATACAATAACATGAAACAACAAATATAAGTCCTAGCATGATATTAGTAATGTAAAGCATGGGTTATGCATACAATCAAAATGTTTTTAGTATTTTGATATATTTGAATGTTTTTGTGTTTTAAAATTTTTGAATGTTTTTATGTTTTGATATAAGCTATGTATAAGAGAAACTAGGAAGAAATGATACTAATCGATGAATCTCATGGGAAACTCCCTATCATGGTGTCTTGTATCTTGATGGCTTATTTAAAACCAATTGTAATGGGTTGCTACATGAAATAGGTCCTAGAAAACTCATCCATAGTGAATATTTCACTAAAGTAGTACTTTGTTATGTGTATGTGTATGAAACTATATTGCATATACCATGGACTACACTATTGTATGTAGGCTGAGCTCATTGTACTAGTCTCTGAATATGCTAAGTAGATGGGATAGGATATCTCTTATGAGTCTCTATTTGATAAATCACATTACTCTCATGATGAGTAACTAATGATTCCTATGAAGGAATGTCCTAAGAGAACTCAATCATGGAGTAATAAGGTTTATAGTTCCATGATGGAGGAGGTCTTGGTACCCCATGTGTGAATGCTATGATACCATTATCAATGCATCTATTAATTCAATTCTTTATTCCATAACAATCATTATCTTTGTGTCCATGGATATGATGGTAGTTGTAAAAGGGCTGATGTGGCTGCCTATATAGGATATGTGGATCCCATTGATGAGTAAAATGCAATGTGTTTAACCTCTTATCTAATAGTGCTAATAATATAACATATGGGTTATCCCTCTCTGAATCAAAGTGTAATGGTATCCTACTACTATTATCTATAGTTCTTATTGTAGGTTGTGTTTTCTAGTTTTGATATGTAACGTTGCTTGCAACCAATTGACTAGGTGAAGGTGCATATACATGATTGGCACTAGGGTACCTTTGAAGATTTTGTATTGTAATATGATTTTCCAATGTTGTGATATTTTCATGTAATAGTTGATTTTTCATTTGTAAATCTATAAATAGCTTGCTCATGTTGGTGATTTGATTCCTTAGAGTCTCACAAGTGAAAACCTTAGTTTCTTATGATTGAACATGTAAGCACATATGTTTAATAGGGTTTGAATAAGTTATAGGAAGAATGTATGCATTAGGAATAATACTATAGGCTACCTCACCTTTTGGAGGGGTGATAGTATAGACCTGATTAGAGGGAAAGTAGCTATCACCCTCTTGAGGGAGAGGAGGAGAAAGAATTTCATTCATCTACATGAAATATGACATTGAAACAAGAGTAGCCAAAGAGGCATATACATCTAGGAAGAAACTATTCATGTAGGCTAAAATGCATGTAAGTGGAGTTATAAATTGTATAAAAATATGATTATAGAGAGCATTCCACATGAAAGATAGAAAACAAGGGATAGAAAGCATGAATTTGTGCATGTATGCATAAACATTTGTGACATGTGATATGACATTTATAATGTGTTTAGCATGATAAACTTGTATATTTTTCCCTATGAGAGACAGAGAGAAAAGGTTAGAAAGCGTGAAATTTTGCATGTATGCATAAAGATTTTTGACATGTGACAACATTTTTAATGTTTTTAGCATTATAAAATTGAAAAATTTTCCATATGAAAGATAGAAATCAAAGGGTTGAGAGCATGGATTTGTGCAAGAATGCATAAATATCTTTGACATGTATTATGAAATTTATAATGTGTTTAGCATAATGAATCTAGAGATTTTTCCATATGATATATAGAGAGTAAAGGATAGAGAACATGATTTGTTGCCTAAATGCATAAAGAGATTTGACTTGTAACATAATATTTCTAGCATGTTTAGCATGATAAACTTGAAAATTGTTCCATATGAGAGATAGTAGAGAGTATGCAAAAGACATATTGAAATCATGTGTAATTTTAGCAATAAATGATGTAATATCATCCCTTATTATGAAAATTAAGCATGAAATTCAAAGAATGAAACTTTGTACTAACATATGATAGTCTTCATCATTCATGTACATGATAGGACCTATTAAGGTTTCTTTATTATTTTCAATAAATGTAAGAAAATTTTGTAAATAAATGAGCATCATTTTTGCAATTTGGCTATGGATGTAAGGTGATACCTCAAGAAGTAAATTAGGAACTTGTATATGCAACTAGGGATTTTTTAAAAATATTTATGTAAAATACTATGAATTTTTTTAAATTTGAAATTGATTTTCTAAGTGTGATATGCAACTAAAAATTCAAAAAATGATTGGAAAATTACTCAAAAAATAACTGGGAGATAGTTAATGCAACTAGAGATTTTTTAATGAATTTTAAAAATTAGTGTGAAAATTCTTAAAAATTTGATATGAATTTATAGAAACTTTGTATAATTTTTCTTGAAAAATTTAGAAAAAACAAACAAATATTTTTAAAATTAGCAATATATTTTTTCTAGTGTTTGGAATGTGTTTGTATGCAAAAAGGACCTAGTATGTGAAAACTAAGGTTTTTATAAAATATATTAATAAATTTATAATTAATTTGTATATTTTTTATTTTTAAATATAGAAAAAATCAAGAAATTATGGCAAAAAAAATTAATTTACCCTACCGTTTCTAGGGCTTTTTGTGCAAAATTTGAAGTAAGTCAGGTTCACCAAATGTTTTATTATATTTGAGAATTAGGGGTTTAGTCCATAAGTAAATAAAGGGTCTGAGTAAATGTAAATTAGTAATTAATGTATCTTAATTATCCTACTAATTTTTGCAAATAGATATGTATTTTATCTTTTCTAAAAATAGAAAGAAGTGTAGAGAAATCAAACTTAGTTTATTCTGGGTTGAAGCAGATGATTCAGGATCTAGAAATTATTGTGTAGGGATGGTAGACTATCATAAAAAAAACCCAAAACTCTATTTTTGGATTGGATGGGAGAACCAAAATCAGGACACCCTACTACTTGACACTATAATCCACTTTTTAGAGTTATTTTCCACTTTTACCGCTAGTGTCCAATTCTGGCACTATTGTCCTAGTAACCTAGATTTTCTATGTTTTGTTTGGTAGGTCTATAATACCTTGGTAGTGAAATATTGAAGCCTAATTCTATGTGGATCTCACTATGTGTCTAATCTTATCTTTAAAACCATTAGGAGCTCTTGATACTTGAACTTGAATAGTAAACTTGGGAAAAAGAGAATGGGTTAGTGTGTAAAGGATACATTAGACACACTTCACACCCCATGTGTGGGCATGCTACCTACATACCAATAATCTGAAGAGGGATCAAGCTAATGTAATTCTCCCATTTGAAGTTCTTGGTGAAATTGTATGATGTATGCAACTAGATGAAAAATTGAAATGTACTTTAGATGACTAGGGACTGGTATGAGTGCTTGAATAGGCTTGAATTATTCTTGGAAGGTTGTATGTAGAGGATAAGGAAGAGTTATTGAGTGTATTTTCTTGTATTCTTGCTCTTTTCCTGTGAATGAGTGCCAACCCTTCTAAATAGACATTAAATGGCCTTTTATAAGGAAACTAATGATCTTGGGTTAGATGAACTTGTATTAGGTTGACAGGGGAAAAGATAAGCAATCAATAAAACTTGACTATTAGAGGTTAAAATGAACTTGGAAAATAAAACTAGAAACAAGACACCCTTGAATTCTGGCACTCCTACCCAAATTGGGTGCTATTGTCCTAGGAGGATGAGCCCTAAGGGGATGGATCTTGGTCTGAGAGGGTTGTCTACATCCTAAAAATCTAAGTTTGGGAAGCTATGGGTGACTAGGAATCAGTTAAAGTTTAGCCAAGAAGGGTTGAGTGAGCAAGAAAGAGGACCTATAGGTTGGGTGCTATTAGCCATGCCTAAGTAATCTAATTTTGCATTTTATATGATTACATAGCCTTATACAATCCATTGGGCATGGATTCATATGTGTTTTATCACAAATATGATTGTTTTCACGGTTTAAATTCCTTAAAATAATCTTAAAAATTGAAAATACCTTCCCCATAAGTGAGGAGCAAAGAACAACTACATGTGCATGCAGGCACTTGGAGGAAAGAAAAATACAACTATACTACTAAAATAATGTGCATGAAAGCACTTGGAGGAAAGAAAATACAACTAACCTACTCTTACAATGTGAAATCAACACTTAGAAGAAATAAAATGAAACTAACCTACCCTAAACTAACTAATCAAATGACATGTACATAAATCCATTGACTAGTTGTACAAAATAGATGCCCTTTCTTACTAATATAATATGCTTTACATGCTTGAGGGTAGCTAACCAAAAGATTGAGAAAAATCATATTTTTAGAAAATTATTGATGATACACTTATCTAAGAATAAGAACATAAATAAACTCTCTTACCCAATCTAATTGGTTAGATATACAACTATCTTGAATTGGATATGCAAGTTGATCCTAATCTTTTTGATACTCAATTTTGTGCTCTAAATTAAGCACATGTGATGGTTCCTCTTTGTTATCTTCTAATCGATATATGTACCTGATAGGACATCTTATTTTCAATAAAAACATTGAGAAATCATATTTTCCCTCACTCTTGCATTTTGTTGATCCATCATTGTGCTCTTCAAGAACAATTAGATCATAGTCTCCTTGAAGAGGAACATAACTTGCTTCCAAGATCTCAAATAAGTCCTCCAACTCCCTATCACTTATTTGTGTATGTAAGTTGACATTAAGATAATTAGGATCTTCTTATTGAATAAAATGCTCATATTGAAAGTTTTTTCACCTTCAAGGTCATCCTCCATCACACAAAGTGGTATCTCATCAAACAAGTTGATGTCTTCTTATTCAGGCTTAGCATCCTCTTCATCAAAAGTGTACCCAAAAGAATTGTTTTCTTATTCTTCTTCCAAATCTGATCTGATGGTATAGTGAGGACTACCAATTATTATTTCATCATCATATTCACTTGCAACAACATCTTATTTAGCTAAATGGTCTTCATTTGCTCTCCATACAACAGATTCTTCTTTACAAATGGAGATGGTGGGAGGGCAAGAAGGTCCACTTGGTGGAGTAGGAACATAAGGCATTAATAGATGCTCTTGAATGGGATTTGGGTTTGAAGAAGAATAAAAACTCCTAAAACATGAAAACTTTCTTGGTTTGGATTTTATAACTTTCATCTTTTCTTGGTTTTTGTTACATCCCAATTTCTCATTAAGTAAATTTACTTGATTATCTATGGATATTTATAGTTGGTGATTTTAATTGATTATCATTAAATATGTTGTAATTCATATGATATTATGGTATAGTTTTATGTTGCTTTAATTTCATGATTACATTGCTATGGGTTAGCTATATTATGTATTCTTTACATTGTGATCATGTTGATTTGTTATTTCAACAATATTTTATTATATGTCATGATGTTATGGACTAACTATTTTATGTATGAGAGATTCATCCCTTAGAGCATGATTGAGGGAGAGAATCATCATAGAGGGTGACATAGATAGATATGTTGGAGGATTATATAGGAATAGATAGAACCCTTGCACACACCACTTTAGATAATAAATGTTATATGGATTGGTTGAATTGTTAGCACTAGTACATTTTTTTGTTATCTACATTTATATAATCATTTATGCATATGATTTATGTGTTAGATGAGTTTAATGATTATGTGGAATTAATTTTATGTGATCTCATTATGTAAAATTATACGCATTTGTATCTATATAATAAAGGAATATTAGAATAGTAGAAATATAGAAATAAAAGATTTCTAATATTAGAATATTACAATATTAGAGTAATTAGATGCTATAGATGTATGTATATAATAGAGGAATATAATTGACTTACATTAGTCATATTGATAATTATTTATCTATGCTAAGTTAGAAGAAAATAAAGTGATTTTATTATAATTATTAAATATATATTTAGAAGAAAAAAAGAAAAAAAAGGAATAAAACAAAATAAAAATCATTAAATAAAATAAAGAAAGAAAGAAATGACAATCCATAAAGTATACTAATGGCATTGAAGTGAGGAGGTATGGTGGATAGTCATAAAAGGATTTGAGAATTCTTAGTTACAATTATTGGCATCAGTGGTGTAGGAAGTGATGCAGCTAAAATGCTCACAAGATGTGGAATAATATGAATTTTTTTGAATGATTATGAAACAATGGAATTAGAAAATAGGAATCATCTTTTCTTCTAGACATAATAGGTTGGTATGGCTAAGGTGGATTTTGTAGTTCAAACCCTTGCTAATATTAATTGAAATGTTTCTTCTTGAGGTATTTCTTTCAACCTTTCATCTAATCAACTACCAAGCATTCCAATTGAATTTCATTATTTTTAATGAGTTTTCTTTTTCTAGAAATAAGGATATAATTAGAATTGATTTTAGATGGTGATTCTTGGAGATATTGGGCTTCTAGTAACCATTAACATTCTCACAGCCTTTGCATTCTTCGTAACATTTACAATTCTTAGATTACAACCAATTAATGATAGGGCATACTATCCAAAATGGTATTTAAAGAGGTCAATGCACAGTCCCAAAAGAACAAGCTCATCAGTTGGAAAATTTGTTAATTTGGATTATAAAACATACTCCAAATTTCTTATTTGGATACTAGATGCATTGAAAATTCTAGAGGCCAAACTTATTGGTCATGCAGGACTAGACTCTATAAATTACCTTTAAATATATAGTAATTTTGGTTATAAAAATATATAAATATGTAATATACAATGATTCATTGGTTATGAAATTATATAATTATGTAAATATAGTGATATAATTGTTTATAGTGATCTAAATAGTAATTATCATAACTGTAGATTTTATTTACTAATTATATGCAGATCGCTATAAGTAGTCTAATTAGACCAGATGATACACCAGTTACAGATGTGGTTCTAACTAATGATATAGTGATATAAATAGTTTATTTGCTATAGTGATATACTACCTAACATTATTAGATCAACTCAATGTTATATACCAAATAATCTAAAATGATCTAAGTATTATTTCATGTGTATGATTTCATATTTTGGGATATACAATATATATGACCAAACCAATATTCCATATAAATACTTGAATCGTTATTTAATCCATATTATAGTTGACTAGACCATAATGTATGTATAATGTATTTATTATATGGATGGGACAATCTCAAATATATAATCCCTATACATACTTGGATATAATCCATATACATTCTCAATTATGGTGTAATATGAATTCATATGTGTTTTTAATGTTTTATAGGAATAGTTACCGATACCATGATTCTAAAATTCTCTAATATTTTTAGCACATTTAAAATTCCCCTTATTATGAATATTTTAGGACTTATAAAAGATATAACCCACACTTACACAATGATATTTTTATCCCTAATCCATAGCTAAAATATGTGGTATGAGTTAGAGTTTTTAGTTTACTTAACCAAGAATATCATTATGTTGTGTTAAATCACTCTTTGTATTAAAAAACAACTGTAAGTAAAACTATCAATATTTAAAAGAGTGCAATAACCCAAATTGAAGCTTTTCATATTAGGGGATTTTTGTTTTATGAAAATTAAACTAACCCAAAAATATAGCAAACTGTGAATATGAATATTTAAAAGGTTGATCTATATTTTAAAAAGGCTCAATCTTTAAAAATACAGTAAATCCAACTATCTATCATAACATACTAAAAGCTTAATGGATATAGTCTATATATGAAGATAAATATTAGTTGATTGATCTTAATATATATTGGATAGCTTGTTCATACTTGTGTAATTAAAATATATTAGATATTATAGAATAGCTAGATTGATCTATATTAGTAAAACATAGTCTATCTAAATAGTTTGTGTAGATAAAGATTACTAGATTGATCTTCATATATACTAGATAACATGTTTATACTTATGTAAGTAAAACCTAAGATACCTATATATTGGATTTATATTTTCCATAGGTAATGATTTACGTAGGTGAATGGATATACTATCAATTATAATTTAATTATCTACATCAATTATAACTATGTTAACCAACATATCAATTATATATATGGAAATGAATATATTGTGTGGTGTAGAGGACTTAGAGAATCTTCCTTTCCAATAATCATTTTAGGATGAGATGCTTAAAATACATAAATAAAGATAGAAGATTTGATCTTGTGATTAAACTATTTTATGATTTATTTCCATTGATAGATATATTTATGATCAAAGTTGAGGTATGTGTTGAGAAGATGCGTGGCATTCTTAAGTTATTAATTATTATCCTATACAAGTCTAGTTTTTAATACAATTAATGTAGATAAACTTACAACTAATAATATGGTGGTTGAATAATGTTATTTTTTGCTTGTTTGAAATAATGAGATTGAACATAAGGAAGAAAATATGTGTAAAGGAAATAGAATGACTAATTGGACTTGGAAAGGCATACTAGACTAAACCATTGAACTATTGAAACTCATGGCTATACATTGATTAAAATTATAAAATGAATGATGAATTTTACTTAAAATATTTATATATTTTCTGATTACTCATATATGTTACATGTTATGAATGTACATGTAGACACCGCAAACGTGTCTGCACCTTGGTTCTCCCCCTTGGTCCTTTCTCCCTCCTAGTCCTCCTTGGTCCCTAACCCACCTAGGTCTTATTAATTAAAAAATTAACATCTTTTAATTAATTGAGGCCCCCTTTCCACCCTACCCTTGCCTCCTTGGATCCTCCCTTGAATCCCTCCACCTTCCCCTAGCATTTATTAGCCCAAATCTCACCATTATAGCCCCCCTCGTCCATTTTGGCAACCTTGCGACCGTTCTGCCCATGACCCCTCGCTCGGCGGCGTGCAAGAATGGGCAGAGGCTATTTTTAGCCTCTGTGCCCATCCTGCGACCGCCGACGTCGGCGACCCTTCGGCCGACGTCGGCGAAACTACCGGCGTCGGCAGCCTTCATTATCCCCTCCTGCGTCCGTTGCACCCCCTGGACTCTGGAGCTCGCAAACAACTCCTCTCGGCGCTTTGGCTCTTATTTCTCCTCTGTCTTAACCTCGTGCAGCAGCAGCAACAGGACCAACACTTTCTTCAGCAGGTACAGGTATGTTGTATTCTATTTTGTTTCTTTATGCTTTCTAGTTATCTCTAAACTAGATTCAGCTCCCCTTCTCCCCCAACCCAGACTGTTAACCAAATCACACAGACCCGTATTCCCATCTCTTTGATTGTCCTCCTCTGTCCTTCTCTATCCATTTGACTCCCCTGCTCAGACCCCCTAACTGCCTCAAATCAGACTCAGACCCGTCCACAGACCAGACCTCACAACAAACCCGGACCATTCACAGACCAGATCCTGACCAGACCCGACTACAGGCCATTACCCCGACCGACATCGGTCATTACCCCCACCGACGTCGGTAGACTAACCGACGTCGGCAGACCCGACAGGACCACCGACGCCGGTGACTGTGACCAGTTTGACAACGTCTTCCAGGTAAGCATTTGCTTCCTTTTTCTCTTTCAGTTTTGCTATTTATTTCAGTCCTTTTCAGCATTCTATCTTTTTATTAGACTTATCTTTATCAAAACAGTGGGTTGACCTCCCTTAAGGAAGTTCTCATACTTCTGGGAATAGGCTTTTGCCTAGCAACCCACCATCTGCCTATCTAACACCTTTTTGTCCAAGTTTTCTTCTTTGCAGGTGTCATTCCTCCACAACCAAAGAGGAGTGCCCACGAATGTCTGGATTTACGGTGCGCAATCTATAGTCCAGGTACTTCCAAGCCTTGTCCTTTACTTTCTTCTAGTTTCTTTCTTCATATTCTTAAAAGCAAATTTGAGGTAGAAACATCTCTGGCACACCCGGTGGGACCCTAGGTTCCTCCTGGGTTCCTTCTTCTTTTCATTTAGGTGCATTTAGGCTCCTTCCTTCTTGTCTCTTTCTTCTATTCCAAATGACACTATAAGCATGTCTAAAACAAACATTTCTTCCTTGCATTCTAGACTAGTCTTAATCTCATACTCTCATCCCTTTCTCCTTCTTGTCTTCATAACAATATCACATTTCAACTTGGGCTTAAAACGTATTGCACTTTCATCTCTGCTTGTCCTTGCATTATGTTGGGGGAGGGTGTACACCGGAAGCATGCAATTTGATTACCAATACCAAGCAACTTAATATGCGGAAATTAACCAGATTCACCAAGTAACTAGAATTCAGAATAACACAGCATATGAGAGACAATACCAAATTGTATTAACACTTTATACAGAAAAGAATACAATAAAGAAGATGCCACTTCTTCTCCACCACCTTACAGAGGTTTCCCACGCCTCAAGTGAACAGTAATTCTTCTCCCCAAAGCTCTCCCTCTCACAGGTCCCAACACCCAACTCAAATACAGAGTTGGTGTTCACCTCCCGTGCTCCACGCACACCACAAGTGCTCCACGCACTCCACAAGCACTCCACGTGCTCCACAAGTACTCAAGGTACTTCAAGTAGATCTCCCATGAATCTGCAACAACCTGCAATTCAACAGACCATACTTATGGAAGGAACTCCCTTGCCTTCCTCTTGCTCTATCCGAGTACACACCTGTACTCCAAGTAGATCCTGCCTGATACTACTCCCTGTAGTGTTGCTGTCTGTATGACCTTGCACACCTGCAAATCAAGCAATGGTTCCAATCCCCTGTGAACCTCGACCTTGCACACACATACACCTGCAGATCAACGATCTTACTTATTGAAGAACCCAGCTGGCTCTCCAATCCAGCACCAACACACCTGGTACTGTGGCACTAGGAGGAACGCACCATAGCTCTACCTCACACACAGAAGGAGCTTATAATTATGCTCTCTTACTCCCTAGCACACTTTTACAATACAACCATGAGTCTATTATATAGATCTCATCCAAACAATGATTAGACATCTAATTACAATAATTAGATCTGCAGCTATGAGTCTAAAATTAGCACTCATCATGCAAACTCTTGGTTCGTTAGCTAACTGCCCGTAAATAGCTCGCAGTCGAACCACACAGGCGACCGACGCCGGTCCCTGTCCGCCTGGAGGTGACTGACGTCGGCCGATATATGACCGACGTCGGTTGCTTCACTGTGCTATCCCGCCGACGTCGGCTGATCAGACCGACCCCAACTTCTTCTGCAACTCAGCAACCTTCAGCAACCTCCTCTCCTATTTGCATCAGTGAAGCTTTTAGCTCCACAATCCTAACAATCTCCCACTTGGAGATAAACAGCTGCACTGTACCTGTATCTGTACTCCGTCTAATCTGTTTCCTGGTTTGTATCCCTCTTCAAGCTCCCACCTGAAGACAACCCACCACACATCCCGTGGTGTACCACCTGTCATCCGAGTAACCTGCCACATCCGAACCTACAAATACATGTAGTGAAGTCCTGACCCTGCATAGCAACACCTGCTGCCGGTCCCTCTAAAAAAACCTGAGAACTCACTTCCCTGAATTGGCTCCTAACTCTCTGACACCTCCCACTGCATGGGAATACTCAGGTCTATACCAGACCTCATGTGATTTCGGACACTGTACCTGTCCAGCCCTTAGTGTGCTCTAGCTCTGTATCCCGAACCTCGCCAACACCTGATTCACATCAGCTCCCACTCGAGACAAAATCAACCTGTGATCTCCATGCCTCCCATGTCAAAGAATTCCGCTGCTCCAAACTCCTCATGACATGCCACTGAACTAATCTTACCCTTAGCTCAGCAAAACCCTGTATGTACACACCTGCTATAGCAAAACATACCATCCACATACAGCAACAGAATGATGTTGCAATCACCATCCCCCTGGTAAGTCAAATCACAGTAGATACCCTGACATTGACTGAAGCCATGCTCCGTCCTCCACCTGTCAAACCTGGTACCACTGTCCTGCAGCTCCACAAGACCATATACCTGGTCTTCCGTCTCACGTATCCGTTCTCTCCATTCTTCTACTAAGGAATCCATTCGTCTCTGTGCTTTTATACCTGCTGGCAACCCTACCAAAACACACCTGTCTGGTTCTCCTCCAAGGAATCACATCCTCATCCATGCCAAGCTCACACCTGTATCCTGGATCCTTCCTGCTCTACAATCAGCAACATGTATAAAGAAGAGGAACAACAAATTTGAGGGCCTACTTACGCCTTCAGTCCTCCGTATGGGTGTTTGAGACTCCTTGACAGCTTGCTGTCCACCCAAAATTCGTTACAGTGACCGACCTCGGTCACTCCACAGTCTGCATCCGACCGACGTCGGTTCCATGCGTCTGTACCTGACTACCAACCTGCCTGCGCTGGTGTCCCTGCTGCCGACGTCGGTCCTGATAACCGACATCGGTCTTACATACTGCCGACGTCGGTCCCATTACCGACATCGGTCTTCCCCTGCCCGACATCGCCGGCTTCGGTCTGCACATGACCGACATCGGCATCTGTCTGTTCGACGCCGGTTCCTCCTGACCGACATCGGTATCTGTGTTTGCCTGTGAGTGATGACTTTGTACCCGCGAGCTTCTTTGAATCAAAACCCATGTCCAAATTGCCCTGCTCAGAAGTATCCAGCCACATCCACTGGGTTCTGTCCGCCATCTCCTCCATAAACACCAAGGCTTTCCAGTTCTTAAGCCTGTCAAATATATCTGTCTTCCGCTTAAGAACATGCATCTCCTTCCTGCTCATGTGACCAAGCCTACGAAGCCACGTCTCCGCAATAAAAGAAGAATCAGTAATATAAACAAGTAGATAAAGGATACCTGTTTTCTTACCACCAGCTAATTCAAGTGTATCCGCTGTGAGAGTTCTTGTGCATCTCTCATCACCCAATCTTTCTGAAGAAATTAGCCATATCTCCAAACCTGGGACCTGCATGACCTTCATCAACACCTGTGTGTTGGCCGCCTGCAATTTCAGCTTCACTTTGCCTTTGTCAACAATCTGACAAGGCTTACCAGCTCCTCTACCTGGAACTGCATGGAAAGAGGCAACCAAATCTTTTATCCAAGATTCAACTTTATCCAAGAAACCTGCAAACACATCCTGTGCAACAACACCTGCTACATCTGTATCTTCAGTTTCTTCATGCTGATCTGTTACCAACCAACAATAATCTTTTACCTGCTCTTTCTTTCCATAGGACCGTGAGTGACCATCTGTGCTTTTCAACTCCTCCATTCTTAGCTTACTTTGATCTGCTGTTGCTCTACTCCCACTCGATCAGAAGCCCCTGAGAGTGACCTGTAACCAAACACAAAACCTGCTTCCTCCAACCTCAGCTCAGATACCACCTGTTGGTATCAAGCTCAAGAACCTACAACCAAGGCTCTGATACCACTTGTTGGGGGAGGGTGTACACCGGAAGCATGCAATTTGATTACCAATACCAAGCAACTTAATATGCGGAAATTAACCAGATTCACCAAGTAACTAGAATTCAGAATAACACAGCATATGAGAGACAATACCAAATTGTATTAACACTTTATACAGAAAAGAATACAATAAAGAAGATGCCACTTCTTCTCCACCACCTTACAGAGGTTTCCCACGCCTCAAGTGAACAGTAATTCTTCTCCCCAAAGCTCTCCCTCTCACAGGTCCCAACACCCAACTCAAATACAGAGTTGGTGTTCACCTCCCGTGCTCCACGCACACCACAAGTGCTCCACGCACTCCACAAGCACTCCACGTGCTCCACAAGTACTCAAGGTACTTCAAGTAGATCTCCCATGAATCTGCAACAACCTGCAATTCAACAGACCATACTTATGGAAGGAACTCCCTTGCCTTCCTCTTGCTCTATCCGAGTACACACCTGTACTCCAAGTAGATCCTGCCTGATACTGCTCCCTGTAGTGTTGCTATCTGTATGACCTTGCACACCTGCAAATCAAGCAATGGTTCCAATCCCCTGTGAACCTCGACCTTGCACACACATACACCTGCAGATCAACGATCTTACTTATTGAAGAACCCAGCTGGCTCTCCAATCCAGCACCAACACACCTGGTACTGTGGCACTAGGAGGAACGCACCATAGCTCTACCTCACACACAGAAGGAGCTTATAATTATGCTCTCTTACTCCCTAGCACACTTTTACAATACAACCATGAGTCTATTATATAGATCTCATCCAAACAATGATTAGACATCTAATTACAATAATTAGATCCGCAGCTATGAGTCTAAAATTAGCACTCATCATGCAAACTCTTGGTTCGTTAGCTAACTGCCCGTAAATAGCTCGCAGTCGAACCACACAGGCGACCGACGCCGGTCCCTGTCCGCCTGGAGGTGACCGACGTCGGCCGATATATGACCGACGTCGGTTGCTTCACTGTGCTATCCCACCGACGTCGGCTGATCAGACCGACCCCAACTTCTTCTGCAACTCAGCAACCTTCAGCAACCTCCTCTCATGTTTGCATCAGTGAAGCTTTTAGCTCCACAATCCTAACACATTAGTCCACATCTAGTAACTTAGGCGCATATTGAATAAACCGTAGACACTTTATGTTACACTACCTAATCACATGCACAACACGAACATAAAACATACCTGAGACAAGGCCCGACTGGGAATTCATCCCCCAGCGGATACCTTACCCGTCCCGGTGACCCCACTTGGATTTCATCACCAAGGGGGAAGCCCACTCCGTTCTCTGGCGGAGTCTAAACTCTAGGCGAGGTATATCTTGGCTAAGCGAGACCAGCTAACCACTGGAATCGTGAAGTGAGGGGAGCTTGCTCCTTAGCACCAGGCCACGTACCAGACCCTAACATAGATCTTTGAGCACCTAAAACAACACCTGAAACCATCCTTAGACCGCCTTCTTCTAGGACCCTTTTTTCAGCCAATCTTCCCAAACATTCATCTAAGGCATAAGCCACAAGTTTCTAAGGTTAATTTCTAGGATTTATCGCTTAGGCCTGTCTGTCTCTTTCTGTTTTCCTCCTCTCATCTGTTTGTTTGAGTGTGTGAGGACATTTTCTTCTTTGTTTTTCCAAGAACCTTTTGGCTCTCTGGAAAACACAGTCACCGACATCGGTTCTGCCACCGACGTCGGCTTCCCCTGTCACCGGCATCGGTTCTGATACCGACGTCGGCTTCATCTGTTACCGGCATCGGTTATTTGACCGACGTCGTCCATATTTATTACCGACATCGGTTTTTAAACCGACGTCGGTCTCTGTCACTGTCCTTTTTCTTCAAAACCAGCAGCCTGAAACCTGTCCATTCTCTGTCACAGGTCACATTCTGGTTTTTTGAGACTGCAAAAACATAGTTTCTGGAACCAGGCCTCTCTTCTTAACCTCTTTAGCCAACAACCGCTTTCGTCTACCTTGTCCCTAACCAAGTCCTATCATGGAGTTCAACTCGGAGACTGAAAGAACTCCTACAGGACCGACCCCGACCCTGACCCCGACTCAAATTCCCATCATCACTGAAGGGGACCAAGATTTTGCAAGATTCCTGGACCTCAACACCGCAACCCTTCAAAACTATCTCGCGAGAAACCCAACGCGAGACCTTTCGGGTGACATGGCGATGACATCCACACCATTCGCCACCCAACCCTTTTCGACTCAGCCTTTCGCCTCAACCATTAACCCGACCATGGCCAATACGCAAAGTTTGGCTTCCCCGTCTATTTTTAGACCGACCTCCACCGGGGTGTCATTACCCCCTCAACTGCCTGCAATTCAACCAAGTTCTACATCATATCAGAACTTGATTGCCTCGACCCCTCGTACTCTTGCGCCCACCAATGTAGGCGTGCCGACTTATCTTTCTACCAGTGCCGCCATCCAACCATCTTTGGTGGTGCCCAGTCAACCTATACCTTCGACCTTCGTAACCCAACCACCTTTAGCCTTCACTTCTGCCCCTGCGATTAGTCATCCGTACATTGTACAACCGACTGTGTCGCACGCCTCCTCTAGCCTCTTCCAAGCGCCCTACAACTTAGGGGGTGCTCAACCCGCCAATCCGTCAGCAGATCTTATCAAGATGCTGATGGATAAAATGTCCAGTCTCGAAGCCTCTATTTCTGGTTCAAGTAATACTTTGTCATATGAACAAATTTGCAACGAGCCTATCCATCCTTCCGTCCCTATTCGACCATACCCTAACCATTGGGAGCTTCCTAAATTCTCTCGCTTTCAGAGTAAGGAAGACCCTCAGCAACATCTACGGGCATTTAGACATGCCTGTTATCTTATTTCCCATGATGATGCGTTACTTTTACGCACGTTTCCTATGTCCCTTTCTGGCCCTGCCCTTGACTGGTATAGTTCGCTTGCCAGACACTCTATCTATTCATTCATCCAACTCGCCCAACTATTTCTTGACCATTTCTTGATCAACATCACTAAACAAGTCTCAATCACAGACCTTTACTCCATCAGGCAATTTGATGACGAATCTATTGTCGACTTTGTCGCTCGTTGGAGGGGCCTGATCAACCAGCTCTCCTTCTCTTTGCCTCAACCCGAGCTCATCGAGCTCTTTTCTCGAGCATGTGCTAGACACATCTCTTCTACCTTGCGGATTCAGACATTCCGCACCTTTGACGAAGCTTTCATCATGGCCCGAAAGCTCGAACTCCGTGCCCTTGAAGAAGATAAGGTCAAATTGCGTCATACCAACGCAAAATCTACTGGCTATTCTTCTTCCAGACCTTCTTCTTCTGCCAATTCCGAATCCAAAGGAGTGGCCAACACTGTGGTCGTTAGATCACCATCCTCGACAACAACTAATCACTCTCAACCTTCGACATCTTCCAGCATCACCAAACAATTCCAACAACGGTACATTCAGCGTTCTTACACTCCACTTGGAGAACCATACGCTTCCGTTTTGGAAAAACTTCTCAAGCAGTGGGTCCTCAATCTCCCTCCAATCTGACCACCTCAATTTGACCCTTCTAAAGCCATCCCTACATGGTATAGGGAGGTCGACTTCTGTCCCTTTCATCACGTCCAAGGCCACGACATTGACAACTGCCGAACCTTCAAAAACATCGTCCAAGACATGCTCGACAAGGGCGATCTCATTTTAGATAACCCGAACGCACCCCCTAATCAAGCCATTGACATCTTCAAACACCCTTTCCCTAATCATCTGCCTACTCAGAACAACATCCAGACTTCGACTAATGACTCTCAAGACCATGACATTCACACCATTAGCACTATCTTGCCTCCTGTCCTTAACCAACCTCATCCATTAAAGGATGAGGAACCTTCTTCTCCTACTAGTCCTCCATCTACCTCTCTTGCATTGGAGGACCCTTTGACCACATCAAGACCATCAAGCCCACCTTCGTCCGAAGACCCTACCTTGCCTCCTCCTCAACTACAAGTAGAAGGCACGATCATCCATGCCCTCTGCCCGCTTGAGGAGCTGCCCTCTTTTATTTCTTCTCCACTAAGAGAAGAACCAGTTTCTTCACCTGTTTCAACCGAGGGAGACCCAGTCACGGTTTCCTCTTGCCCTTTGCGTGAGATTTCTATATCTCGCGCACCTTCATCCACATCTAAACCCAAACCCATATCTAACCTCGCCTCGCACAACGGTGGCCCTCGACCCAGACACACAAAGACTACTAGGCCTCATCGGAGAATTCCTCCCCCACCTTCGTCATTGCCCTCTATCTTGGGCCCGCATTCGTCCACTTTAATAGGAGTGCTTCCCACTCCCATCCTTTACAGAGGCACATCGCCTCCATTACTCCCTCATCCTATCAGACATACATCTCATCCAAACCTTCGACCTATGCCTCTTTCACCTCCCAAACCAACGTCACCAACCCTCACTGCAATAAGACATCTCGACCCGTTAGCAGGTTCATATGCCTTCCTCTTACGGCACTTGTTGCAGTCCTCTCGCCTCGACCTCCCGCCTCTTAGACAATATCAATCTCTCGGACCTAAACCACCATGGTTCGATGACACTTGCATTTGTGCGTATCATCGCACGCCTGGACACGACACGGAGCATTGTCATGCCCTCAAGGTCGCCATTCGCCAATGTTTGGTGAATGACACCTCTCTTCTCGACCACATCATCAATAAACCTTCAACACCACCTCACTCATCAACTCTCGGATCAAGGCCCTCTTGGTTCGACAACTCTACATTCTGTCACTATCATCACATTCTGGGACATGACACTGAGCGTTGTTGCGCTCTCAAAGCTGTCATTCGTCAACACCGGAAAAAGGATTCCTTGCCCATCAAGGATCCTCTCGACCACCTCTTCAACAAAACATCAACCCCGACTCATGCCTCTCCAACCTCATCGCCTAAATCGGCATCTCCATGCCAGACTGTGGTCCCTTTGCCACCTTTGACCCCCTTATTCGACATTAACACCGTCCATCTGACCACTAAACCTCAACTGACCTTAACCAATCCTTCAAACATTCTCCCTACCCGCTGGGGGAATTCATCCTTCATTCAAACCTCGACCAACTTTTCAACCCAGTCTCTACCACATATCACTTACTCATTTAATCACTCATCTCGACCAAGTGTCCATCGACCCAACCCCCGACCAATTATTCGACTAGTCTCAACCAAACTTCAACCACATATCAATCAACCTGACCTCTCGACCAAACATTCAACCTTTTTCAATCAACCAACAACAATGTCAACCAACTTCACATCCATCAATCAACACCTGACCAATCTGGAAAGAGGCAAATGGGGCAAGTTTGCTCCTAATTGACTCAGACCTTAACACACTAGCATGACCCAGGGTCTTATTAGACCTTAAACCCCTTTCTGCGTTGCGTCTTCGACCTTTCTTCTGCTAGTCGAGTACTCGTCTACTTGGCACGTAACTTGAGCTCGTCCCTTGAGCAATCCTCGTCCTCTTAATCCTCATTCCTTTCAACCCTATTCCCCTTTAACAAGTCCTTTACAACCCTTTTAGGATGCAGTGATGCTTTGTCCTAATAAAAGGGGCGTCCTTGAGCTTTTACAGTCTTGTCCGTGACTCTCATTTCTATCAATATATCCAAGTCAAGATGTCAAAACATATCCATGGTCTCTAAATCAAGTCAAATCAAAAAGACAGACTGATCCCTCGAAGGACAGCTGTACTATCATTGCTGTATTACTAGACTGATCCCTTGAAGGACAGCTAGGCCAACATTATCAAGCAAAAATATAGACCACTCCCTCGAAGGATGGCTATGACTACTCTGGCAATAAACAGCAACTATTTTAGAAGCTTCCCACATCGATCAGCTTCACAACATGACCATTACATCAAATGACATCTCTATGCAGGCTTCCCGCATCGATCAGTCTGAAAAAAAAAAAAAAAAAAAAAAAAAAAAAAAAAAAAAAAACGAGTCACGGACATTGGCTTGTCGTTGTCTTAGGGTCTCCTATAAAAGGGGCAAGGTTATTCCTACTCTTACACTGGGTTACCCTATCCTCCTCCTATCACCGGCTCAAGGGACTTCGAGCTCACTTTAATGTCAAAGTGATTCGATTACCGTTCTAACTCAATATTGGTCAACGACGTAATGCATGAACGGGGCTTTGGTTCTAATCACCCCTATCTATGCTTCCTTTTCTGGTCCTTGTCAATGAAAGAGCGATTTGCCTTTCACCTTTTCTCTACACTTTGGTCACGCTTTGGCCACGTCTCTTGTCGACTCATCCTTAAACCAAGCCAACTTCAACATTTTTCACTCCATCATCGACATTTTCAACATGACATCAGGCATCATCCTTGTCCATTTCGCATAGTTCCCATGGACACCAATACACATGGAAACTATCGACCAGACCCAATTTATGTTAAGCATAAACCAATACTTGCTGAAGCATAAATAGACCCTTTATTCATTTTTAGCATACATCCATTGCGACTATGGAAACTTGCTAGAGATGAAAGACCCTCGACCACTTCTACAGAATACACCATCTGTAGCATCCTTTTATCCTCATCTTAGCCTCATCATTTCAACACATGACCAATCTCATCATCGACCATTTGACCATCTTTGTCCGAACTACATTGGTCTGAGGCCCTAGGACAAGGGCTATGTAGGCAGCACTCAGATACCACATCTTCTGAGGTTAGCTCGACCACCCCCGTTTGTTCATCTCTATGATGGACAAACCTTCTCTTCTTCGACTCTTATCACGCCCAACTTCGTCACCTTTGACCAAGACCCTTTGACCAAGACCTTTGTCCACGACCACTCATTCGACTTTGACCAAGACCAATCAATCCCTCTGACCCTCCCTCCCTTTTAGGGAGAACTACATCGGCCTGAGGCCCTATCATCGGGGCTATGTAGGCAGCACTCAGTTGACATGGGGTCTTCTGGGGTTAGCTCGGCCGCATCCTTTCGTCCATCCATCCTCTTGACCAATGACCATTGGCGACCATGCCTATCTCCTTCTTCTTTGACCTTCTTCCAAGACAATGTTGCCTTGGTTGTTTTTGCGTGTATGCTATTCCACGGCTGGTTAGCAGAATTGTTCGCAGACTATTTTTGACCCTTCACAAGTGTAGGATCACGAGCCAGTTGATCCCTACTACTTGTGGCCTTTTTCGTGTTTCTGGGAGCACTTCCTGAGCCTTGGATACCTGGGACACGACGACCATTTGGAGCTTCAGCTTAGATTGAGTGACCCAATCAGTAGACGACTAAATGCTGGGGCCCGGTTACTTCAATTTTGGCACTCCTTGACCCTTGACCATGCGACAATTTGACCTGACCCTCTCGTGAAGTGGACTACGCGCAATCATGACTATGGCAGCGTTTTCACTCACTCTTTTCTATCCATTTTCTTTGTCAAATCGACACTCGATCTTCGGTTCCCTTCTCTCGACTATCGCTTTGAGGGGGGAACACCTCATCCTTTTTCTGGGGCAACCAACTCCTGTTTTTGTCTTGCAGTTCATCTAGAACAACCAACAAGACAAAAAGGGGCAAATGTAGACACCGCAAACGTGTCTGCACCTTGGTTCTCCCCCTTGGTCCTTTCTCCCTCCTAGTCCTCCTTGGTCCCTAACCCACCTAGGTCTTATTAATTAAAAAATTAACATCTTTTAATTAATTGAGGCCCCCTTTCCACCCTACCCTTGCCTCCTTGGATCCTCCCTTGAATCCCTCCACCTTCCCCTAGCATTTATTAGCCCAAATCTCACCATTATAGCCCCCCTCGTCCATTTTGGCAACCTTGCAACCGTTCTGCCCATGACCCCTCGCTCGGCGGCGTGCAAGAATGGGCAGAGGCTATTTTTAGCCTCTGTGCCCATCCTGCGACCGCCGACGTCGGCGACCCTTCGGCCGACGTCGGCGAAACTGCCGGTGTCGGCAGCCTTCATTATCCCCTCCTGCGTCTGTTCACCCCCTGGACTCTGGAGCTCGCAAACAACTCCTCTCGGCGCTTTGGCTCTTATTTCTCCTCTGTCTTAACCTCGTGTAGCAGCAGCAACAGGACCAACACTTTCTTCAGCAGGTACAGGTATGTTGTATTCTGTTTTGTTTCTTTATGCTTTCTAGTTATCTCTAAACTAGATTCAGCTCCCCTTCTCCCCCAACCCAGACTGTTAACCAAATCACACAGACCCATATTCCCATCTCTTTGATTGTCCTCCTCTGTCCTTCTCTGTCCATTTGACTCCCCTGCTCAGACCCCCTGACTGCCTCAAATCAGACTCAGACCCGTCCATAGACCAGACCTCACAACAAACCCGGACCATTCACAGACCAGATCCTGACCAGACCCGACTACAGGCCATTACCCCGACCGACATCGGTCATTACCCCCACCGACGTCGGCAGACTAACCGACGTCGGCAGACCCGACAACTGATGCCGGTAGGACCACCGACGCCGGCGACTGTGACCAGTTTGACAACGTCTTCCAGGTAAGCATTTGCTTCCTTTTTCTCTTTCAGTTTTGCTATTTATTTCAGTCCTTTTCAGCATTCTATCTTTTTATCAGACTTATCTTTATCAAAACAGTGGGTTGACCTCCCTTAAGGAAGTTCTCATACTTTTGGGAATAGGCTTTTGCCTAGCAACCCACCATCTGCCTATCTAACACCTTTTTGTCCAAGTTTTCTTCTTTGCAGGTGTCATTCCTCCACAGCCAAAGAGGAGTGCCCACGAACGTCTGGATTTACGGTGCGCAATCTATAGTCCAGGTACTTCCAAGCCTTGTCCTTTACTTTCTTCTAGTTTCTTTCTTCATAGTCTTAAAAGCAAATTTGAGGTAGAAACAGTACAGGTGCTCTTATATATGAAAAATATCAATAGAAGATTTAGGTACTTATATATAACATACAGAGGTGTGATTATATCTATAGAATTATTAAATTCAAAAAATAAGATAGAGAATCCCAAGGGTTAGGAATATATTACATGAATATAGCCTCCTAAAAATATAACAAGTTGCTTAAACAAAATATTATATTGTCGTGAGCATTATGATTTTATTTAATATGACTGGATGATGAAATTGAGAAGTGTGTACATGAAAATGATGGACTATGATATTAGAGTTTGTCATAGAATATATTGAATTTGTATTTACTTTAAAAAATTAGAATATACAATCTAAATTTAGATTATACCTAGGTGTTATGAATTTTATTTGTTATGCTTATTATTTATGTGATAAATAATATTATGGAGATTCATTAATATGTTTGACAGACTAAATATATGCATTTTGATTATTCTTGTGTTTACCATTTTTATGATTGTTAGTAAGAAGTAATCTATATGAATCTATTGGTTATATTTATATTAACTTAATCTTGCATTGTTGATACTGAGTAAGTAGTGAGATGAACTTCACTAGCTTACTAGAATCATCAATTCTAGATGAAGGTAATCGATCAAGTGGTGTGTATGAAATTAATTGATCCTAAAGATCAATAACTATTGAAAACTTTGGCCAAAGTAATGTTAGTTAGACATTGTCCTTTCATGTGTATGATTTACATGTTTGTGATATATCATGTTAGAATGGATTTCTTTATGGTAAAATTCATGTTCTTAGAAATCATATATCACATGGGTACTAGCTCATTTCTCTATATTCTCGCATTGTTACTATATACTCATCCATGAAGGGAAGGTCATTCCCTAATGAGGGATTATACATGGGATTGATGATATGTGTTTGGTATGGAAAAGTGATCATATGATGCTATCCCTCCCCACATCATTACTTATTTGGAGATGAAACTTAAGATTGCCATAGATGCTGGAGTTGTGGTAACTCATGCTCCGTGGAGCCTTATATTTTGTATCTAGTACATTATATTGTATTTATTATTATTAAAACATTATACCTAATGAGATTTCATTATTAATTATTGTACATTGATATTAGTTATTATATTTTTTCACCAGCTATGGTTGGACACCTATAATTACTTTTTATATTCAGTTCTATTTTGTTTCATCCAATGATAGTGATCAGTGACAGATAGATGTCACATAGTTATTTTAAAATTATCATACTTAGAGTGTTTTATTTGAATCAATAATTATATTCTCTTGGTAAAATATAATGAAATAATATGTTGATTAAATTTTAAAAAAATATGTTATTCTTTGCAGATCCTAGTGGGGATGTTACAGTTTTGGATTGGCACATGAGGAGTGGATGAAAAGCTTGGAAATTTCCTAGGTTGAGGATTTTGTGGAACTTAAGGAAGAATGGGTGGAGATTACATAGGTATATGATATTTCATGTAATGGAACAAATAATATTATTGTTTTCTATCAATCTCCCTCAATTATTTCTCATAATCAAGTTGTATATCTTTGGAACTTTCTTGGGGCTGATTAGGAGAAACATAACGTGCAAAGGGATGTTTATAAGCATGACCAGGTTGGTAAAATTTGATTTTTTCCCATCCAATTAATTATTAAATATTAGATAAAGTTTCCTTATTTATAAAATTTTATTATAAGGGCTATTTTCATTAGGTGGTTGGGGAGGGAAAGAATGATAGTATTCTTGATAGCAAGGCTACTCATAATAATAACTAGAGCCATATGGGGGAAAATAGGTTAATTTTAGGACTAATATGACTCAAAATATGGCTGGTATGGATCATTATATTATTGATAAGGAGGTTTAAAACAAAAAAAATCCACATATACATCCATCAAACTTCATGTGGAAAGCAAAAACAAACTTGGAATGAAAAACTAGGCTCTTAAAACCAACTAGATGAACTCAGAGTCATCATTGATGCTTTTATTAATGCCTCCAAACGCTGATGTATTGAAAAAAAAACCAACAACCCTTCAATATTTGATGTAAGGATAATCAAAATATATCCCACCAGGTGTGCTAAAAATTGGTGTCACTTAAAAGTTACACCCTTTGAGGAGGTATTTCAGGTCTTCTCACCCAAGTGACACAATGAAAACACTCCTAGGTTGTTGGTGACCTATAGATGGATTGAATATTTAGAGATGGATTGTTCCCCTAGTGAATCACCTAAATATAAAACTATACTACTCAAATTACAAGAGAAAAAGTATAGAGAGATAAGGGAACTAAGGAATTGAAAGCAAAATAGTGATGCACTAGAAATGTGATCCTTGTCTTGTTTGAAACTTGCAAAATGAGACTAAAATATACTGACATACCTACACAACTCCCAAATCAATAAATATTGCATAATTATTTCATAGGGAGGCTTTAAGCTATGAAAATAATTAAGAGGGGTGATAAATGACTCCATAAATGAATCCTACATGAGCTTTATGAGAGCACAAAATATGACCTACAAAAGAAAAAAACTATCTTGCATATAAAGGGACATACACAAGGGAGGACACTCTCTTCCATAAATTTAGATCAAAAAGACATAAAAATCACACAATAATATAAGTATGAGAGAAGGTAAAATTAACACTTCATTGCTTCAAATGGCATTCCAAACTTTCCAAGAATGATTTACAAAGGAAAAATCCATTTTTATAGATTAAAAAGGATAAGAGAGGAGATGAGAGATAAAATTCATGGGAGGAGAATAAATTTGATCCATTTCACATGTGATTCATAGTAATCAATAGTTAATTTTGTTTCCCACATATTAAAGGTCAAAATATGCTCCACCTCTTTGTTATCTCCCACCTTTCCTCTAAAGTCAAAAATAGCTTTTTGACTTTATCTAGACATGAAAATCATGGAACTCTTTAAAAAATTTACCCATATCTTTCTCATGTGACTCATATCACATGAAATATTCCCTATGGGCCATGCGACATCACATAGACTCCACCTCACCACTATGCCACATCACAACTATGCCACATCACCATACATAATTAGTATGAATGAGAAGCATGAATATTATCTATATATAAATAGTGTTTTATGAATATTAATCTTGATCTCATTAGAAAACATTTTGTGAGTGTGAGAAGCTCAAAAAACCTCGAAATCCATGTTACAACCAAATGATGATTAGAAAAATTAACAGATGACTCCTTTGTTCCTCCATATCATTTATTTTAGTAATAAATGTCTAACATCCCTTCCTCTAAGCCTTATTAATCTAAAATATGGAAACATGCCTAAGTTTGAACTCCCTTTTCTCACCCTAAATCTGAGTCTAATTCTAAAAATCATCCTAACACTACCTTTTTCAAATATAAAACTACCTTTTCTTTATGCTTAGCAAGCCAATTCACCTCTAGGATTACATCATATGACCCTAGTGGATATACATAAATATATATTATATTAGTGAATTCAAACAACTAAATTTCATCTTATACTAAACACCTATTGACTTTGACTTTGGCATCATTCCCATATTACACTGACCATGCATTTGCCATTGAACTAGCTTTCCTAGACAACTTAGAAAGTATATATGGAGAAATAAAACACTTGGTGTCTCCATTATCTATCAAAATTAAAATAAGTTTACCAAAAAGATTACCTATAACCTCAACAAATGAAGCTTGAAAATGAGCTTGATGATTGTTAATATCCACATGAATTCTTTGTTGAAAGTTCCCTTGCTATGTAATACCCTTAGTTTTTCTTTCAAAATTTTCTTGAGTATATTCCCTATCTAATTGATCACCTACACAAATAAATGATCCACCAGGTGGTCCTTTCCTTTCTAACTATTGGTTCCCATTGAACCCATATTTGAAACCACCATTCATTTTTTACTACCTGAGAAGTGACTAAACTTAGCATTCTAATTCTTGAACTGATTCTTGAAATTTCCTTTCCTCTTCCATTTCTTCTTTTTGAGAGTCAATTTGGAACCTCCAAACTTCTTAAACTTTTCTCTGATCTGAGCAAGAGATTTCAACTTAGATTCCTATGTAACTACATTCTCAAAGACCTAATCCATCATGTTGGGTGAATATTTTGTCACTAGCATAAAGATGAGCAAAATAGGTATGATCAACCACAAAAAGGAAGATTGATTGGCCAAATGTGCAGGTTTACCACATCAAAAGGGGAAAAATCTCTCCTCTCATCAAGAGGAGGTTCCCTATAATTATGAAGGGGCTATATATATATATATATATATATATATGCTAATCTACTATGAATTAGCTGAAAATAACACTCAAGGGTAGGATAACACCATCCATATCTCTTTTTTTAGATATGATGTTCACCAATCAAAGGATAAATCTTGATGAAATGACAGAAGGCACTCTTCTTCTTTTAGAAGTGTTGTTCAAAAGACAACAACCTTTCGGGTAGTGACACGTAACTATAACAGGGCACAGTAACACAATAGGATGAAATGTTGTTAAGCATGGAATATACTGAGAGGGGGGGTGAATCAGTATATCATATATCTTATAAAACTTTCCCTCAATCAAACATTCAAGATATGCAATAAAAATCAAATAATAAACATCACACAAGAAAGAGAGAGAGACCAGATATAACGTGGAAACCCAATGTGGGAAAAACCATGGAGAATAATCTCAAGTATATGAATGAGCACAAACCCAAACAATATTCACAAACCAAACTTGCAAGAGCACCATACCCCTTTGCCAAGCACCACCCTAGCTACTATTCATGAGCACCAACCCATAGGAGCACCATACCCCTTTGTCGAGTACCAACCTAGCTATTATTCGTGAGCACCAACCCACATGAGCACCAACCACTTTCTGTATACCACACACCTATCTCTCAATGTTACTATATCAAAAAATGATAGTTCAATACAACATCTCTTTCCTCTCTCTCACCTTTGCTCTTCTAAGCTAGATATAACAAATACAAATCATATTCAACTCTCACAATTTCTCTTCTAAGCTAGATAATACAATATCAAATCAACCTCTTTCATTCATATTACAAATGGATTCTCAAGCCTTTATTTATAGCTTTCCAAATGACCTTTGACCTTCCCCCTTTGTGACCCTTCAATCCTCATGGAAATTGGCACCAATCTTGGATGACCCTTCATATTCAAGCCTTTGAAAAGTCATGTGGTGACCCTTCATGACCAAAAACGTCCTTCCCACTTTTGTCCTTATCTTTGGTGACTTTTCGTATTCATTAAAGTGTCCCTTCATGATAAATTGTGCCCTTACTCTTTTGTCTTCACTTGGTGACTCTTGGTATTCCCCAAGATGACTCTTCATGGGAAAATGTAACCCATCCTTCTTTTGTATTTACCTTGTGGCTCTTCAACTTCTCCATGGGCCCTTATTTTGTCTTATATGCAACCAAAAATATATTCGTTAATATTAAATAAATATTAACTCACATTAGCCAAGATAAACAACATTAAATGCAATGGGGCCTTTATCACCAATAATACTAGACCTTTGACATCAATGACAATATTTCCAACAATCTTCCCCTTTGTCATTGATGGCAACCTCAATCCTAAAACTGCCACATCCTATCACCTACACATACTATCATCTGAAAAACATACAATAACTCCCCCTTACTATATCAACCTGTACCTATTCCCTGTACCTATTTTTGCACTTGTACCTATTATTCTCCCCCTTTGACATCAATGGCAAAGGGCATACTTGGAGCTAACACTTAGCTCCCCCTCAACTAATGCTAAACCTCAATGGCAGGAAGTAAAGGAAATTACTCCCAACTTCTCTCACAGATACTCAAATGTGTATTTTGGAAGTGCCTTTGTGAAAAGATCTGCAATCTGCTCTGTAGTACTAATATATTCCAACTTAACCTATTGATCTGCAACCTGCTCTCTCAAGAAGTGATATCTAATGAGAATATTTTTTGTTCTTGAATGCATTACTAGATTTTTGAAATATTTATAGCACTTGTGTTATCACAAAAAATGGAAATAGGTTCATTATACTTTACCTTGATATCTTCCAAAGTTTGCTTCATCCAAAGCACTTGAGTACAACACAATATTGCTGCAATATATTTTTCTTCAGCTGTAGAAAGTGATACTAAGTTTTGCTTCTTGCTTAGCCATGATACTAAGCTATCACCAAGGAAGAAAGCTCCTCCACTTGTACTCTTTCTGTCATTTAAGCACCCTACCCAATCTGAATTTGTATAAGCAACTAAAGTGAAATATTTACCTATGGGATACCATAATCCATAATCCAATGTCCCTTTGATATATCTAAATATTCTTTTCACCAATTAAACATGACTATCTCTTGGAGATGACTAATATCTTGCAACCATACCTACTGCATGCATGATGTCTGGTCTTGATGCTGTCAAATATAAAAGACTACCAATCATAGATCTATACAAAGATTGATCTATAATAGGTGAATCTTCATCCTTTCTCACCTTATTTCCTTTACACATAGGTGTGCCAACTGGTACACAATCCTCAAAACCAAACTTCTTCAACATTTCCTTGGCATATATACTTTGAGATATAAAAATTCCTTTATTTGATTGAAATATTTTTAATCCTAAGAAAAATGATAATTCTCCAAGCATAGACATCTCAAATTATTTTTGCATTCTATTAGAAAATTCTTTTGTCATCTTTTTAATATTTCCTCCAAAAATGATATCATCAACATAAACCACAATAATCAATTGATGCTCACCTTCTATTTTGATGTAAAGATTACTATCAAAAAATCCTCTCTTGAATCCTTGATCTTACAGGTACTTATCAAGTCTTGCATACCAATCTCTGGGAGATTTTTTTAATCCATACAATGCTTTCTTCAATTTGCATACATGATTACTAATATTCAAGAAAATAAACCCCTCAGGCTGCTCAATGTAGACCTCTTCTTCAAGATTCCCTTTTAAGAAGGTAGATTTGACATCCATATAAAATACTTTGAAATTTTTAAATACTGCATATGCAAGGAACATTCTAATAGCCTCTAACCTTGCTACTGGTGCAAAATTTTCTTCAAAATCTATTCCCTTAATTTGAGCATATCCTTTACATACTAATCTTGCTTTATTTCTGGTTACTTCTCCATTTTCATTCAACTTATTTCTATAAACCCATTTTGTTCCTATCACATTGTGATCTTTTAGTCTAGGCACTAATTCCCAAGTATCATTCTTTTCTATCTAATCTAATTCTTCATCCATAGCCTTAACCCAATGCTCATCATGTCTGGCTTCTGAAAAATTTCTAGGCTGAATTTTAGATAACAAAGAGAAATTAACTTGTTCAGATTCACTTACCATCATTCTTCTAGTGTGAATTCCTTCTTTTATATCCCTGATGGTGTCACTTTCATTATGATTTTTTTGAACATATTTGGATGGAGTCTTGGTGCCCTTTTTCTCCTTTTCTCATCTTCATCTGATTCTTCAAAGTCTTCCTCTTCAATGATTTCAAGAATGTCTATTGGATCACTGATCTTTTGTGTTCCATCTTCTTCTATCCTGACACTTGCACTTTCAACAATTTTATTGGTTCTTTTGTTATAACATTTATAAGCTTTACTTTTGCAATAATAACCAAGAAATATACCTTCATTTTCTCTGGATTCAAACTTACCAAGTTTTTCATTGGTTCTCTTTATGAAGCATTTGCTACCAAAAACTCTGAAATAATCAACTATTGTTGGTTTGTCTTTCCATAACTCATAAGGAGTATTATCATTATTGACTCTTAATAAAGATCTATTATGAATATGCACTGATGTACCAACTTCCTCTCTCCAATATTTACTTGCTATCTTGGATTCATTTAGCATTGTCCTCGCCATCTCTTGAACTGTTCTATTTTTCCATTCAACTACTCCATTTTGTTGTGGAGTTCTGGCTACTGAATACTATCTCTTTATTCCATGATCTTCACAAAACTCAATAAATTGATCTGACATGAATTCTCCTCCTTGATCTGATCTTAGACACTTAATCTTCAGATTAGTTTCATTCTCAACTAATGCTTTGAATGCTTTGAACTATCTAAAATCTTTTGATTTTTTCTTTAAAAACATTATCCAAGTCATACGTGAAAAATCATCAATAACAAACATGATATATTTATCACCTTGAGTACTTTGAGTCCTCATAGGTCCACATAGATTAGTGTGAACAAGCTCTAGCATTTGAGTGGTCGAGTACTCTTTTGTTTTGAACCACCTTCTAGCCTGCTTCCCATGCTAACAAGGTCCACAAAGTGTGTTAGATGGCTTTGTGATCATTGGAAGATTCTTGACTGCTTTATTTTTGCAAATTTTGACAAGATTGTCAAAATTTATGTGCCCCATTCTCTTGTACCATATCCAATTTTTTTCAATCTGACTCAAACAACATTTTTTACCTTTGATGTCTGATAGCACATATAAGTTATTACCTGTTCTCTAAGCATCTGTAATCAATACATCTAAATATTTTATTCTAATTTCACAACCTTCTACATAAAACTTTAGTGTGTGACCCTGATCACACATTTGAATTACACTCAAAAGATTATACTTAAGACCTTCTACATATAAAATATTTTCAATTTTAGTTCTACCATTATCTAAACTTAGTGTACCTTTTCCAACAATTTTGGTAGTAGTATTGTCCCCGAATTTCACTGTGCCACCATTGATGAACTTGCTCTTGTCTCCTATAATGTGCCTCAAACATCCGCTATCAATAAACCATGGCTTTTCTTCATTTCTTGCATGCAAAGCTGTTTGGACCAACATAAAACCTTCAAATTATTTCTTTTGCCATGTCTAAACCCTTTTTCTTGATGAATGGAGCCCTGAAACTCTGGTCCTTCTTGACTGACTCGAACACACTTCTACAATACCGAGCTATGTGTCTAAAGTTGTTACACTTGTAATAAATTATGGTCTCTTCATCAAAGCTTGATAGAGGAGCAAAAGAGTTATAGCTTCTTCTTGACTCTATATGATCTTCCTTTTCCTTATTTTTGAGATTGTTAGCTCTTTTTCTACATTCTAATTTCTTATGACCATATCCATTACAATAAAAATAGTAACCATAAAAATAGGACTTGTTTGTGAATCTCTAACCTGATTTCCTTTTATAGCTTTGTTCCTTCCAGCCTTATTTGTCCTCTGTATTATTCACTCCTTCCCTTCTTGTTTCTTTATTTGTAAGAGCTTTAACATAGCTCTTCTTCTTTTCAAAACTAATATCTGTCTTATATGATATTGTGTTTTGGCTTTCTAATATCTTATTTAGCATATTAGTGTTATTCTCAAATTTTGAATCATTGACTATTTTATTATTGACTGCTTTCTCAATCTCTTCTTTTAAAGAAGCAATTTTAGTAACATACCTTTCACATTCTTTTCTTGATATTTCCAATTGTGCCGTCAGATCTTCTTCATTTTTCTTGGCTTCTTCAAAGTGCACTTGTAGATCTTCAATTATCTCCTTTGACTCCTTTTCATTTTTCTCAATTTGATGCTTTAATCTTTGATTTTTATTTTCAACAATTTTCAACTCTTCTAAGGCACACATGAGTTCTCCTTCCATATTCACTTCGGCTTCATCCTCTTATTCTTCTTGATCAACTATTCTTTTGCTTGTAGAGACACCTTTATGTATGGCCATCTTGTGCTTTCCTGATCTACCTTCAAGCTGTAAAACTTTTTCAAAAAGGAACCTGCTCTGATATCAATTGTTAAGCACAGAATATACTGAGAGGGGGGGTGAATCAGTATATCATATATCTTATAAAACTTTACCTTAATCAAACATTTAAGATATGCAATAAAAATCAAATAATAAACATCACAGAAGAAATAGAGAGACACCAAATATAATTTGGAAACCTAATGTGGGAAAAACCATAGAGAACAATCTCAAGTATATGAATAAGCACAAACCCAAACAATATTCACAAGCTAAACTTGTAGGAACACCATACCCCTTTGCTGAGCACCACCCCAGCTACTATTCGTGAGCACCAACCCATAGGATCACCATACCACTTTGCCGAGCACCAACCTAGCTATTATTCGTGAGCACCAACCCACATGAGCACCAACCACTTTGTGTATACCACACACCTATCTTCAATGTTGATATATCAACAAATGATAGTTCAATACAACATTTATTTCCTCTCTCTCACCTTTTCTCTTCTAAGCTAGATATAACAAATACAAATCATATTCAACTCTCATAATTGCTCTTCTAAGCTAGATAATACAATATCAAATCAACCTCTTTCATTCATATTACAAATGGCTTCTCAAGCCTTTATTTATAGCTTTCCAAATGACCTTTGACCTTCCCCATTTGTGACCCTTAAATCCTCATGGAAAATGGCACCAATCTTGGATGACCCTTCATATTCAAGCCTTTGAAAAGTCATGTGGTGACCCTTCATGACCAAAAACATCCTTCCCACTTTTGTCATTATCTTTGGTGACTTTTCTTATTCCTTAAAGTGTCCCTTCATGATAAATTGTGCCCTTACTCTTTTGTCTTCACTTGGTGACTCTTGGTATTCCCCAAGATGACTCCTCATGGGAAAATGTGTCCCATCCTTCTTTTGTCTTTACCCTGTGGCTCTTCGACTTCTCCATGGGCCCTTATTTTGTCTTATATACAACCAAAAATATATTCATTAATATTAAATAAATATTAACTCACATTAGCCAAGATAAACAACATCAAATGCAATGGGGCTTTTATCACCAATAATACTAGACCTTTGACATCAATGACAATATTTCCAACAAATGTAGCACAAAGTCTCCACCTCAGCTGCCAAAGAGTGAAATACAAAGGATAATGAGGGTACAAAGTCATCCCAAGATCTTTTACCTAGAAATAGAAAATAAACAAACTAAAGACAATTATGGCAGCACAAAGTCTCTCTACCACTGGCTTCAACACACCTTCCTGATTACTTTCACTAATTTTGCTTATTTAATTAAATGAAAAAAAAATGTATTAAGGAAATAGACATAAGAAAAATTTCCCCAACAACCAAGCTATTCCAACACAAAGTCTAAAAAGTCACTTGTTTTCTTATTCAAATAATGAAATATGATCAACAATCTGAGCTCAAAGTCTCAGTAATGCCTTTCAATTTGGATAGAGTTTTTTTTTTATAATAGAGATATCTCCCTAAAACAATAAGAGAGAGTCCAATATATAGTGTTCCTTGAAAGATGTGGGCACTTTGTTTCACAAAAATGGCCTACAATGCATTCAATGCCTTCAATGCATTTTAAATTTTGTCCATGGGCTATGCTAGAATCGAGCATCAATTTTTAATATGGGCTGCCTGATGTGTTTCTTGATGTGTGCACAATTATTTGCTTTACTCAATTTAGAAAAATAGGTCATGCCATTGAATGTTCACACTCTTCGATGTCCACCTGGTGGGCTACTTTACCTTCTAGAAACATATCCCATGCATGAATATTTTTGATCTTTCTCCATCATTTCTCCTTTTCTTGCTATATTTTGAGCTTTCAGGCTATCTTTTTTACTGTGTTTTTGTATTGGGAGTGATTCATATTTGACATCTGTCATAGTTCACTACTTTGAAACTTTACCAACTTATAGAAAATGTGACCCACAACACTTCTTTCCTAAGGAGCTTCAAAAGGGAAATAGGGATAGGTGGCACTTTCCACTATGAAACAAGCGAGGACACTTGGAAGCATCCATTTAACTTATAGAAGCTTAAGATATCTTTTGAGAGTTCTATAGAAGATGACACATGGCATCTTCCACTAAGCTTTTATAAAAACCATAGAAACATGCAAGACTCATTTGGATTCACACAGAAGATGACACTTGGCACACTCCACTTACCTTAACAACTCACCTGGGTCCCACCATAGTCCTTACTCAATCCTGAAACAAAAGGAAGAAACAAAAAACATTGACACTTGGTGCTTTCTATCAAGTTTTACAAGGGACACATGGTGAGTTCTACTATATTTTGTCCTTATATATGTGATCTGAGATCTCAGGCTATCTCTTTAGCTGATCATTGAATTTGTTCACAAGGTCTGCTTCGTATTTGAAAATTGATGGATATTTCATTATCTTAAATTTGATGTCCATGGGGATGTCAATGGTTCCATCACTTCCCTTGTTCAATCACTTCTCTGGTTCAATCACTTTCTTAGTTTAATCACTTTCTCAGTTCAATCACTTTCTCAATTCAATCACTTTCTTGGTCTTTGATTGAACCATCCCTTTGTCTGGTGCTTCCTTTAATCTTTGAACCAATGCTCTCTACCCTCTGCAAGGGCAATTGTTCTTTCAGCTTTGGGGTACTCCTTTGAACCATCCACATTAAACCTTTGAACCATTGAACCATTTTGGTTCAAGGTTCAATGGTTTAACGGTTTAATGGCTTTCTTGCTCTTTGTCTAGAGCTTCCTTTTAACTAACCACTTAAACTGATCGATTGAACCTTTGAACCATTTTGGTTCAAGGTTCAATGGTTCAATGGTTTAATGGTTCAATCACTTTCTTGTGTTCCACTCATTCACTTGACCGCTTGAACCAACCACGTTAAACCAACTGCTTTGAACCAACCGCGTTGAACCATTGAACTCTTTTAGTTCAAGGGTTCAAGCCTTCTTTTTTCTAAGTCTTTTGAAGCTATTGAACTTGCTAAAGTGGTTAAACTGGCTGAAGCGGTTGAACTTTGAACTTTTGCTAAAGCGCTTAACTCTTTAAGTTTGCTGATGTCGTTGAACCCTTCAACCCATTGAACCTTTGAGCCTTTAAACCATTTTAGTTCAAGGTTCAATAGTTCAATGGTTCAATCCTTTATTTGGATTTTTATGATGAACCTTTTGGTTGAACCTTGGTGTTGAACCAACCTTGAAATTGTGTAAGTGTTGAGAGCTTGTTTCTTTCCTACAGAGTCCATAGAAATGAACCTACAGAGTCCATAGATATGAACCTGTAGAGTCCATAGAAATGAACTGGTAGAGTCCATAGAAATGAGTCCGTAGATTCCTGCTTGCAGAGTCTATATATTCCTACCTGTATAGTCCATAGAAATGAGTCCATAGATTCCTTCCTATAGAGTCTGTAGATTTAAGCCTGCAGAGTCTGTAGATTTCTTCTTGTGAAGTACACTGAAAAAGCTTAAAAAATGGAGAATTTGAATGCCTAGAAAAAATTTTGAGAAGGGAAGGGATAATTTTTAGCTTGTAGGACCAAAAATAGTTCATGTGTTGTCCCAAAAATGAGTAACAAATTTTGGGAACAACAGCTGGCTCTAGTTGGGGAACTTCTTTTAGTTGAAGACTTGGAACAACTGAGGGAAGTAGAAACTAGAATCTCCAGTGCCTTAAAGTGTGCAATTGGGCTATGAAGTCATGTTATTCAAAAATAAAGGTGCCAAAAATGAAAATGAAAAGTAAAAAATAGAACTAAAGACTATACAAATATACATATGTATAGGTAATCTTATCTAATGCTTTAAGAATTAAAGTGCATTAGATGCCACCCACTATGAGATAGTGAAAATGGTGTTTTGTCCTAATAAACCAATAAAAAACCATTTTATCCCCAAAATCAGTGATGGGTGAATGGAACTCTCCACCAAGAATCACATTTTTTGTGCACTCCTTTTGGTTCTCTCTTCTTGCCCCATGGCAAGGCATGGTCTCTAATCTGAAAACCATAAATCTTTGCTCTCTTGGTGAAGAGTTCCTTTTTGACTTTGGTGTGAATCAATATGGTCCACTACCATAGCTTGTTTCTCTTTTCATTTAGTCTAGCACATGATTTTATTATCCCCAGTAGATACCTAACAAACCATCAGCTCAGCATCTCCTTTGGCATGAAGGAGTTTGACACCTTTGTCTTGAGCAACCTTCAACCCAAGTAACATAGATTCATACTCGGTAGCTTTGTTGGTGTTTCTGAATTGTAACTTGTATGAAGAAAGAAAGATATCTCCTTGAGGAGATATCAACACAGTCCTAATTCCAACACTGGTAGATGAATAGCTGCCATCAGATTTTAGTATCTATACATCATCAGAAACTACTCCTTTCTCAGATTTTTCTTCATTTGGAGAGGAGAGTTCCTTTGGGATTACACTATGATCTCTCATGCCTTTTATTATTTTATCTAGACCAATTCTTGGATAACCACGTGTAGGAATTTTATCTACTGAAACATGAACATCCTTTATTGTCAAGATAAAGTTACCCGTTCTTAAAGAATCAAACAAAATTTGAGCATCAGGGGCCGATGTTTGAGTGACAACATATTTTGCCTCCTTTTTATGGAGTAGCCTCTTCATGATGCCTCTAACAGGGATCCTCACCTTAGATAGGTCCATGCTTAATTCTCCTCCAACATCCTTATAGAAATTTCATCCAATAAGGATGTCGTATGAGGTTGGGACATCGACCACCAGGACTGTCATCTTGATCCTCTTGTCAGGGAATCCTACAAACACAAATTGGGCATCCTTGATTTGTCCTAGTAGTGGCACTTATTTTTTCTCCATATAGAAACATCTCCCAAATGTCTTGGTTAGTGTGATTCCAAGAGATTCTACCACCTTGGCAGGTATGACATTGTCAAATGCACCTGAGTCTATGATGCAATTACTCAGTTTGTAACCATTTATCAACAAGAAAACATAGAAAGGTTCTATTTTCCTAGGGGTAACTAGAGGAGTAATGACAAGATTATTTGGTATGGAAATGTTCCTTGGGGGATCATGAGTTACCTTCTTAACATCTTGTCTTGTAGGGACAGCTTTATTCTTCACACACTCAACCAACCTGTCTAACTGCTAAGGGTTGGTTTGTAGGAATTCAAATTTAGATATTTGAATTTTGGTTTTCTTGACATGGTCAATTATGTAAAATGTTTAAAATGAATTAGGAATAGGGGAAGGGAGTTCATCCTTTTGATTTTTGGAAGGGGGAGAACTGGCCTACAGATTTGAAGTTGAAGGTGTTGAAATGTTTGGGGTACTTAATTTTTTAGCAATCACCGGGTCCTTTGGCTGGAAAGGTAGAGTGGTTCCCCACTTAGAAATTGAAATTTAAAGCTGAGCTTGCTCTTCTATTCTTTCCTTATTAGCTTGATAGGCTAAATAATTCTTAGATTGGGTAAACACAACATATGATCCCTTAGTTTCTTCACCTTCACTTCTGGGTTCATCTTGGTAATTCAGGAAACCAATGTTAGAGTCACCAGTGAATTCTTCTTGGCCTTCTTCAAGGATATTAGCATCATTTTCTTGATCAAACTCAAGTTGGAAAGAGAAATCATGTTCTATTTCTAGATATCCAACTATTATGTTGGCTGGTACTGCTTCAATGGCAAGTTTCCCCTATGGGGGAGGCAAATGATTTGGTTGCCCTTGAATTCTGGTAGCATTGCCTTGATATGACTAGTTCTAAAATGTCCTCCTTGGCATATCTTGATAAGGAGGAGTAGACATACCTTGGGCCACTTGTCTTTTCAAGGCTAGTAGTTCATTTGCCAGCTTTTACACCATTTAATCAGTGGTACCTGTAGATGAATTCTTGAAAGATGAAGAAGATTTACCTCTATTAGGATATCTTCTTATCTTTCTTGCCAATATGAGATCATCTTCCACCTTAGTGGCCAAATCCTGAGTAGCAACAAGGTCTATGTGGCCAGCCTGTCTCAACAAAAAACTCACTTTAGGCAGTTATGAGTTGATGAAAAAACATTTAAGGTTCTCATGTGTAGGCTAAGCAATGATAGGAATCTAATTCCTCAACTTTTCAAACTTAGCAATGAATTCCCTCATAGGTTCATGAGGTTCTTTCTTAATTTGTGTGAGCTGAGCCAATAAGGCATGTGCATCTTCTGTAGGCTTGAATCTAGCTTCAAATTTGGCTTTGAGAGTGTTCCAGTCAGTCACAATCTAGGCCTGTAGATGATAGAACCAGTCTATAATAACACCTTGTAAAGTTTCCACAAATAGTCTGACTACTACATCCTCATACTCCATAGGCTATGCTGAAGCTATAATATGTTCATCAGGATGAACCTTCCCATCACCATAGAGCTTGGGAAAATTTTTCCTTGAACTGCATGGTAGCTCATGTAGAGGTGGAGTTAAATTGAGTGGGCCAAAATAGTTACCCCAGGGGCCTTGAATTGCCATTGTATGACTATGGAAAGGCAGAATAACAAATCTTAGAGGGATAAGTATTGGCAAAGCTTTATTATAGTAGAAATGGATGCTTTGCATGATAATGGAGACTTGAATTTATTAGGAGGAAAGCTCTTGGTTTGTTGGAGGAGAGATGGTGAAGGAAATAGATCAAAATTACTTTGTTGTAATAACTCGAATATAGGGTCAACAAAACCTTTAGCCCTTGGCTTTGCATATACCGTGGATCTATTAGAGTGTAAAAATAAAAATGGAAAAGAACTAGTACTGCTTCAACTTGAAGCTTGAGGCTTCAAACTATGTGTTCTTCCCCAGTGAAATAAATGGATAAGGCTATAATGATAATGGGTAAGACACAGGTGATGTTTCAATCTAAAGCTTGAGGCTCCAAATTGCACAAAATTACTGTGTCCCCAGTGGAGTTGCCAAAAATTATTGGGTGAATATTTTGTCATTAACGTACTGATGAGAAAAATATGTCTAATAAATCATATAAAGGAAGATTTGTCAGCCAAATGTGTAGGTTTACCACATCAAAAGGGGATAAATCTCTCCTCTCATCAAGGGGAGGTTCCTTATAAGTATGAAGGGGCTATATATATATGCTAATCTACTATAAATAAGCTGAAAATAACACTCAAGGGTAGGATAACACCATCCATCTCTCTTTTTTTAGAGATGATGTTCACCAATTAAAGGATAAATATTGATGAAATGACAGAAGGCACTCCTCTTATTTCAGAAGTGTTGTTCAATTGACAATAAAAACTTTTTAAGTAGTGACAAGTAAATGTAACAGGGTGCAGTAACATAGCAGGATGAAATGTAGCACAAAGTCTCCACCTTAACTACCAAAGAGTGAAATACGAATGATAATGAGGGCACAAAGTTGTCCCAAGATCCTTTACACAAAAACAAAAAATAGACAAACTAAAGACAATTGTGGTAGCACAAAGTCTCTCCACAGCTGGCTTTAGGACACCTTCCTGATTACTTTCACTAATTCTACTTATTTAATTAAATGGACAAAAAATGTATTAAGGAAATAGACATAAGAAAAATTTCCCCAAAAACTAAGCTATTCTATCATAAATTCTAAAAAGTCACTTGTTTTCTTATTCAAATAATGAAATATGATCAACAATCTAAGCTCAAAGTCTTAGTAATGCCTTTCAATTTGGGCAAAGTTTTGTTTTTGATAACAGAGAGATCTTCTTAAAATAATAAGAGAGAGTCCAATATATAGTGATCTAAGAAAGACTTGGGTGCTTTGTTTCACAAAAATGGCCTGCAATGCATTCAATGCCTTCAATGCATTTTAAATTCTATCCATGGGCTATGCTGGAATTGAGCATCAGTTTTTAATATGGGCTGCCTGATGTGTTTCCTAATGTGTGCACAACTGTTCACTTTACTCAATGTGAAAAATAGGCCACACCATTAAATGTTTGCACTCTCTGATGTCCACCTGGTTGGCTACTTTACCTTCTAGAAACATATCCCATGCATAGATATTTTTGATCTTTCTCCATCATTTCTCCTTTCCTTACTATATTTTGAGCTTTTAGGCTATCTTTTCTACTATGTTTTTGTATTGGGAGTGATCTATCTTTGATATCTATCATAATTCACTGCTTTGATACTTTACCAACTTACAAAAAATGTGACCCACAACACTTTTTGCCCGAGCAGCTTCAAAAGGGGAATGGGGACAAGTGGCACTTTCCGTTGTGAAACATGTGAGGACACTTGGCAGCATCCATTTAACTTATAGAAGCTTAAGATATATTTTGAGAGTTATGTAGAAGATGACACATGACAGCTTCTACTGAGCTTTTAGAAACACTATAGAAACATGCAAGACTCATTTGGATTCACACAGATGATGACACTTGGTGCGCTCTACTTACTTTAGCAACTCACCCGAGTCCCACCACAGTCCTTTCTCAATAATGAAACAAAAGGAAGAAAAGGTGGGCATTGACAATTGGCACTTTCCATTGAGTTTTACAAGAGACACATGGTGACTTCCACTATATTTTATCCTTATCTATGCGATCTGAGCTCTCGAGCTATCTCTTTGGCTAGTCCCTGAATTTGTTCACAAGGTTTGCACCATATTTGAAAATTGATGGATATTTCATTATCTTAAATTTGACATCTATGGGAACGTAAAAGGTTTAATCACTTCCATAGTTTAATCACTTCTCTAGTTCAATCACTTTCTTAGTTCAATCACTTTCTCAATTCAATCACTTTCTTAGTTCAATCACTTTCTTGGTCTTTGATTGAACCATCCCTTTGTCTATTGCTTCCTTTGATCTTTGAACCAATGTTCTCTACCCTCTGCAAGCACACCTACCCTTAGTTCACTTCCCTCCACAAGGGCACTTGTTCTTTCAGCTTTGAGGCACTCCTTTAAACCATCCATGTTAAACCTTTAAACCTTTGAACCATTGAACCATTTTGGTTCAAGGTTTAATGGTTCAACAGTTCAATGGATTTCTTACTCTTTGTCTGGAGCTTCCTTTGAATCGATCACTTGACCTAACCAATTGAACATTTGAACCATTTTGGTTCAAGGTTCAATGGTTCAAGTGCTTTCTTGTGTTTTGCTCATTCACTTGACCATTTGAACCAACTGCATCGAACCAACCACATTGAACCTTTGAACTCTTTTGGTTCAAATTTCAATAGTTTAACGGTTCAATGGTTTAAGGGTTCAAGCCTTCTTCTTTTCACTAAGTCTTTTGAAGCCGTTAAACTTGCTAAAGTAGTTAAACTTTGAACTTTTGCTGAAGTGCTTAACTCTTTAAGCTTGTTGACATCATTGAACCCTTGAACCCATTGAACCTTTGAACCTTTAAACCATTTTAGTTCAATGTTCAATGGTTCAATGGTTTAATCCTTTGTTTGAAGTTTGCTGATGAACCTTTTGGTTGAACCTTGGTGTTGAACTAACCTTGAAATTGCCTAAGTGTTGAGAGCTTGTTTCTTTCCTGTAGAGTCCATAGAAATAAAACTACAGAGTCCATAGATACGAACCTGTAGAGTCTATAAAAATGAACTGGTAGAGTCTGTAGAAATAAGTCCATAGATTCTTGCCTGTAGAGTCCATAGAAATGAGTCTATAGATTTTTGCCTACAGAGTCTGTAAAAATGAATCTGTAGATTCCTTCCTATAGAGTTCATAGATTTAAGCCTACAAAGTCTATAGAACTGAGTCCATAGATTTAAGCCTACAGAGTCTGTAGATTTCTTCCTACAAAGTCCATTAGCTAAAAAATCTTGAAAATGGAGAATTTGAATGCGCAAAACAATTTTTGAGAAAATAAGGGATAATTTTTAGCCTATAGGACCAAAAATAGTTCATGTGTTATCCCAAAAATGAGTAACAGATTTTGGGAACAACACATCATATATGGCCCATGCACATCTACCTCACATCCAATTTAGGGTTTTAATCCCATAATGAATTTTTGAATTCAAAACCTTTTGTTTGATTAATACTGAGGAACATATTTTAGGAGCTTAGTGAATTGCACCAAGTACTCATTAACTAAAATATCTCTCTACTTTAAATTCTAAAAAAAATTAGCTTCTTTTCAAAATAAAACTAGGGTAACCATCATGATTTGAACAAAACCATAAATTACTCCCAAGTGATGGTAGTAGAGTTGAAGTTCATGTCGAGCTTCTTATTTACCCACCATGTTGTTGTTTCACTAATAAGTTGATATGCTCCCTAAACTACCTTAGTAACTTTTGAGTAGTTATTTATCTCAAAATACTTTTCCATTTATGTTAACCAAGATTCAGAACTGTATCTAACTACAGTCCCATAAAATGTAGGAGGATTTACCTTATTCATGTTATGTGTAAGTTATACAGCTATACAAGCCCTTACATCCAATGTCACGTCATCATGCCTATGTTATTACTGAGCTTATTATTAAATAGGGTGATCTTCATCCTCTTCCTAATTTACTTCCTCAACATGCCCATGCACTTCCTACTCTAAGTTTGTGATTTGGTTCCTATTTTTGTGCATGGTAACAAAAAATTGATCCAACTTTGTAGCTTGTTCTATGGAAAATTAGTTTGGATCCATTTGAGGGTTAGTGTTTGAGGTATCCTCACCTCTAGGTCTATTTCACACCATTATCTTTTTATATTAATAGGATAATACAAATATGTTAAAAGACTAATTAAGTCCTTGAATTTGAGCCTCAACTCTAATACCACAATGTTAGAACCCCACTACATTTAACTCAAATAATGGTAATTTTTTTACAAACTTTAATTTAATTATCAAATCATATTATTCCCAAAATATTAGTTAATTAATGCTTAACTAAATGTATCTTTCATAATAAATCAATTATGATTCATTTAGATAATGATAAGATTAACAAAGTCAACAAAATTATAAATATACTCCATCACAATTGTATAATTACTGAATAATAACAACTCAATCAACTGCTAAAATTTAATACAATAATATTATATAATAAAGGCAACCAAATTATTATTTATCAAGTACAATATTACAATTTTTTTACATCAAAGTGAATATAAATAAATATAAGGTTCCATGGAACCAAGGAGTGTTTATAAACTCATTATATGTAGATAAACTAAACTCATGAGTAAGAGTCTCTATTAGCTAACTACTGGAGGAGAGGGAGAGCATCATCAGAGCGCTTTTCCACACCAACCATAGATCATAGGTCCCCCACATAATTATCAACTAGGAAATCACTCTCCCTTCATGGATGAGTAGATGATCATGGTGCAAGTATTGATAAGTCAATTATAACCCATGTTGTAAGATTTTAACTACATGCATCATATCATAAAGAATTTTGTTTCTAACATGAAATCATGCATACATGCATATAATCAAACAGGTGAAATGATAATTTTTAACTATAAACATAACTTTGGCTAAAGTTTTCATATAGTTTAATGATCTATTAGATCAATCATAATCACACACACTCTCAATCAGATCTGATATAATGTAAGTATTAAAGACTCTAACTATATGCATGAGAATCCATCTCATGATAATAATTTTTAGTGCCATTAATATTAAATTTATAATAATCCATATATAGAATTCCATGGATTTCTCATACAAATTAGTATTTAATAGCACTGTAATTAAATATTATAAATATAGAAATAATCTCATGTCAAATAATAACTTATTATCACAAATATATTTCCCAAATTTAAATACAACCAATGTCCATTTTCCATTGAGGGAATATTTATAATATAATTATTTTCTAACAATCAACATAATGTCTAAGAATTTACCAATTCCTTACAAACATCCCATGTTCAAAAAGTATTATAACTAAAATAACACAATTCAGGAAAATCTTAGTAAATCCTAAGCAAATCAATAATAATAAATACAATATTTATTATTCTAATCAGCTATTAAAAAAAATCCACATAATTTATAACTGAATAACATATTATAAATTAATTATTTAAACAAAACTATTCACTTTAAACAAACATCTACTCACAACCCAATTATCATCATAAACATGTATATCAAATATGTCTACTTGTATCTATATACATTTAGACTTTTATCCATTTATTTATAAATGGGTAAAATGTGAGTGAGTGTGTGTGTATGTGTGTGTATATGCATATAATTGTAAGTGATAACTTATATGTATGTGTATATGTGTTTTTATGAACTATTCATAAATAACATACTTGTCTTTATGTACAATCCATATTTACATATATACGTATGTATATATGTTCATATACCATGTTCACTACTAAAGAATATTAATTCATAATTAAAATAAATATTTAATATATTTTAATAAACATCCATGAAACATTTTTCTAACTATTACACATAGATAAAAAGGAAACACAATTCTACTGATAAACTATGTTCCATTTTCATACTCACCTATGTGTATATGTCTTTTAAATGAAATAAACAATCAGTACTATTCAAGAATCTTATCATAAATGATACCCAATCAAACAATATAAACTAACTGTAGTTTATTTCTGAACTCAATTTTTTATGTATACCTAGCTCAAGTAAATATATGAATAAACAATCAAAACCGAATGATATTAATTTCATGGTATTGGTAATGATAATTGACTAATTAATTCATACTTCAATGAATAATCTACCAAACATAGATCAAACATGATTCTTTATATGCAATTAATATAATTTTCTATACTCAGTTGATGTATAAATATCTTCATACATAATGAACACAAGATAATATAAACACAATGTAAATATAGTCAATCTAAACTTAATTAAGTCAAATAATTTCACTTAACCATCCATACCAAAACCGACTCACAAAATTATTGAATACACAATTGAACAAATTCCATCCATCCCTTCTAATGATATGAAAAATGTTTCATAGTCCTCATATAGTCATTTAAATACAACTGACTCCTAGTTGACCCACAATATTTTAGACATAGTCAACATACTAAGGATCACATAGTCAACTTTAAAGACATTCATACATAGGTGACTCATATGTACTTGCATATAGTCCAAAAATAGTAATAATATATTTACAAATAATAATAACTTGAGTACATAGTTAATATAGATAATATCACTTGACCATCCATGCATATTATACCAAAACCAACTCAAAATTGACCTAAAATAAATTATATGTAGTCGACATTCAAAGGATACATATAGACATCACAATGTCTTCTTAACACATTCAATTTATATAAATATATATTCATAGACAACTATAGCCTTGCATACACAAAATCAAATCAAAATAATATTAAGCTTGCTCATGTAATATTAAATAAATTTTAAGTCACAAACATTCATGTACAAAGTATAATAATTTAATAATACTCGACCCTTATAAATTTAGAAACACAATGAATATAAGCCAAGTAGTTTTCAAATGAAAACCTAGTTTACATACCCATAATTCAAACCCATCCCAAGTCAAATGGATAAATGATCACATAGACCTTTAATTATATTTCATCGAACAAGTAATAGATAGACATTTATCTAAATATAATGAACTAAAGAAACACACAACCACTTCATTTTGTATAAATAATATAGTCAGTAAATAGACATTCAAACATTGATTTGAACCCCTAACTAGTAATGTTTTGAACCATTCTATTAACCTATAGTTATTTACTAACACTAAGCCATAGTTAAAATAATACATAGTCCTTTCTTTATACAATTCAATACATAATCCATGCAAATATCTAAACAAAGCCATTCGAAATAATTAAATTAAACATAAAATAATTTTGTTTTCATTTTGAACCCTAACCATTTGTATACTTGTTACACAACCAAATCATGGATTCAATTCTATGGGAGAAATTCTTCTCCCACAGTGTCAAATCCCTGATTCTACCTAGGGTTTTAAACTTCTAAACTACCATTCAAAGAAACCCCAATTTTTTTTATCATATTGTGTAATAGGAATACAAGTTTTTAGAGTTAACCAAAACAAAAGCCCTACCTCTTAACTTTCAAAGAAGTCTATCTCCTTGTCTACAACTAAAATTTCTTCTCTTTCCTTTTTTTCTCCTCTATCTTCCATGGTTAATCTCAAAATATCTGAAATCTCTTCTTATTTATTATTTTTTCAGTCCCTTGCATGCATTTGAAAATCCCTAAAATCATGGTGACCCATTCTCCATAACTGAAAGAAATACTTGCCATCAAATTATAAATTCTTGGTATGCTCTCCTTGTCTTCCAGATTGAATATTAAACTAACAAAATTTTCCATTATTTCCTCCCACTCATAGTTAAACCCTCACCATCGTAGTTTTCATGTTTCAAATGACCAAGCCACAAAACCAAATGATGCTTCTAGAATTAGGGTTGATGTAATAAATCAATTAACATAATAATTATTTTTTAATAAAAATATCTCAAACACCTATTCCCACTTAAGCATAACATAATCAAATATAAATCAAAATATTTAAATAATCAATGCCACATACCTAAGTAATACTTTAGGTATTTAGGAACTAAGTCATCCTAGAACTTAGGTCTAGGTCTAGGTTAGGTATAAATTAATAAAATCCTTTTGCTCTAAGTTCAAACATGTAATTTAATTATTTAACATATATATTCATGTTCTAATAATGATTTTGTTGAATATTATAGGTATACATCTGTAAGAGGATATGTAATAAACAAAAAATAAATTCATCTATGAACATGTATAGTTAAAACATACCACAATGGCAACCATGTCATAATCCAACAAGTAGTAATAATTACAATGAGATTGATTAGCATCAAAAATTGAATCTAAATCATATCAACTCATCCAAACACAAAAAAATCAACACAATTGAAATTAAATAAATCATGCATATTTTAAATCTATGTAGTGTGTGTTGGGTTTGTTATTAAATCTCAACTCCTCCAACATTTCTATCTGTAGCATCCACCTTGATGATACTCTCCCTCCATAACTGACTAGAGAGTATAATTTATCATGCATCCACCTCAAAAATACAAATGGTAGTTAGTCCATAACCATAATAATGATTATAAATGCTACTAAATTATAAAAATATTGATCAATAATAATCCATATGCATATAAAACGCATGTCTATCTCACCAATTAAGTAATGAGTCACATAAAATAATCATTATAGGTATGTCCATACATCATCATAATGAAAAATAGTTTTCTATATAAATAATTAAACAACATTATCCCCATAATATCTATTTAATAAGGAAATCATGTTTAGTGAGGAAATCAGGATGTAACAGGGGCAATCTGATGATTCATCCTCAAAATGGCTTATCACATTTATTATGTGAATTCACTTCTTAAAAAAATTAATGCTTTATAATGGATCAATCCTTGTTATAAGGTATTTGAAAACATGAAAGAATCATTTCTACATCCACCTACCCTTCATCCACCTGCTAATGACCATCCTTTAACTTTATACACTTTTTCTACACCTATATGAGTTGGGGCAATGCTTTCCCAACAAGATGATATTGGAAGAGAGTATGTTATCTATTATATTAGTCAAGGAATCATCGATTATGAAAAAATTTATACCAAAATATAACATGATTTTATCACTATCTATTTTAATGTAAAAAACTTCATCATTACATGCTCTATCAAATAACTTATGTCATAGTTCATTCTGACCCACTTCCTCACTTTTACTCTAAATCCTTTTTACCTAGAGATAGAATTAGAAATTGGATGGTTATCTTAATGTAATTTTACCTTCACATCATCACACAAAAATCTATCAAAGGAAAATTCATTTTTGATAAACTCACAGTGAAATACATACCCACTACTAATCATCTTCAAGATAGTCCCCTCGATAATAACATTCTATAGAAGGTCTCAATCAGGATCTCTCTCTTAAAGATTAATTTTATAAATTAATTGTTAAATTATAAGTACGTAATCAAGAATATTTTTAGGTCATTATTGATACTACTAAATCTAAATCAGTTATCGAATAACTTCTCAAAATTAATGTTGATTTGAATGAAAACACTTAGACCCTACATTTTGATGGCATAAAATGTTTCCAAAGAGCTGGGGTAGGTTTTATTATAACTAATCCTCATGGTATAATTATCCATTTGGAATTTTTTCTTACCTTTGATGTCACTAATAACATGATAGAACATGAAGCATTAATGTTAGGCATGAGAGTGGCACTTGACTTAGATATTGAATATTTGCACACTTTGGGTGACTCCCAACTCATCTGCATCAAGTTAATGGTGATTATAAATGTAAAATTGAAAATATTATCACTTATCATCAAATATACACTACCCTCACCGAAAAAAAATCTTATTTTACCATTGATCCCATTCTAAGAGTTCAAAACTTCATCATTGATTCTCTTCCTTCTTTGGCATCCTTATTTCATCCACATCAAGTTCTCATTGATTCTAAATTTCTTATTCAAATAATAAATTCCCCATATTCTAGCCAACCACAAGATTCACTTATCTATCATATTAATTTTTTCATCATTTTATAGATCCCGTGCTATAAATACATTATCTATTTCCTTAAATGTCAAACTTATCCTCTGGAAATGGATTCTTGTGAAAAGACTAGAATTCATAAACAAGCCTTCAAATATGTCTTTAAATATAACACCCTTTATTATCACAATGCTAAAGGTACCCTACTATAATATGTAATAAAATAATAGGAACCTCCTCTCCTTGAACAAGCACATGGGGGAATTTGTGGTGTTCACTATAGTGGGCATGCTATAACATGCAAATGCCTACGTATGGATTAATTTTGGCCTACTCTCGAAAAGGATGCTATCAAGTTTGATAAAAAGTGTAGTCCTTTCCAAATTTATGATGATTTATTCCATTCACCACCATCCAAGCTCCAAATTATGGAATCTCCATGGCCATTTTCTATGTGGGTATTAGATCTCATTGGTAAACTACCTAGGTCCCAAAATAGGTATGTTTTTATCATCATGGCTGTTAAATATTTTACCAAATGGATAAAAGCCATGCCTCTCATCAATGTAAAAATAACTAATATTTCCAAGTTTATCCTTAACCAAATAATTTATCATTTTGGAGTTCCCCATACTATAATCTATGATAATGGTAGCAATTTCAAAAACAAGGATGTGAAGTAGTTATGTGCTAAATTCAAAATATCCCACAAATTTTATACACCTTATTATCCATAGTGTAATGGACAAGCTGAGGCCACTAATGAAATTATAAATAAAATACTTCAAAATACCATATATTAAACACACATGTATTTGTATCTTAATTTATATCCCACACTTTAGACCTATCATACTAGCATTCATACAACCAATGTTCTTACTAGTTATGGTATTGAGTCTATCTTAGCATTAAAATTTGAGCTTCCCTCCTTACGTATATCTCTTCATGACATCATTAAAAATGATGAATTATGTAAATATCACCTTCATGATCTTTATCTTCTTGATGAACACCATTTATCCACTCTAAAACATAATTGCCAATACAAATATTGTATTGCTAAGCAACATAACAAAAAGGTTAAAGTTCACACTTTTATTGTTGGTGATATAAATCTAAAATTAGACTATACCCATGATAACAAAATTAAATACATCCAAAAATGGTGGGGGCATTATTTATTGAAATATATTTTTGGTCCTAGAACCTATCTCCTCTAAACTAATGAAGGCAATGTTTTCAAAAAGCCCACCAATGCAAAATTCTTGAAGAAATACTTTGCTTACACATTTCACTTATTATCATCTTTATATGTGATATTATAATAACACTTTATGTATGATTTATTCATGGGTCTCACCCTAGATATTAATTTCTCTTTCCACAAATCCCAATTCCTTCCCTTGGTCCTTTGATTTCTTTTTCTCATGAGTTGCATTGTAATATCATGGATATGACCTTGGTCTTCCTCATGAATTCCTTTTGATTTTATTGATTTGTTATCTTAAAATTCATTTTTTCACCCTCTTATATCTTTTTTTTATTTTCAATGTAATACCATGCATAAGACCAGGCCCTCCTCACAAATGCCATTTTTACCATTTTTATTTGTACATGCTTTGTTCATTCTCTTGGATTTTCTCTTTTGTGAGTTCCAATGTAAGACCATGGATAGGACTAGGCCCTACTCACAAATATCATTTTTTTCATTTATCTTACCCTATTGGGTTTATCTTTTGTGAGTTATAGTTCAAGACCATGGACTAGGCCCTCCTCATAAATACCATTTTTACCACTTTGTTTTCACATGCTTTGTTCACTCTTTTGATTTTTTCTTTTGTGATGTGAAGTGTAAAAACATGGATATAACCAAACACTCCTCATAAAATACCATTTTTACCTTTGTTACACACTTTTGGGTTTCTCTTTTATGAATTTTAGTTTAATATCATGTATAGGATGAGGCCCTCCTCATAAAAATCACCATTTTTTTCCAAAAATGCCTTTGTTCAACCAAGTGTTCTTTATCTAGAATGCTAATAAATGGTTACAATTTGTGATCCCTTGTTATAAACTTTGGATTTTTTTTTTTTGTAGATAAAAATTTCACCAAAAAATTTATTATAATGTTTCCATACACTTACAAAATTATTATGATAAGGAGTCATACTTCCCTATCATTGAAATCACATTTTTGCGATTAGAAGTAATTCAAATTATTTCACATTTCATTCCCCTTGATTTCCTTTATTTTAATTCCACTTTAGATAAAAAAAGGTAAAAATAAATATAATGATTTTAATTCACATGAATTAACAATATTTTTTGACACCATGCTCTCTATTTTCTCTTTCTTAGCTACCAAGTCCAAAGTTTTCAAATGATAGTCATTTTTCACACACATGTTTGGTTCTCTGAATACGTATAGAGGAGGAATATAAAAATCCATTAAAAGTTAAAAACCAAATAATTTAAAATAAAAATCAATGATTAAAAGGCAACACACAAAGTTAAAAGTCAAAATCACACCAAAGGATGTGATTAATAGCACATATCCTATCTCCAATCAAATCTCAAACTCCACAGTTGGCCTCATGATAGAATCAAATTCCATTGGGGAGGAATAGACTAGTAGGTTAGGATAGGATAATTCAAAATAATATATGGTTATACCTAATTTCTCACACAAGTACTCAATACTCACATTAGATTGACAGCTCTGTAAGGGGTCCTAAGGAATGGGTAATACATTATGGGAAGGTAGGTCCATTTTAATTTTCAAGCATATATATTTCATGACATGATATTAATATTTCATTTGATGACCTAAGATTTGTGTGGTTAAGAAAATTTCATTAGTGTCCTTAATGTTCAAAGTCCTCTTGTTAAGACAAACCTAACCTAAGTGTCTTGACTTCAATAAAGAGTTTCTCTATATTCATTTCTCTTTCATTTTCCCCCTTGACAGGTAGTCTTGATTATAAGTCTCTTTTTCAAATTCTATTTTCCCTCTTCTTCACATCTTAAAACCTGCTAGCACTACTTTGTTTTAATTCTATCTATCATTAGAATAAAATAGTATGCCTGAGTGACTGTGGATTATCTTATTTCCACCATTGTTTTACATTTCTTGAATTGCCTTGATTTATTTATAAAATTTTCCATTATTGTACCTCTTTTTTTAGACACCTACATCTATTTTTATTTTTTAGTACTTTTTTCATTGTTGAGTGAGGTTGGCTTGTTACTTATTACTCACGAATGTTGTTTTCCTTTTCTATGCACTTTTTCCATTGATGATTGAGTAAGGATTATTACTACTCACTCATAAATTTTGGTTTACCATTACTTTCCCATATTTATTTAAGTAAAATTTGATTTTTACTGATTTCACATTGATGTTTGATTACCATTTTAAAATGTATCCTTATTTTGACTTGGTTTGTTTACCTTTCTTACTTAAGTTTTACTTGTTTGAGTTTTTCAAGCATTTAGTAGCCTTAGATTTTTGCTTACCCAATTTACTCTAAATTTTGACTTGCTCATTTGGTCTTAACTTAGCATTTGTCACCTTAGCTTACCAAAATTTTAAGTACATCATGTCTATACCACATTAATTATCTTGGTTTTCCTATATTTGTTTGATATTATCTTTAGTTTTTTATCCTAGAGTTTTTCTAAATCATTATATGTATCCTCCACAATCAAAACTATAAACACAACAAAAAACCATCCAATGTTACTTTTGTTCTTCAATTATTTCATTATAGTGATTTCATTTAAGTTATTTTATGCTTTAAAATACTACAATTTATTTAGCTTTAGCATTATGTGTTGTTATGTTCTTTGCACCTGAGTGATGTAGACACCTAAAAATGACCAAAAATGGCTTCCAACTAGACTTAAAACCAATTTATACCAACCATTACAAATTAAGCCTAGGAATCACTAAATGTCCCAAATTTACTTGTGCATCATTCATTAAGGATCAAAATCATGTTGAGACATCCCTAATTAGGGTATTCTATTGTATGGAACAATAACATCTTGTGGATTAATCTCTAATGACTAATCATCCTAAAACATCATAATAGTTAATTTAGCCTATGGACCTATTAAGTGGGGCACATGAACAAATATCAAATATTGAAAGAGTTACATGGCTAATTAGAATTAATTAACAAGATGAACCAAATTAAAAGCCTAGTTGAATTATCCATGTGTAATTAATGAAATTCTAAAAAAGGAAATTCAAAAATGCAAATATCCTAGCCTTTCATCATGACCTCTATGAGTTTTCAATCTCTTTTGAAATATCCTAAAATATTTCATTTTGGAGACCCATGCCTATTCATTGAAAATCATGATTACTTGACAACTATTAACTCTATTAGGGTTATATTTGACTCACCTAGGTTAGATTTAAACCCATTCCAAGCCTTAGCTCTACCTTAAGTCTCATAGGGTTGAAGTTAAATCCATTTTTTATAAATACAAGCCCTTGCCTATTAAATTTTAAGCAATCATAAGCCAAAGTTATAATGTGAATTTGGAGAGAGACAAGTCATTTGATTTAGTGTTATAATGCCAAAATTGCCTTGAAAGTAGTGTTATAATGCCAAAATCTTGAGCCAATGCTACATCAAGACAAATCAAAGCCAATGGTGCCAAGGAGAGAAGGAGCCAACAAGCTTCATTTGCCAAAAAATTCTTGAATCACAAGCCAAGCAAGTCACTCAATAATGCATTTAGAGCTCCCAAGGAAGGTAAAGGGTTTGTTGTCTTTTGTATTTTAGTTTTACTTTCATTTGTATTTTGTTACTAAGCTCACCCCTAAGATCTGGGATTGGAGTGTAAATGTTAGTGTGTTTATTGAAGTTTTTATTGCTTGAACTAACATGTTACTAACCTCCATTCTTGGATCCATATGATCATAAATGACATGCCCAGTGGAACCTGCACCCCTTCTTAGATCCATATGATCATAAATGACATGCCCAGTGGAACCTACACCCCATGAAGTTGCTCCTAAGGCCTTTTAGAACACTCTCCTAATGGTTTTTATGTAAAAATTTAAGCTTTATAATCAAAATAGGTGGAGATTGGGGCTAAGGAATGTTTTTCTGGAAGTCACAAAGTTTCTCTATGTAGTCACAATTTTGCTATCTATAATTATGATATTACAATACCATAACTTTATAGTAGTGATATTACACGATAAGTGGTGATTTTGTATGATAAATAGTGATTTTATATGATAAGTTGTGATTTTGGGTGATAAGTTATGATATTACATCCACAAGTTGTCTTATTTCAACTCCTAGTTGCATTATTGCAAATTCAATTGCATTATTACAAAGTCAATTGCATTATTACAAAGTCAGTTGCATTATTGCAAGTCAGATGCAATATTATAACTAGAGAGTTATGGTATTGATAATATTACAACTATATATTTGAAATATTGCATTCCTAGTTGCATTATTGCAAGTCAGTTACATTATTAACATTATTGCAACTAGAGAGTTGTTGTATTGACAATATTGTGACTAGAGAGTTGTTGTATTGCCAATATTATAATTAGAGAGTTATGGTATTGCATTTCTAGTTATGGTATTGCATTTCTAGTTGTGGTATTGCATTTATAGTTGTGTTTTTTTTGTATCCATTTATGGTATTGTGTTTTCAGTTGTGATATTACACAGTATCATGAATCTAAAAGTAGTGATATTGTCTTATATTTAGTGATTTTGTAGTTAGATAGTGATATTACAAGTTATACTCTATTTTCCCATAAGATGTGGTATTGCACTGATAGTGGCATTTTACAGAGTTGTGGTTTTTCTCTGTGTTTTGTGGTTTTCACTGTGTAAAACTGAGAGTAGCATTTGTGAAGTTATTTGTTCATTCATGAAGTGCTTCTAAGCATAAGGACTTTCTAACATTTTTTTAGGACCCAAAGGCCATAAGGAGGCATTTAAAACACTTTTAACTTGTAAATTTAAAATTTTATATTAGTGTTTTAATAATCTTTTTGTTTACAATATTTTTGCTTTGTCAAAGGTTTTAACAAACAGTCACCAAGGGGCCAAAAAATCCACAACACATCTCATTTTGGGGCATTAAAATGAAATTTAAACACTTAGTTACATTATTTTGAGAATGTTCATTATATGCTTTGTTTGTTAAAAGTTATTTGTCCTAGAAAAATAATTGATGTGTGTATGCTCTCCCCCCATCCCCTTTAGGGAACTTGAGTGACCAAAAATGCTCATTCATTACCTCAGTCACTTTAGTCCAAAACTATAAAAAGAACATCATTAAGGCCCTCCTAAAATCCATATGGTTTGGGTGATCCAAACACAACCATAAAGTCTTTTCACTTGTCATTTATTTTCATATATTTTGGCTTAAGAGTAGGAGTTCATAGCCTACTCACAAGTTCTTTAGGGAAGTGTTGACTCAAGAATTCATCTCCTAAAATCATTTCAACTCCACTCCATGGTAGGGTATACAAATTGGGGTCAACTTAATGGGATGTTTGCTTTATTGGTTAGGCAACTTCTATTATTAAGATACTACCTCAAATTGTAGGGGTAACTCAAACATCACACTATACTAAGCAAGTGATGGATGTAGTGGTTGTGAAAAAGAAAAGACTTTTTCATAACAAGCCATTTGGCACAGATACAAATGATGTGAGCATATCTTGTGTAGCCACACTTGGGACCATCTAAAAATGCACAAAAAAATATTTTTAGAATAACCCCACTTACCATGGACATATTGTTCATACAGGATGAGTATCCTGAAGGTCCATGTCAATGTATAATTTATTGAGAGAAGGGGGTATAAAAAACCTACTTATTAATGTGCTTTTATTTTTGGATTAACACTTAAAATCCTATTAAGAAAATGTATATAAATGAAATTTGATAGTAATATGAAACCTTATTAGTTTTAGGATCTAGTACATTACACTTAGGTGTTTGTGTCATTTTTATCCTTTATTGCATGGTTTTTGAGTCTAAACTATCTTTTTTGTTTGCTATGCCATGTCAAAATAAGTCTGGTATTCACATCACTCCATTATTTGAGGAGGCATAATACCATCCATTTGACACCATACCTTTGCCTTAGTATTTTAATAAATATTTGTGTGTGTGTCACTTGATTAAAAAGGGTAACATTACACTGCCCAATCCATTTAAAGTTTTATGCCTTGAAGAGTTGAAACAAACCATTGATTGCATCTTTAGAGCATGATAACATCATTACGCTACTTGAATTATTTCATAGACATTTTTAACTTTGTCCAAAATTCCAATTCAAAATCAAAGCCACATGTACATTCTAAGATCTTTGTCTAGTGTTGTTATGCCATTTAATTTTATATAGATTGTTGTTTATTTAAACAAGCCTAGTTTTCTAAGTTGAGTTTTAAATTAACCTTGACAAGTTCAAATCCAAAACTTGATTGATTTATATTTATGCCTTGTGTTTATATTTTTTAACTTAGGTTAATTATTTACCCAATTTGAAAAACTATTGTTTGTGCCTTTATTTGGGAGAACTAGCCTATCTTCCATATGCCTTTTGTTTCATGCCTTATGTCAATTTACCAAGTTCATATTTAAATTCAAATCCCTAGTTTATGCCAAAGTGTTTTAGTTGTGTTAAATTAAAATATCATACCTTTTATTTAAAGTCTAGCTTTTGTTCCTTGTTTTTCCAAACAACCTAGCATATGCCTATTTTAAGCCTAGATTTTATGTTACATTTGGCCCAAAGACAGAAAATTTTGTTTTCTTAGATTGGACTTGTTTGGAACAATTTGAACTTAGAGTTTGGTGTTTTGATTTTATTTCATTCACTTGACCATTTGTGTGAGACATATAATATTAGACATATAACATTAAACTATTTTAGACCAAGTTTTAACATGGACTATTTTGGAGATACAGATCTACCCCTAGACCAAGTTAGACTATGTTTGAACCATTTATCCTTTGGATATTATTTTTAAGAGTTTATATAACTTTGGACCTTTTACACAACATTCATCATTGATGTGGATGTGTCTCATTACATTGTAATGGAGACATGTAAAATCTAAGTTATGATAAAATGGTCGCACAAATTGACTGTGTTCTAAACCCCTATGGTGAAGAAGTGGTGTGCGAGATGGATCCTTATCCTCCTTACAAAACTCAATCTAGGGAACAAATTCAAGTGTAAAATTTAGTGATACCTTCTTTGGGTTGGTTTAAGTATGATCTTCACCCTCTCACCACTCATGGTATTCAATCCTAAACATATACCATTAACCCTCCTTTAGATTGTGCGATCCACCTAGATCTATAACATCTAATAATGACCATTCTAGGACCTCATCCTTTGACTTGTGTGAGTATCCAAACTCCATAACACCCTACCATTTATATACCAAGACCTCATCCTTTATCTTGTGAGATCAACCAAGCTCCATAATGCCCTACCATTTTTATAACAAGACCTTCTCCTTAGGCTTTTGTGAACAATCAAGCTCCATAAAACCCTACCATTATATACTAAAACCTCATTTTTTGGCTTATGTGAGTAATAAAAATACATAAGGCCATATCATTTTTATACCAAGACCTTTTCCTTTGGCTTGTGTGAGCAACCAAGCTCCACAATGCTTACCATGTCTATTCCAAGACCTCATCCTTTGGCTTGTGAGAAGAACCAAGCTCCATAATGCCCTACCATTACCATTCTAGACCCTTCCAATTATGGTAAATCATTATCCTAATAGAGGTGTCCAATCATAACTCAATGGATAATAGTTACTGTCATAGGCCATAAACCAAACTTTGTTAATCCTACCATTATCCAATCACCAACCATTCTTCACCCATTATCAACCATTCCCCACTATATAAAACCCATGATAATTATTGAGCCAAAACCAAGCCAATTAGTACCTCTCCAATTGATCCAATCAATCAAATTCAAAGATGTATTCAAAATTGGTATTTTATAATTGATTGTATACCAAGACTAAGATAGCTAACCAATCCAAGATATTTTTATTGAAACACCTATTTGTGATAAGTCAACTTGTGATGAATCACCTTTTGATACTATACCTATTATTGAGGAGTCTCACTCTAACAAGCTAGTCATTACTGAGTCACTTCTTATTGATTATAACCACCTTTGGGTAAATCATTATTTTGACCATATGCCTATTTTTAAAGACCCTCCATTTGACAAGCTAGTCTCTAACGAATTGTCTCTTGACCTTTTTCCCCTTATGGAGGAGTCTCACTTTGACAAACTTGTCTTTTTAGATTCAATTATGCCATTACTTGTCCAATAAAAAAACATTCAATAAGACATCATTATAGAGGCATATACACCAAATGAAGAATCAACATTGAAGTTACAATCTATTCTTGAAATAACATCAGATTTAGTAGCGAAATCAGAATCAACATCAGTTTCAATAATGGATTTAGATTCCCTTGAGTTAGAATCAACTTCAGAATCAAAATATGTTCATGGCTATCATAACATTGGTTATGCATGCCTTGCAGATCAATTTGAATATATTTATGATCCTTATATGGTTTTTGAGATGTTTACTTCAGTTTCAACACAAATTTTCCTAGTATCTTCTATGAGGATTGTGTTTCCTCCCCCATTACATTATCATTCCACATGCCATTATCACTAACCAACCTAGCCATTATATTGACCTTCCACATCCCACAAATTTTGATTGGGATTGATAGAATCACACCTTGTTAAACTACATCTATGGTAACATATCCATTGAAGAACATCAGGACGACCAAGACCACATTCATGGAAAAAAAGAATAATATATTAGTGAAAACTTTTTGGAGGTGCTAGGGGATAATAAAATTTCAAACTTATCATCTTCTAGTGAAACCTTTTTGGAGCTGCTAAAAGACAATCAAAGTCAAAAGTAAATGTTCCTTAGTGAAACTTTCTTGCAGGTGCTATGGGACAATCAAGATAAATTCATTGGTGAAAACCTTGTTAGGAATGTAGAACATAGATAAATGTTAATGAAATAAATATATAAATAAAATACAAAAAACATAACATAAGAGAAACACAAATTTAACATGGTTCACCCAAAATAAGTTACATCCACACAAAAATAATTAGTTCTTCTTTTATTCAGTCCAAAAAATAAAGGGATAAAACTGTAATACATCCATTATAATCTCCTCTTCACTCACACATAATGTGTCATCATGATTACAATGCCCTCATAAGAGGGTTACATATTAGGGAAAAAATACACCAACATAAGTTCTACCATTAAATATATGACCTAATAGTGAATGGTCCAGATTTACTATGAAATTATAATATTTTAAAATACAACTTTAGTGGGGGAAATTTCCCCCCACACCCCCTATCAATAATTGTACATTATAATAAGATAAGGTTCCACCATCCAATGAATCTCTTTGAGGTGCCAATGTTGAGCACAATAGTTCTTCACTACTTGATGAATGCATTATCAAAGATAACATCAATATAGCTTCCAATATACAACATAATTAGATGGTATCTAATCTTAGACCCAAAAAAAAACATATGGCAGGCCTATCGAGAGCACATTCAAAAGTACTTGGCCCCACCATAACTAATTTTTTGTTAAATCTAAAATCAACAACATTGTGTGTGCCTGAAAGTCCTGATCTTCATTTATTTCCCAACCATTATACATTCCATTATCATCCACCTTTACATTTCCAAATCAAACCTATCATCCAATTTTTATCCTTATTTACCATCCCTAGCTATAATTTCCTTCACAAAGGCTACAAAGATTCCTTGTCTCAAAATTTGAAGGAAATAAAATCAACAAGCAACAAAGATCACTACAACATTTTTGAAGTCTAAATCTGTAATAGGTTCTTGATAGAGTATCTATTAAGAAGAGGTGTGGGCTAACAATTTACATGATTGAATATTCTAGTTGTATCATATGATGATCAGGATGTGTATCTCTAAATCAACAAGAAAAATAGAAACATTTACCTTGGACATAATCATTTACCTTACCATTTTCCTTGGCCAAAATCATTTTCCTTAGCCAAAAACATTTATCTTGCATTTTCCATTTGTCATTTACCTTGCCTTTTCCATTTTCCATTTACTTTGTCATTTTCATTTACCATTCCTTTTCCCATTATTTAATGCCCTGACATTTGACTTATCACTCAAGGGAAACCCTATGACCATTATAATATCACCATCCTTAAATAATTCCAAACCGTATGATATTCTACCACTCCATCTTTGTTAGATCAAATCCAATTTTTAGCCATCCTACCCAACCTATTTTGATCTTGGTTCCTTTGGTTTTTCTTTTACCTTATACAAGGGAATTCTGATCCATTTTTAATAGTTTCAAAATTCCATGTTTAAATGATAGTCTATTAAATTAGTGTGATAATGGATTTGTTAAGTTATCTTTCATTTTATGTTTGACTGGTGCCATTGATTATAACCACCCATAGACAAATCAATATCCTACCTTGTGTTACTAATTATAACCACCTATGAGAACATTGGTATCACAAACCTATGTTGTTGTTTCCTAATTATAACTACTTATAGTCAAATTAGGAACAACATATTCACCATGCATTATTTCATCACCTTACCATTACTATTCTCATTTGCCTAGCCATTTACCTCAATTTTAGAACTTGTTATGACCTAGTCAGTTCTCCCTACCTTTTATGTAAATGGAATTATTATGACTTTGTTAGAATAAGTGGTTATTATGAACCCTTAGCTTATAATGGTAAGTAATTAAATAAATAATAATATATTATTTATTTACTCAAGGTGTAAACTTTGGGAAAATAAATAATCTTATTATATTTATTTAATATTTACAAATGTTTATTAATTATATTTATTGGGGTGGATGGACCCATTATTTTCACAATGGTCACATTCCCTCATGAATCATTATAAATAGGGTTTTACTCCTATTGTAAAATATCTCTTGAACATAAAAATATTCAACCATTCTTGCATGTGGAAAATACTTGTTTGAGACAAACTTATGAAGAATTTATCTGAGAAGAAGAAGCATATGGCCATTATTAAGTGGCATTATCATGCACACTCCCTCTCAATGACAACTTTGATAGGCCCAACATTACAAGAAACTGACAAAACTTGGTAGCACTAAGTGGTTTTATGAAGATATCTACCACTTGTTCATCTATAGGATATAACTATAGATTAATATCACCATTAAGAACTTTCTCTCAGATAAAATGCACATGAACTTCAATATTTTTAGTTCTTTGATGTTGCACTAATTTTTTCTCTAGAGATACACAAATTTGGTTATCACAATGAAAGATAGTACTTTTAGAAGCATCCAAATGAAGTTCTCCCACTAACCTTCACAACCACATGACTTCTTTAGTATCTTTTATATTACTTTTTTACTTAGCTTCTATAGAAGAGAGAGATACTAGGTTACTTCTTGCTACTCTAAATGATACCACCTGCATTATTAGAATAATTATTGTCTAAATAATTATTATTAACCATTGGCTTACATTGGTAAGTAATTAAATAAATATTAATATATTATTTATTTACTAGAGGTGTAAACTTCAAAAAAAAAATCTTATTATAGTTATTTAATATTTACTAAATGTATATTAATTGGATTTATCAAGGTGGATGAATCCATTATTTTCAAAATGGTCACATCCCCTTATGAATCATTATAAATGGGGTTTTTCCCCTATTGTATAATATCTATCAAACACAAAAATATTCAAGTATTCCTACATGTGGAAAATACTTGTTTGAGAGAAACTTGTGAAGAATTTATTTAGGGAGTGAGATGAAAAAGATTTGATGTATTGGGGTTATTATTATTTCTCAATATTGAATATCACTTTACTAGTTTTTTATCTCTTTGAGGTTTTTTCCAAGATAAATACTTGTGTTGTGTTTTATTGATTTGGGCTCATTATGTTATGCTTTTCTCATTAAATATCTTCTAGATCTATGCTTATTACATTTTTATATTTCAACATGGTATCAGAGCTTCATTTATTATAGAGGGAAGCCATGGATAAACACCCATAAAATTACTCAAACATTCCCCCAAATTAGGGATAGGTTTAGCATTTATGTGACTAAGATAAAAATGAATAAATTTCATTTCTCAGCCTTTGGAAATGGTAGATCACCAGTTAGTGGACCTTCATTATCATGTTGAGCTACAAATCATATGGACTAGTTAGGACTCAAACCTAGGATCTTCTATTGATGCTAGAGTGTTCTAAAAATTGAGCTACTAGCTCCTTTATGTACATCTCATCATTAGTTTAGGTTTGGATTATTTTTAACACCTCCCTTAATCCACACATGATAGGTGTTTGAGGCTCCTAGCCTAGCTCTGATACCACATGTTGAGCTAAAACTCATATATACCAACTAAGACTCAAACCTAGGACCTTCCATTGCTACTAGAATGCTCTACCATTGAGTTACTAGCCCCTGTATGGTTAGTCCATCATTGATTTGAGTGTGGTTTATTTCTTACATAACTCATATGTACCAGCTATGACTTGAACCTAGGACCTTCCATTTTCTATTGGAGTGCTCTACCAACTGAGATATTAGACCCTCTATAGTCAACCCATCATCAGTCTAGATGTGGCTTATTTCTAAAACCCCCCTTAAGCCACACTATAGGTGCTTGGGGATCCTAGCCTAGCTCTGATACCACATATGAGCTACAACTTATATAACACAGCTAGGACTTGAATTTAGGACCTTTTATTTGTTGATGGAGTGATTTACTAATTGAGCTACTAGCCCCTCTATGGCCAACCCATCATCAGTTTGGGTGTGACTTATTTATAACACCCCCTTAAACCACACAGTAGGTGTTTGGGGCTCCTAACATAGCTCTGATACCACATATTTAACTACACTATAAATAGAGTTTTATCACTATTATGAAAATACACAAATATGAATTATTTTTATAATATTTAATGTGAAAAATAATGATAAAATAAATAATTTTATCATGAATCAAATTATAATTACAACCATCTCTGAGCTTTAATGTTCTTAATTTTATCTAGAAAATTCACAACTTTTTCATCACCCTTTATAGGTGTTGTTAGCAATTCAAGGATTAAGTTAATTATCTTTGAGAGATGAATGCCCTCATAAATGGATTTAATAAGTTCCAAGATTCATAAGGATATTCCTGATTACTAATGTGAATAATAAATTCTTTATTAACACTTTGTAATATAATGGACATAGTTTTTTGTGATTTTTGTTGAAATGCATTGGTAAACTCAGGGCTCACATGATGTCTAGATGAGGTTTTCTTAGTCCTAATGACAATATTACATAATTTACGGGATATGAATTTAGGTTTAACTTTAATTTTACATATGTTATAGTTATTTCCATTAAGTATTTAAGATTTATCGAAGGAAAAATGAGGCGAAGCCATAGCTTCCCTTTAAATAAGACACTAAACAAAATACTTAAAATAAAACTTTTTTAATGTGAATTTAACTTAAGTTTGTAAAATAAGGTAAATTACAAGTAAAAATATATTTAATTACATAATTTAGATACTAAATAATGTAAAAAACTAATTTAAAGTTGCACAAATATAGGTGTCAAAAGAGTCGCACTCAAAATGACCATTTAAACACTATTATTAAAAAAGGTGTAAAAACTTGACTAGAAGTGTTTAAAACAAAAAATGGACCACTCTAATGCATTTGTAACATGCTAAAACCTTAAGATCAACTGGTTAGATGACTATACTTGCCTAGGTTTAGACTAGATTAAGTGTCAAAAGAAGGACTAGTTGATAGGTCAGGGGGTTTTCATGTGAGAAGAAAGGCACACAATCCAAAAAAGATCATTAATTTAATCCTTAAATCTATAACAACACTTATGAAAGGTGATGAATTTTTTTTGAATTTTTTAGCTAAATTTAAGAACATTAAAGCTAAGTTAGATGGTTGTAATTATAATTTGATTCAAGATAAATTTATTTATTTTATCATTCAATTAAACATTCATGAAAAATTTAAAATTTTCATTTCAATTTTGAATTCTAAGTATCAAAATGAGCAAGATATCCCTGACCTTACCACCTTATCTACTCTCTTGACTTGCCTAGATTTAGACGAGATCAAGTGTCAAAAAAAGGACAAGTTGATAGGTCAAAGGGTTTTTATGTGAGAAGGAAGACATGCAAACCAAAAAATATAATTTTAATTAAATTAATTTGCAATTAATTTTTACTAGAATTAACAAGAAGATAAAAATAAAAAGGCTAATGATAATTAAACACTAGACTTTTACAATTTTTTACCAAAAAAAATAATCACCAACTTATCTATGAGTGAATTCAAAGGTTTACATGCAAAATATTATATTTAATTATTCTTATCTAATATTTTGTATGATTATATAGATATCTCTAAAATAATTTACTTAGGAGATAATTAATTTTTAGAAGCAACTAAACATGGAAAAACAAAAAATTTAAATGTTGTTATTAATGATGTTTTCTATGTACCTAATCTTAAAAATAATTTGCTATCTTGTTCTCAACTTACTAATGATAATTTCATTATAACATTTATTAAAGATAGTTGGTCCATGAGAAATTAATTTGGTTCCTTGATTGTTAAAGGTATTCAAAAGAATGATTTATATATCTTCTCTCTTGCTTCTGCATGTTTATTTTCATTGCATAATAAGAATGAATCTCAGTTATGACATGAAAGATTAGGACATGTTAATTTTAGAAGTTTACATGATATGTCTAAAAATAATCTTGTTGTTGGAATTCCTTCTATCCCTTCTCATCATGAAACTTGTGAGGGTTGATTATGTGGTAAGCAACATACTAACCCCTTTCATAAGAATCATGATACAAATTCCTTACATCCTTTAGAATTAATTCATATTGGTGTTTTAGGTCCTTTCAAAGTAAATTCTCTTAATGTTTCATTAGATACCATTACATTTATTGATGACTATACTAGAATTATCTGGTTTTATTTCATTAAAAATAAATCTGATGTTTTTTTTCTAAATTTAAAGAATTTAAAACTTATGTTGAAAATGCATCTAATTTGTCAATTAAGAGATTAAAAACTGATAATGGTGGTGAATATGTTAGTAAAGAGTTTGAATCTTATTGCATTAGTTGTGGTATTAAAATGGAATTAACAACTCCCTATTCCTCTCAGGAAAATGCTATTGCTGAAATTGTACCATCATAGAAATGGCTAGAACAATATTGTAATCTATAAATGTTCCTAAGTTCTTATAGGCTGAAGCCATGAACACTGTTGTTCATATTTTGAATAGAGTCCCTACCAAATCCTTACCTATTTTTACCCTTTTATAAATTTGGACTAAGAAGAAACCTAGTGTGGCTCATCTTAGGATTTTTGGTAGTCCTACTTCTATATTTGTCCCTAAATTTAAAAAGAACAAGCTTGACCCCACTTCCTATTCTCATATTTTTGTAGGATATGGAGGTAAAACTAAAGGTTTAAGAGTATATGATCCCTCTAAATGTCAAATCATTGAGAATATAAATGTTTTTATTCTTCAAAAATCTTTTTGTGAGCCCTTTGTGGATCCTTCTCAATGTTTTTATATTGATGAACCTAACTCTCATGTTTCTCTTTGCGATGAAATAAATACCCTTGAGGAATTTGATCCAATTATGGATAACTTAGAGTTTGAGGAACCCCCTAAGTTTCATGTTCAATCTAAAAGACTTAAATGGGTAGAATCCCTAATTAAATCTTCTAATATTAATAATCTTAACAAATTAACTATAATTCAACATTCTTATCATGCATTAATAACTATGTATGAATGTAAACCTCAATATTTTGAGGAAGCCATGCAAGATGATAGATGGAATGTTGTTATGCAAGTCGAATTCAATGCCTTAATTAAAAATCATGCGTGGGATCTTGTCCTTCCTCCACCTAAAAGGCATATTATCAGTTGTAGGTGGTTTTATAAGATCAAATATAATTCAATTGGTAAAATTATAAGTTTAAAGTTAGATTAGTTACTCGTATGTTTACTTTAAAAATAGGGATTGACTATGTTGAAACCTTTGTTCTTATAGCAAAATGAGTACTTTTATACTTCCTATTGCACTTACAGCTCAAAATGGTTAGGTTATCCACCAAATGGATGTCAAGAATGCATTTCTAAATGGTGATTTAAAATAAAAAATCTACATGACTTTGCCTAAAGGTTACACTAATCCTAACAGAGAATATTGTGTATTCAAATTAAATAAATCTTTATATGCTCTAAAACAAGATTATCGAGCTTGGTATTATAAAATTACTTATTTTTTCAAAGAATTAAGTTTTTTAATTATTATTCAGATAATGATATCTTTGTTAAATTTTAAAATGGTCATTTGATTCTAATTATATTATATGTTGCTAATTTATTGATTACTAGTGATCTAACTAGTTTAATTCATAAATATAAAGATAAACTAAATCAATGTTTAAAATGACTGATTTAGGCATTTTACATCATTTTTTAGAAATGGCTATATTTTATGATAAAAATTTAATTTTTATATCATAATCTCAATATGTAAATAATCTTCTTGTTAGGTTTAACATGCTTGATTATAAATATACCACTACTCTTATTGAACTTAGTATTAAACTTGATCTTAAACTTGCATGTGAAAAAACTAACCCTACTTTGTATAGACAGCTTATTGGAAGTTTGATTTATCTAACCATTATCAGGCTAGATATTTCATATGTTGTCAATGTTACTTTTAGATTTATGTAGGATCCTTATTTGGATAATTCAAAATTAGCTAAATGTATTCTTCATTATATCCAAGGAATAATTAATTATGGTTTATTTTATTCTTCCATTGATAATGTTAAATTATATTGCTATTGTGATGTTGACCATGCTGGTGATACTTTAGATGACAATTCTACTTATAGATATGTGTTTAAGTTTGGTGCAGGTGTTATCCCTTGGAGCAACAAGAAGCAATCTATTATCTCTCTCTCTTCTATAGAATCTCAGTATGGAAGTGGTATGGAAGCTACTAAAGAATCCATGTAAGTTGTGAAGTTTTTTAGGAGAACTTCATTTGGATGCTTCTTAGAATACCATTCTTCATTGTGATAACTAGAGTTGTGTAGCTCTAGAAAAAAATCCAACGTAACACCAAAGAACTAAACATATTGAAGTTTATGTACATTTTATCCAAGAAAATGTCTTAAATGGTGATATTAATCTATAGTTCTATTCTATATATGAACAAGGGGTAAATATCTTTACAAAACCACTTGGTGCTACCAAGTTTTGTCAATTTTGTGCAATGTTGGGCCTCTCAGAGTTGCCATTTAGGGTTAGTGTGTATGACAATACCACTTCCTAATGGCCATGTGTTTCTTCTTCTTCTCTATACTTATTCTCATTTGTAAAGCATTGTAAAAACTTTGTGCGGAATTTATTTGATTTAAATAAACTTCATGTGGTAATTTTACTTGTGTACCCCAATACATTTATAATCATAATTTGTAATGGAGGTCCTTACATTATAAAAGGCTGCTTACTGATTATTCATGAGAAACATTAAGATGCAATCTTACAATCATGCTAGCCTAAACTTACTTTTGCGTAGTTTATGAATTATAATTCCTTTGTTTTCAAAAGGTGACTTTTGACATAATGAAGGTTTTTAAATCCTTCAAATTTTGCACATAGTATAATTCCTTTATGGTGAATATGGATTTTATCACCACTTAGTATTAAGGGGGAGTGTTAGAAAAATTAATGTCTACGTATTTATTATTAACCCTTGGCTTATATTGACAAGTAATTAAATAAATAATAATATATTATTTATTTACTTGAGGTGTAAACTTCAAAAAAATAAATAATATTATTATAGTTATTTAATATTTACTAAATTTTTATTAATTGGATTTATCAAATTGGATGGACCCATTATTTTTACAATGGTCATATCCCCTCATGAATCATTATAAATAGGGTTTTACCCCTATTGTAAAATATCTCTCGAACATAATAATATTCAAGTATTTTTGTGTGTGGCAAATACTTGTCTAAGATAAACTTGTGAAGAATTTATCTAATAAGGAGTGAGATGAAGAAGATTTGATGTATTGAGGTTATTTTTTTCTCAATATTGAATATCACTTTGCTAGGTTTTTTACCTCTTTGAGGTTTTTCCTAAGATAAATTCTTGTGTTGTGTTTTATTGATTTGGGCTCATTATGTTATGCTTTGCTCATTAAATCTCTTCTAGATCCATGCTTATTACATTTTTATATTTTAATATACTTTAGGTCCTAATGAGATACATAGGTCATGCTCTATTCACATTGATGTCACCTCAATCCCCCTTTTTTATATGCTCTCTTCATTTTATGACCAACCTAAGCCAATGCTCTCATTGTTTAACAAGTGGTATCTTGTCAATCTCTAATGAGTTAAGTTACCTCTAAAATTCAAAAAACATTCAAAATTTTCAAAATATTAAAACATTTATCCTATTTAAAACTCATCAGTCATCTGCGATCTGCCCTAATGGGGCAAATACATTATTTTTTTTAAATTCATTCCATTACCATTAGGGGTGTGGCCTTCCTTTTTCATATATCCTTGCTTAGGGTCACCATATATTTATCCTTCCATTGAGACTTCATGCATAGGTATTGATGTGGTTGATGACAAGATGTTTTTTATTGCTTTTTGTTTCAAGTTTTCTATGTGTTTGTTTGCTTAGTTATTTGTTTGCTTTATTATTGTGCCTCAACTCTATATACATGTGTTCATTGGGTGATTCCTTATGCACTATTCTTGATTTTATCCATATTCATATGTAAATAACATCATCATATATTTTATCATTGGTGCATTATTTTTAAGTATTTATTAGATCAAGATTCAATCCTTATGCATGTTTCAGTTACATTATCATGGTGTTTTATATCATGGTGCATATTATCACATTATATAACAAAAATTATCTTGATAAGTTTTAAAATCAATAGATCCATATAATTTTCTCCTTGGTACCCTTGGCAAATCCTCCCACCCTCCTTGATCAAATCAACCCATTGACCATTCTGGTTATATCAATGCTAATACGAATGAGTATCTTTGCATTGGAAGGTAAAAATGAATCATTCAAATTGATAAATACCTCTTCTTATAATCATCTATTTTATCACTTTTCACATCCTCATATGCCTAGTTTTTATGGCTTTTTAGTCATTAGGCCATAGCATGTATGTTTGTATCCGTTCATCCTTAATTTGTGTAACATGTTATATCCTTGAGTTATGATTTCTAGTCTTCCCTCTTGGGTAATAATACAAAATCATTATCCCATCTAGGTCATCTTAATGATTATAACTTCTTATGGGAAAATTATTATTTTGACTCATCCACCTTAACCAGGGCATATGCCATTACCACTAATTATAACCACTTTTGGGAAAATTAGTGTCTCAACCTTTGTTACTGATTATAACTATCTTTAGACAAATTAGTATTTTTTAGATCAATGCATGCAATCATTATCTCAATTGGATTAATCTCACCCATGGGTTAATTTCATTCTTCTTATTTCTTATTTTCAAGGGATCATCTATCAAATGTATGTCAAACACTCCATTAAGGGGGCATCATTATAGGCTTCACAAACATTGTTTAAAGCTTTGTATTCAATCATTATCTTCTTTTTGTCCTATTTTATTATTTGATAATAAATTACTATGCCTATAACTTGAAATATATTTCCAAACAAGGGCAAACTGTAGACACCCAAAACTAGCCACAACTAGATTCCAACTAGACTTCAAATTGATTCCTACCAACCATTGCAAATTAATCCTAAGAATCACTAAACATCTCAAATTTTATTGTACATCATTCATCAAGGATCACAATCACATTTAGGTATTCCTAATTATTTTATTATATTATATGCAACAATAACCTCTTGTAGATTCATCTCTAATCATCCTGCAACATCACAATAGTCAATTTGGCCTATGAACCTATTAAGTGGGGCACATGAATAAATATCAAATCTTAAAAGAGCTAAATGGACAATCATAATTAATTAAAAATTTAAACCAAATTAAAAGCCTAGTTGAATTATCCATGTGTAATTAATGAAATTATAAAAAAGAAATTCAAAAATGCATATATCCTAGCCTTTGATCATGAACTTTGTGAGTTGTCAAGCTCTTTAAAAATATCCTAAAATATCTCATTTTAGAGACCCATGCCTATTCATTACAAATCATGATTACTTGATAACTATTAACTCTACTAGGGTTATATATGACTCACCTAAGCTAGGTTTGAACCAATTAAAATAATTAACTCCATCTTAACTCTCCTAGGGTTGAAGTTAAATCCATTTTATATAAATGCAATCCCTTACCTATTAAATTTTAAGATCTCATAAGTTAAAGTTATAATAAAAATTTGGAGAGATATAAGACATTTGATTTAGTGTTATGATGCCAAAATTTCCTTGCAAGTAGTGTTATAACTCCAAAATCTTGAGCCAAGATACATCAAGACAAATCAAAGCCAATGGTGACAAGGAGAGAATAACCAACAATCTTCATTTGATAAAAAATTATTAAAGCACAAGAAGAGCAAGCCACTCAACAATGCATTTAGATCTCCCAAGGAAGGTAAGGGATTTTTTGTATTTTTAATTTTAGTTATGTTTTCATTTGTCCTTTGTTACTAAGCTCACACCTAATATCTAGGCTTGGAGTGTAAGTGTTGTGTTTATTGAAGTTTTTATTACTTGAACTAAAATTTTACTATCCTCCCTTATTAGATTCTTATAATCACAAGTGACATTTGATGATCTTGGAATGGGGCATATGTATACACATAATATTTTCAAACTTTATCAATTACTTATGTTTTCTCTCTTACAAGAACCCATTAGTCTCAATCTCTATGAGTGCATGCCTTAAAGGGTATACTAAGAAAGGGGTGGGTAGACCATTGGTGCTTCATAGGATTGTTATTTCATATACCATCACTTTTTATTTACATAACCTTCTCCTATGAACTACCCTAAGGTTTGAAACCTCTCTTACACACTCCTCCAAGAAATTCACCACCTTATTTATCCCTTCCTAAGCCTAAAACCCTTTTTGACATTTTATAGTATATTGTTGGCTTGGGCTAACCCTATATTTTATTTGTTAAAAGCATGTTACAGGTCTAGAATCAACATTGGCTAACCTAAATTTGGACTTAACTTACTTTTATATTAAAAAAATATAAATTGAATTGGGCCAACCCTGTCGATGAAACTTTTAGAAAGATTTAGGGTTAGATTTAGCTATATATACACATTCATTTTACCATTTCTAATGGAAAACAGAGTTAATTATTTTTTTTACTTTTTTACAATATGCTCTTCAACCATTCTACTTGAGTTATTACACAGGATGTATACTTGGAGAAGAATATCTTCTTTTAGAAAACTCTTTTATTCTTAGACCTTTCTTGGTGGTCCTTACAAACCAAAACAGCCTCTTGTGAAGCACCTTTGGCTAAGGGAGAGATTAAGTCTTGATGGGTTCATCTTCAAGGTAAGTATATCTAACTTTACTCCTCTATTTTACTATATAAAAGTAACATAAGGAATGGATTTTAAATATATTTCTCTCTCCATGCATTAGGTTTTATCTATACATAGAGTAATTAGAATTATCTTATTTGTGTTTACTTTTTATGTTTATTACCCCCATTTTATGCCACAAGCTTTGGTGAGCACTAGATTATATTTTAATTTACATGCATGTACTTAATGAATATAAAAACATAGGACTTATATAAGGTTATTACATAATATTTATTTATTAGAGGATTTGGAACCCTCTCTAGTGATGTTATTGTGGTAAGATATCCCTTAGTTAGGTTTAGCATATCCATATTAGTCATGGCCCCAAATATCTAGTGTATCAACAAATGTAAGTGTAAGTACGATTTATCTTCTCTAAGCTAGGATTTATTAATATGTTAGATTCATTTTCCTTTATATACAGTGGGAATTCCTCTAAAATTAATATATCCCATTATATTTTCAAGATGGGTTATTGCTGGTTTACAATATTCAAATATGCCCATAACCATGTCAAGATTTTTCATGACTGTTAGGTATTTACAAAGAGAGAAGTGAATGTTACCATGCATTTATATCCAATTATTTAAGGATGCCCTTTTTCCAAATAAGGGTTGGAATTTGATGGGGTAATAAATCCAAATTACTCAATAGGGCATAAGTTCATCCTCATAGCTACATATTATTGTACCTCATAGACATAGGCTATTGCTATCAAGAATTCATGAGCCATAGATGTCATCAAATTTTTAGAGGAGAATATAATCACCCAATTTATCACACCTATTTAATTTGTCTATGAAAATGGTATAACATTCTAATTTGTTGAATTCACAAAATGGGCCTACCATAATCATATCACCCTAAAGTTCTCTTCAAACTATTACCCATAAAGAAATCATGTAGATAATTTGAATAATAATAATATGATGGATGATATAAAAAATTTCACATAGTAAATCAAGAGAATAACATCTCTTATTAAAATATGCACTATGAGTAGACCAAACTAGGCACAAGAAATATCTTAAGGCTTCACCTTCTATGCTATTATATGGACAATGTATACAAAGGAAAATGCATTTGACCTATTGATAAATCCTTGATTGAAGAAGATAAATCCTACATACAATTATGTTTTTTGAAATATTTAGACATTCAGGGTCATGATCAAGATGTATCTACTAGACCTAACCAAGGGGTCCCTTATCACAATAACATCACTAAAGAGGGTTACAATGTCTTTAGTCAAACAACACCATGTAATAACCCTAGTTAGGTCCTATGTTTTCATATTCACTAAGTAAATGAAAATTAAAGTAAAATTTAATTTATTTCTCACCAAAGCTTATGGCACAAATTGAGGGTAATAAACATAAAATGTAAGCATGCATAGAAGACATATACTTAAGCCAATGTATAGGAAATATTAATTCATGGGAGATAATTAAAAATACAAATCTATCTAATTTCATAAAGTAGGAATAACGTTAAGAATACTTACCTTTGAAGACAAAACCACTGAGCCTCAATCTCTCTCTTGTCCAAGGTGATTCACAAGAGGTTGTTGTGGTATGTAAGGATACTAAAGATAAGCCATTCCAAAGCTACATAACTTTTCTATGTATCCAAAAGACTTATACACAAGACAAGATTTGTATCTGTAAAATAAGTATTTTAAACTTAATCAATGCTCCTCAAATATAATGGTGGATAAGTATATGCACAATATAATACTTTTTCTTCTCTCTTTTTCTTCAAAGATATAAATGGATGTGTATATATAGCTAGATCCAACCCTAAAACTTTTCAAAAGTTTAGCTGACAAGGTCAGCCTAATTTGACCTTGTATCATTAATTGATAAAAGTAAGTTAGTTCCTAGTCTAGGCCATCTAATACCAACCTAGACCCATAACATATAAATATCAATTATAATACAGGGTCAACCAGGGCTAACATTGTTGGTAAATGTTAAAAAAGGGTTTTAAGCTTAGGTAGGGACTAAGTAAGGTGGTGAATTACTTGGATGAGTGTGCAAGAGAGGATAAAAAGCTTAGGAAATAGTATATAACATGGTTACGTAGATAATAAGTGGTGGTATAGGGGATAAAAATCTTTCAAAGAGCCAATGGTATGCTCACCCCTTTCTTAGTAAACCCTTTAAAGCATGTACTTAGAGAGATTAAGACTCAAAGGGTTCCTTCAAGAGATAAAACACTAGTAATTGATAAATTTTAAAATATTGTGTGTATACATATGAACCACTCAAATATCATCATGTGTCACATAGGTACAATAGGAGATGGTGCTTCAGGAAAAAAACATAGTGACACACAAATTTGAAGCTAAATAAATTGCAATAAGAAGTGAATAAGATAAATGAAAGGTCAAAATTGAAAAATACATACCTTTACTTACCTTAGTACTATAGATAAGGAATGAAGTGAAATAAATTTGAAGGTGTCCAATATAGGGAACACTAGGCCAAACTTGTAGAAATTAGTGAAAAATTCAAATTATTGTAAAATATACATGTAATATGTGAAAAGATTCTCTACAATGTTAAGATTCTAGAACATCTTGCAATTTATAAAAAAAGCTAGTAGAAATAAACATATGATCAAAAATGGAATCTATTTTTAAATATTTGATAGGTAAATAATTTGAAATAGTAAATATAAATACAATGAAAATTAATTCATTTGTTATTTTTACTATTTTGAGAAAATGTTGCTCTAACAGACACAATTTGAGCCTAGAGAGTGACCATCGTGAGGAGATGACAACTACAATGTAGAGGATGCATAGAAACTATAGTGGGTGTAACACATGTAAAATAAACTTTAATTTCAAATTTTTGAGAAATTTTAATTAAAGTTAAGCTAAATATAGAAAATTGAATGGTAGGCAAAATATAGACATCAAATTTGATCTTAAGAAAATTTTATGTAAACTAGGGGCAGAATGGGGTACTAGGTAAGAAAGAATCAAACCAATAAATTCCTAAGGAATTTATGATAAATAGTAAAAAATTCACCATAAACTAAGAATAGAATCTACCCTGTCAACTCAATTTTTAAGGTAAGGAAAAACTAGGGGATCGACTACATAGTAGTGGGCCGATATAGTATCATTGAAGATGGCCAATTATGTAGTAGAAGGCCAATATAGTTTGAAAATAGGAATATGGATGACATATTACCCTTTAGCCAATGCAATTTGTACTATGTGGTCAACATAGTTTACAAAAAGATGATGACTATATACCAAAGGCCTGATATAGTATGCTAAAGATGGAAAAGGGCCAACGTAGTATCAAATAGGTTGATAGTTTCTAAAATAAAAAGGTCAACTATGTATTAATGGGCCGATGTAGTATGAAAATACTATGATAGGGCTAATCTAGTATTAAATAGTCCAATTATGTAAAAAATAAAAAAATTAGATCAAACAAGTTGATGAAGTAGTTAATTTGTAAATTTTTGAGAATATGTAAGAATGTATTTCTATTATTATGACATTAAGATATAATACATCCTCTATTATTTGGTATTTTATAGAGATGCTAGATATTTTGGCACCTAATGGATACTTCTTGGCTGAAAGATCTATTAGAGTAGTTAGAAGATGTGGATAGGGCTCGACTGGTCTCCTTAAGCTTTAGAGGTATTATGGAGATGAGATGAATCCCTCTAAGTTTTGATCTTGTTTTTACATTTTGAGGATCATGGAAATGATTGACCAACAATTTTTGATGGGAGGTGGAGGGGGATACCATAGAGGTGGTGATCACCTTGGAGGATGTCCATGTGTTTCTTAGACTTCTTATAGATGGGACATTGGTGATTTATGATACACTAGAGTTAGAAGATGAGAGACGAGCCTTAGCTTAGTGGGGTATAGGCTTAGATAGGATTTATCCTAGGCTATGTATGAATTTGTTCAATATTTATCTCATAGACATCTAAATATCTAGAAGCTCATGATAGGGCTTGTGATAGAATGAGTGTTGTGTCACAAGTCAGATGGTAAGGTATTGTTGTATGCGATAGATTTTTTCTAGTCTATTTTATATCAATTAGGGTTATATGATCTCATTTCTATCATTTGGGTCTAGATTATGCATGACATGTATGGAATGTTGTCTTAGGAACATAAGATGTGTTTTTGAGGACATCTTCCTTATTCATTTCATGAATACATATTGTACATGAGTACCTTATCAGGCCTAGTTTTTAGGACTCATATTGTGGATATGCCATTATTTCTTTTTTGGCTATTGTTAGCCCCTAGTTTTACTTGAGGGGGGTGTTAGAGTATGTATTTCTTATGTTTGATACTATATTATCTAGCTACTTTATCCTTTTATAATTTTTTCCTATATGAGGATTTATCCTAATTTAGTTAGTTAGGTTAGATCTATGTTGTGCCTTGCCTACTTATACAAGGGATTTGCTTTATAATAGTATCTCATTTTTTGAATAACACTTGATTTTATTTGCTTTGTAATCATTTATCTGTAGCTTCATTGTGTGATGTTTTCATTTCTAACACTATTGAATCTTGGGTTGGGATGTTTCTTCACCATTACTAACATAGAACCAGAGCCTCAAGTGTTACAACCATATACATTACAATTTTTTAGATAATTATCATCTTGTTGTTCATTATCATCAACCTTTTATTCCTTATTCAGGGTAATTAATAATATAGGGCATTCTCTTAGCATAAGAATTAGATTTTTATGGAGATTATCTTATCTTTTGGAGAGGTGATTTCATGTCTTATTCAATTTTGAATAAAGTGATAGTTTTTTCTAAGTGTGAGGCATTGAAGGGAGAGGAGCATTGAGGTGTTAAAAGGAAAAGGTATTGGGGTTTGGTATAAAGGTGATTGAAGAGGAGATATAAAGGCATTAGAGGAGAGAGGACTATGTATCTGGATCTTATATACCATCAACAGTAGGTGTTGGAATATTTTTACAAAGCATGGCATTGTAAAATTAGTCTATGGGAGGTAAGAAGTCATCTAAGTTAGCTAGATTAGATTTATGCATGGAGAGCCATCTCCATTCTAGTCTCCTTTTAGTGTTGGCATCTTAATATTGGTCTTAATTTCACCTTCTACATCTCTTTATTAGAACTTAGCTAAAAGGAGGCATTGAAGCAGTAGTGGAAGGCATTGGATGTAAAAGAGACATTTTTTCTAGATCTGTGCCCAGTCTCCTCCACCAACATTACCATTTTTAGATTTGACCAAGGCATCATTATCTATAGTGTTTTTAATTATGATTTGAGTTGGTATGTTGAAGTATCCCCTTTTAGTATCCTAGATCTGTACCTTTTTGAATTGCTATGCTTTTCTTTCCCCTTTTTTATTATATGATAGGAAACATCTACACTAGAACACGTATTTTATTTACCTTTGAAAGTGGCATCATCCATTTTTGGTATTTCATTAAAATTTGAGAGGTCTCTATGGATATATGGAATCTCAGTGAATTCTATTTCTAGGCATTTAGAGAAAGAACCTAGACATGCTCCTAATCTACTGGTAAAGGTGGTGGTTTCACTTTATTGGATTTGCCTTTGATAGGTCTAAAAACCACTAAGACTGCTATGGAGTATTTTAGGTTTGCTGGATAGTGGTCATCCACCTTTATTTTGTCTTAAAATAGTTATCTATTCATTATTTTATTTCTCAACTATATGTTTTTGCTTTGACTAGAAGTATATTTCACATACATGCATATCAAGTTAACCAGACAAATATTTTTTCACTTTGATTTAGTTAACTATATTCATGGTTCAATTCCAATTCTAATGAGTGGTTGAACACCTACATTATTTTTTGATTTGGTCACTAAAATCCATTTGTAGTTTTTTTTATTGTTTTGACCCATTTTATAGGGATTTATAACACTTCTAACTTTTGAACCATAACTCAAAATTGAGTTATTTTCTTCAAAAATTCATGGTTTTTGATTATCTATCCATTGGTGTCATTAATTTGTAAAAATGAACTACTTTATAAAGTGTCAAATTGGGGGGGTCCTTAATACAAAATTTTGGGGGGTTGTCTCGATGCCAATTTTGTACACCCTTTTGCATTCTTATTACTATTTGGTGATTCACTAACATGTATTTTAATTTTGGTATTGATCATTTTGATCCTTTGACTACACATAATTACCATACATTGAGACCTTGAATGGAAACAATCATAAAACACAAATGATTATTGTCCCTAATGAATGAAACTCAACCACAATTTACATGTGAGATCAACACCAATATAAGTTTGAATAGTGTATGGGTTTAATTAGGACTTATTTGAGTGATTTTATTATTTAATTTGGATGGGTGTGATACTCCATTCAAAATATGTTCTAAGCTAAAGGGTTTATTTGAGAACTTGAGAACCATGTAGCTTGAAGTGGAGATTACTTCACTCAATCCAAATGACTTTGCCTCTATTTTAGAGTATCTCACAAAGTTTAAGCATTTTTTGACACTGTTGAAGTGGAGTGGATGAGATAAAAAAGATGAAGAGTGTGTGTACTTGATTTTATCTAAGTTGAATGGCCCATTCTAAATCTTTGCTTCTACTTTTTTTATTAGTATGGATGCCTTAGGTATTGCATTCAAAATGTCATATATAGAGTTGTTTTGAGAGAGACTTACTAGGGAGGAATCCAAATTATCTCATCTTAAGTCTTCCATATCTCAAAAATCATTAGTTGTATCACATCCTAAGAACAAGGGAAAAAACTAAGAATAATAAGAAGAATACTCCTCTTTCATCTCAAAATTCACTTAAGCCTAACACCAACACATCTAAAGCCAATCATCTTTCAAATCCATGAATAATTCTAACCTATCATGCTTCTATTATGGGGGGATTATTCATGAAGATTATAGGTGTTTAAATATAATTCAAGCCCTATAAGATCTCATTAGGAAACATAATATTTATATCTCCACTCTTTCTCTATATCATGAGCATGAGAAAGCATTTAATGTTGTCAGGAGATCTCAATTACCTATTTCATATAGTTGGGTTCTATATTTTGGTACTTCACACCATATGACTTCTTCTAAGGAGTCCTTTGTATCTCTTGGTTTTAGTTCTACTTCCAACATTGAGGTTGGAGATTCTTCCTTTGGTGGCCACATTAATGATGCATTATATGTTCTAGACATCACCAACAATCTACTTTAAATTTATTAGATTTGTCATTATAGTTAGATTAAGATAGTGAATTTCACACCAAAATATGCTAAAGTTTAATCTTTTTTAGAGACACACACTTATTTCACAACATATTGTTCATAGTTCTTGAATCTACTATTTTTAGGGTTTTGATGATACTCATCCTTTAGGGACTTACTTGGTCTCGCATGTAGATTATTAGAGTATTTTTTGACATGAGATATTTATACATCTCAATTAAAAATATTTGAATAAGTTGAGCACTCACAGTATGGTAGAGATTCTTCCTATAATTTCATGTCTTGATGGAGTTTGCCCTAGTTGTGCATTGAGGAAACAACACCAAGATCCATTTCCTAAGGGTATATACGTGAGATCTTCTTCACCACTTGAGTTTGTGCCCAATGATTTTATGGTCTTTCCTACTCCTTATTTATATGGAGCTAAGTATACACTTACCTTTATTTATAATTTATTTAGGAATAATTGGGTTTATTTCCTCAAGTACAAGAGTGATGTCTTTGCTCACTTAAAAGTATTTAAGGATTTGGTCAATAAATAGTCTTATAGTTACATCAACGAGCTTCATACAAATAATGGGGAGGAGTATCTCAATCGAGAGTTCAATGTTTTTTGGTAGTTTATGGTATTATTCACCAACATTTTGTTTCACATACTTTATAGCAAAATGGCTTAGCAAAATAGAAGAACCAAACTTTGAAGGAGATGGATAATTAAATGATGCATTCATAGGATTTACCTCCTATATATTGGGTAGAGGTAATTAATTATGTGAACTACATTCAAAACCACACACCAAATATAACACTTGAGCATATAACTCTTGAGGAGGTTTGGTCTAGAATAAATCCTAATGTCTCATTTTTCTAAGTCTTTAAGAGCCTTGCTTGGGTGTTTTTATCAAATAAGAAAAGGAAAGAATTGGCTAAGAAGAGCAAACCTACGATTTTTAGGGTTTTAAAAGGACATGAGATATTATCATCTTTTATATCTTGATACTCATGATGTTCATTTTAAAACACATATATAGTTTGATATTCACTTCACATCTCATGCCTCATCATCTTCTTCCATAACTTATTCTTATTTTGATGATTCATCACCTCATATTGAGGACTAATTATTTGAGGATCTAGTTTAGGATATTTTTGAGGAAGTTATAAAGGATGAGGATCCTATTCACACTAATGTTACCACTATGCCTAGGTGGGCTCATAATATAATTTATAAGGTAAAACCTTTTATATAGGATCTTCCACCCACTCAACATTGTCATGCACATTCTACAGGTACTAGAATTTTGTGTTAAGCATTCTTTGGGGATCAATAATATTTTTAACAGGCTAATGGGATATAGGAGTGGGTTGATATAATGACAGATGCATATTTTTCATAGATGAATAATCACACTTAGGATTTGTTTACTCTTCCTAAGGTAGGAAAATTGGTTAGGTGCAAGTGTATTTATTGTACCAAGTATGTAATTGATGGGTTTATTAATAAGTATAAGGTAAATCTTGTTTTAAAGGGGTTATCATAGGTCAAAGGTATTGACTACTTTGAGACTTTTATGCATGTTGAAAAGATGGATTCTATTTACCTTATACTTTATATTGCTACATCACAGGGTTGTCTAGTGTATCAAATGGACGTTAAGAGTGCTTTTTTGCATGGAAACTTGCATGAGGAAATCTATATGGAGTATGTTACTAGGTTTGTTCATGATTATTCTCTTATTTTTTGACTTAAGAGGTTTCTTTAAGGTATTAAACAATTACCTCAAGCTTGGTATGAGAAGATGGATTCAATTTTTCTCTCCATTGGATTTATTCACTACCACTCAAATTTCACAGTCTATATTTAGCATATTAGGGAGGACATTGTTAGACTAGTCTTATATGTTGATGATGTGTTTCTCATAGGTAGCTCCTCATCTCAGATTTAGAATATTCACTAGGAATTTTAACATAGTTTGACATGACATATCTTGGTCTTTTGAATTTCTTATTTGGTTTATAGATTTTGCAACTAGATACAGGGATTTATTTGAGTCAAAAAAAGTACACCCTTTATCTTATTTAGTGTTTTGGCATGGTTGATTGCAAGCCAAGTCCTTCTCTTTTTTAGTTTGGAGTGACTCTCATTACTACTTGTATTACTCTACTTTGTGATCCTACATTATATCGATAGATGGTTGTGAGTCTTATGTATTTGACCCATAATGATCCTAACATTTAATTTGTAATTGGGCTTGTATCTAGGTTTATACATGACCCTCATGATAGTCATTGGCAAGATGTCAAGAGGATTCTACAATATATACAAGGTAGTACTCATCTTGGATTACACTATACCATGGGTTCTACTTAATTAGTTGGGTAAAATGATTCAGATTGGGTAGGTTCTCTTCATAATAGGCATTCCACTTATGGTTACATATTTTATCTTGGTTCTTCACCTATTACTTGGTTGCGAAAGAAGTAACAGGCCATTACATTATCATCTATAGAGGTTGAGTACAAATCAATAGTTATAGTGAGTCAGTAGATTCTTTAGAATCATCAGTTATTAATAGAATTTGGCTTTATACATGATTCACCCACTATACTTTAGTGTGATAACTAGAGTGCAATTTACATATCTCTCAGTCTAGTTGAACACCAATGAACCAAGCATATTGAGGTACATATGCACTTCATTTGTCATCACATTTAAGATGGAGTTCTTAGCTTGGATTACATTTTGACTCAATAATAAGTTGTAGACATCTTCATGAATCATTTTGCATCACCTCATTTCCTTGAGTTGTGTGGCATGCTTAGGGTTTTAAAAGTTGTCTTTGAGGGATGGTCGTGAGGACATATTCTTTCTTCATTTGATAGATACATATTGTTCATGAGTATTTTATCAATCCTAGTTATTGGTACTCATACTATGAATATTCCACTATTTCTTTTTTGGATATTATTATCCCCTAGCTTCACTTGAGGGGGTTGTTAGAGTATGTATTTCTCATATTTTCTAGTGTATTAGCTAGCTATTTCATCCTTTTGTAAGTTTTTCCCATGTGAGGATTTATCCCACATTGGTTAGGATAAATTTTTTTTCCTTGCTTAATTATGCAAGGGATTTCTTTTGTACTAGCATCTCATTTTCTAGATAACACTTTATTTACTTTTATTTATAATCAATTATATATAGCTTCCTTATGTGATGTTTTTGTTATTAACACTTCTAAATCTTGGGTTAGAATGTTTCTTCACCACTCCTACCAAGATGATGGGACCTACTATTTTGTCAAGTGTATGGATATATAAGATATTTCAAATATATTGGTCAGTTGGGTTACGCCATGTGATCAATGATAGGTGATCCGTAATCATAATCAAACAAGTGTCATAGTAGTAGAAAATTCACTTGCAATCGATTGAAACCTTAATATAATGGTTTATTTAAAATAAACATTTTAAATGATTATGGAATTAAAATTAGTTTTTAAATATCCAAAATTGACAAAATTTAAGAGTGTAATAAAATAAAAGACTAACTCGATATAAAATACCACACTATTTGACAATGGAGTTTGGCTATAAAGCCTACATCTCTAGATATACTCCAATAGGGGATCATTCCTTATTAATTGTAGAAAAAATCACTTTAAAATAATAACAAGTCTTCAAAAATCATCTTACAACATTTAATTCTATCCCATAGATTCTCTCAAAATAATATTATTTCATTCGAGTCATAAATACTATCTCTATTTCTCTCCACACTCTTTACATGACTTGGAATTTATCTCCATGACAAAAAGTTGGCTACAAATACAATTTAGAGCTCAATTTATAGTGTTTGAGCTCTGTGGTGCATTGGTAGGTTCCTTATCCTTTTATCCCATGGGTGTAGGGTTCAAATCCCTTCCATCAGTTTTGGTGGTCAATGTAAACCCTTTATCCCACATTTGAGAAATGGATATGTATGTTGGTTTTAAAATACCATGAAATTGTGGGTTTAACATGCTAAGTATTTGGAATATGGAATTAATTTCATGGGTTTGTGGAGTTATATGTCATGTGGTGGGTAAATTATGTGGGGACCATGGGAATTATGTGGAAAACATGTGGAATGTTTGAATGAAACGTGGCATGAAACATGTAGAGTATGGATGTCACATGCAAAAAGGGTCTAAAATTTTGAGGGTGTTGGCATGAAATTTAATAAAAATATAAAATTAGATCATATCAAATGGTATAAATCCATTTGGTGGCTTAAGGACCCACCATGTGGTCTGATCTCTATTCACCACTTATTGGCATTCATCGATTGTTGACCTCTTGCCACTTGTCAACATCCAAAACCCAATTTTTTTTTAATTTACAAGAAATGATCTTCTAAGTGACATAACTCATGCATACTGGATCCATTATTTAAACCATGAAATGCATCAAAAATATCTCAATGAGCCCTTCATCATGGTAATGACAAACCTAAAATTTGAAAACTTCATTTTTTGAGCAAAATATAGATCCTCCTAGATCAATCCTCCCCATTAGGAGCTTTTGGACCTTCAAAAGTTTATTAATTGGTAAATAAGTGAGGGTATTGATCCCTCACTCTTCCAGACTCCATTCATTTAGCCTTGTTTAAGTGATGAAAATATTCAAAATTTCCCGTTCATTATGTTTGAACCTTCCTGTCAAGTATTGTATCTTCTTGCAGTTCTATTAGATACTCAAGAGAAAAATCATCAACAATAGGAATAGATACACTCTCTTCATGATCTAAAATTTTAGATTTTACACATTCAAAATTGAAAAAATCTACATGTAAGATGGAAAATCCAATCAAAAATCATTTTTACCAATCTTTTCCATAATCTGGAAAGGACCATATCAGATTGGTTTCAAATTTTTACCTTCACTTATCAGTCTTTCCCTACTAATGTGAAGCAATAAAAAATCACCTATAGCAAACTGGTGATCAACACGATGTTTGTCATGTTTTACTTTGTACTTTTCATGACTTTTCTCCAATTGATCTTAGATAGTTTGGTGTACCTATTATATCTTTTCAATGGACTTATTGGATTTAATAGCATCTTTACATTCATCAGCAACTGAATCCTATCCATAACAAACATCTAGATGATATTTAGGCAAATATCCATAAAAAACTTCAAAAGGAGATTTCATAGTAGAATAATGAAGTGCATAGTTGTAAGCATTTTGTATATAACATAAATTCTCATCTCATAACTTGGGATGTTTTTTGCAATAACCCCTAAGTAAATGTACCACTATGTAGTTTACAACCTCTATCTATCCATCGGGCTATGGATGAAATGTAGTGTTCTTATTCAACTTAGTGTCCATCAATTCCCATAGTGTTGACCAAAATTCCCCAAGAAATCAAGAATCCCAATCAAAGATAATAGAAGTGGGAAAACCAAAATGAACCATACATGTTGAAAGAATAAGTGTGTCTTACCATCCCCTATAATTTGTTTAGTATAAGGAATCAAAACACACATCTTGTTAAATCTATCCACTATCACATATAAGTAATCATGTTTCCTCCATGACATAGGCAAACCCCCTACAAAGTCCATGGATATACTTTCCCAAGGATGGGTAGGAATAGGTAAGGGAGTGTAAAGTTCTAGTTTCTTGTTACTAGGTTTTCTTGTGGGATAAATAACACACCCCTTGATATATTTAGAAACATTTTCCTACATATGACATCAGTAAAAATACATTTTTAAATGTGCAACCATTTTATCAACTCCAAAATGACCAAAAATAAAAGAAGTATGTGCTTCCCTAATCATGTGTACCCTTTCATTTTGAGGAATGAAAAGTTTACCCAAATGATATAGAAGTCCATTATGCACATGATAGTCTGACTCTTCTACCTATTTACCACTCATTAAGTCTTTATACACATTCTTAAAGTTAGCATCATCAACATACTATTCTTATAAATTTCATGAGTCAAATAATTATGTTGTAAAAGAATAGATGAAACTAGCATAGGAGGCCTAGAAAGAATGTCAACAACTTTATTCTAAATACCCTTCTTATACCTGATCACAAGATGAAATTGTTGCAAGAAACCCATCCAATGAAAATGCCTAGACTGTTGTAGCTTGGCCTATGACTGGAGATACTGGAGGGGCTGATGATATGTATCACTATCTCCTTGCCCATCAAGTAATGTTTCCATTTCTTAACATTATGAACCAATGCATACAATTCCTTATCATAAGTCAGATAGTTTCTTACCACACCTGTGAAGGTCTTAGAATGATAACATGCTGGCTTCTTTCCTTACATCTAAATAGCTCCCATATCATAATCACTTACATTTATCTCGATCTCAAATGGCTGTTGTAAATTAGGAAGTGCTAAGACAAGAGTAGTATTACTCTTTATCTTCAAAATATTGAAGGCTTTTTTCTTCTTGCCTCCCCACTAAAAGACATGTTTTGTATTAGTTAAAGAGTTCAAGGGTGATGCAATAAGTGAGAAATTAGCAATGAATTTTCTCCAATATTTTACTACACCAAGAAAACTTCTAGCCTTGATTACATTATTGGGTTTAGGCCATCTAACTATAACTTCCACCTTTGTAAGATCAATTTTCAATTCACCATGTCCTATAATATAACCCAAGTAAATCAAAGAGGTCTTACCAAATTCACATTTAGACAATTTTAAATAAATGTTCTCCCTTTTTAATGTATCCATGACTTTCCTAATATGCATCACATGATCTTCCCATGACTGACTGAAGATCAAAATATCATCTAAGTAGACTATAATAAATTCATCAAAGAATGGCCTGAAAACATCATTCATCAATCGCATGAATGTAGTCAGTGCATTTCACAACCCAAAAGGCATGACAAGCCACTCAAAAAATCCATACTTTGTCTTAAATGTATTTTTAAAAATATCACCATCATTAATCTTAGCCTAATGATAACCACTTTTCAAGTCTAACTTAGTGAAATAGATAGAATTTCTTAACTAATCTAGCAAATCATCAATACGAGGAAGAGGGTAATGATTCTTAATAGTAATTTTTTTCAAAGCACAAAAATCAAAATACATTCACCATGTTCCATATTTCTTTGGCACCAAAATGATAGGCAAACCAATAGGGTATGTACTAGGATGAATAACACCCTTTTCCAAAATTTCCATTACCTGCTTCTTGATTTCCTTGTTTTCCACCACTGATAACCTGTATATGCCAATTTTAGGGAGAGCAGAATCCTATAATGACTAAATTTCATGTTGATCTCCCCTTTTAGGGGGTAACCCTTTTGGATCCTAAAATACATCATCCTAACTAGAAATGATTTTAACCAATTATTTCTTATGTATAGGATCACAATTTTCCATAGCCTAGGAATATTCTTTTTCCTTAGACATAATCAACATGAGACAAAAATTCTTGCTTGAATTGACTAGTCTTTTCATTTGCCCTGTTGTAACCAAGGAAAGACTCATCTTAACATGATGTTCTCCAACTATATATTTAATGGTATCCTTAACAAGAAAGTACTTATTCTCTTCCCTATAAAAGATTGCTTTTCTATCATAAAGATAAGGACTTCCTAAAATAATCTTGCATATGTCCAAAGGGACTACATCTAGATCAAATTCATCCACAGATTTAGATGCGATGACAAATTTCAATCTACAAGTTTTGGTTACTTGCAATTTTTCATCATCACACACCTAACCAAGTGGATAGGGTTTCAAATGGGGAGTTGTTTTTAAGCCTAAATTTTTAGTAATCTCTTTAGAAATCAAATTTTCCTGTGATCCACTATCAAATAGGGTGTCAATCTTAGTATGTTTTACAATAACCCTAATGTGTAATAACTCATTTCTTTTCTTATTATCATGTATAGATTTCTATTTTGAAGAGGAAGCAACATTAGATGACTTAGTGCTAGAAAGAAAAGAATAATTCTGCAGACTCATAGTTGTGATCTTAGTTTCCTCATTGAAATCTAAACACAGATATTGAACTACAATATTAGCTTTCTTATCTTTCTTTTTAAACCTGTTAAAAGGATTTAACTCAATATGCAATTTCCAACACTTAGACTCATCATGATTTGTATTGTAATGATTGCAAAATATCTTACCCTCTTCTTTATGAATAGTAACAGTGGATTTTTGTTTACCCTTTCTATAACTTTGCCCTTCATAATGCTTAAATTCATATTTCTTACTTTTAACTTTAGCAAAATATTATTGTGTCTATTTTCCTTTAACCTCTAAATGAATGGCTTTAACACATGATTCATCTAAGCTAGTGGGATTGAGAACCAGAACCATGTGTTTTAAGTAACTATGCAACCCACCTATATACTTAAGTAGTGTTTCTTGTGTATAAAGAGAAATATTCAAAATTAAAGCCTTTTTCCTAAATTATTGTCTATAATCTTAAACACTTTGACTTTTAGTTTATTTGAAAGATTTCTAATCCATCATGGCTTGCTACATATAGCCTAAAGGATAAAATTACTTTATGAGTGCATCAACAAATTCACTCCAAGTGGAAATAGAGTTACCTATGTTAATCTCATTTTTATTCAACTTACTCTCCCACCAAATGAGATTTTTGCCTCCCATTCGAAGAGTAACTAGGTGAATTTTAGCCTGATCATCTGCAATCTTCTAGACCCTACAATATACTTCAATTTTCTTTATCTAGTTATCCATCTTTTCTACATTAATCTCACCATTAAACATCGGTAATTCAAACTTAATATATATCTTTAGTGAAAAAAGAGATTCAATATCTTTTTTATCTTTACCATCAACCAAAGAGGAGGAAGGTTTTTCAAAAAAATTACCACCTCCATCATGCTCCATCTTAATTCATCATTCCTAATAAATTTCCTTGACCATATCCTTCATTTCCAATAAGGAATTTTGGAAATCTCATTCAGACTCAAAGTCATGTCCCATTTTTGGGGTACATCTTGATCCAATATCTGGATCATACTCTACTAATTCTCCTTCACCCCACATAGATCTCAAACTTGTCAACATACACCAGCAATCCACATGGTTAAATATGAACTCCACTTTGATACCAAAAATTTTATCTATAATTGTAATCAAACAAGTGTTGTAGCAATATAAAAAACACTTACAATGGATCAAAACCTTAATATAATGATTTACTTAAAATTAACATTTTAAATGATTACAGAATTAAAATCATTTTTTAAATATCCAAAATAGAAAAAAATTAAGAGTAAAATAAAATAAGAGACCAATTCGATAGAAAATACCACATGATTTGATAATGGAGTTCAGATATAAAGCCTACGTCTTTAGATCTTCTCTAATAGGGGATCACTCCTTATTAATTATAGCAAAAATCACTTTAAAATAATAATAATTCTTAAAATATCATCTTACAACCTTTAATTCTATCCCAAAGATTCTCTAAAAACAATATTATATCATTCGAGTTATAAATACTATCTTTATTTCTTTTCACACTCTTTACATGCCTTGAAATTAATCTCCACGACCAAAAGTTGGCTTCAAATATAATTTCAAGCTCAATTTATAGTGTTTGAGCTCCATGGTAAATTGGTAGGTTCCTTATCCTTTTATCCCATGGGTGTAGGATTCATATCCCTTCCATTAGTTTCCTTGGTCAATGTAAATCCTTTATCCCACATTTGGGAAATGGATGTGTATGTTGGTTTTAAAATACCATAAAATTATGAGTTTAACATGCCAAGTATTTGGAATATGGAATGAATTTCATTGGTTTGTGGAGGTATATGGCATGTGGTTGGTAAAGTGTGTGGGGACTATGGGAATTATGTGGAAAACATGTGGAATGTTTGAATAAAACATGTAAAGTATGGATGTCATATGGAAAAAGGGTCTAGAATTTTGAGGGGCTTGGCATGAAATTTAATTACAATATAAATTAGATCATATCAAATGGTGTAAATCCATGTGGTGGCTTGAGGAACTACCATATGATCTGATCTCCATTCACCACTTTTCAACATTTATTGATTGTTGACCTCTCACCACTTGTCAACATCCAAAACCCAATTTTTTTTATTTTCCCAAAACAATCTTCTAGGTGCCATAACTCATGCATACAAGATCCATTTTTTAAATCATGAAATTTGATGAAAAGCTCTTGATGATCCCTTCACCATGGAAATGATAAACTTATAATTTTAAGACTTCATTTTTGAGTGAAATATAGATCCTCCTAGATCAATAGGTTACCTCAAGTCATTTTTTGGAGGTAAGACTATGTATCATGAGCCATGCCCCATGTTCTAGCATTACAAATTGCCACATGAGGGAAAATAGTGTGGTATCCATACACTCACATAGCTACCATATGTCCAATTTGGGATACCATTACTATAATTTTGGCATGTGTGTAGATCATAGGCCACTATAATTCATGGTTAGAGATTCATCTAGTGGATCACATACCTAGATATCTAGGATTTCCTCATCTATTAGCCCCTATGGTAATGACTAATTATTGGGAATGGCATGCTAGAAATTCAAGAGGGAGAGAAGGTAGAGGAGTACCTATGGAGATACTAATGATTAATACTTAGTAAGCTAGATCATGGGTTGGCTAGGCATGAAATAATGAGGTAGTGATGTTAAGAGGATATGACACAATGGATGTGGATGAAAGGGATGAGGGAGCACATTAGGGACTATAGCATAGGAAATAATAGTTACCATGATTTCACCAAAGATGAAGACACCATTAATGTAAGGAGATGCAAGTACCAAATATTATATAGGGGGATCCTATAATGATTCTAGGACACAGTTGGTCCATATAGAGGTTACTGAGGAGAGGACCATGATGGTTTTGGGTGGTGATTCCTAGATTTGAATTGGTGTAAAAGAAACTGACAAAGGATGTTCTCAAAGGGTAAGCAAATGGATAGATCATGGTCAATGATATTATTACTGGTGAGAAATGTTTTAATTTGATTTAATTTTTTGATATAGGACAATAATTAAATAGTTAATTATGATAAATAAATGATTTGATACACACACATACAATATGTTATATATTTAGCTTTTATTTTTGTAGATCTTGCAAAAAAAGAGGTAAAATGGGGAGCCTTGGTTATGGCTACACATCATAACATTTTAGATAGGGTTCTATCACCATATGACCCTACCACTTTGGATGACCTTGTGTTTTCATCTACCCCAAATCAGGTGATTTGGTTTAGACTGGTGGGAGAGGTTGTGTGATAGCTACATGTATGAGGTGATGGGTTACAACCACTAGTAGGGGTAGAATATAGATAGGCTCAGTCCTGACAAGCCTTAGCATAAGATCAAGCTATGCACATGGTGACTATGATCTAGCTTAGATAGGTACAAGTTCAAGTGGCCAAATTATAGGGATAGGTTACTAGCTTGAGATCTCAGACTGCCCCTTTATAGCACACCATTTAGAGGGGTCAATCATAGGCATCCATGGGTAGCATGGTTAGGCCATAGGATAGATAGGATAGAGCATAGCCTTAGATTTATAACTATTGTATGTTGTACTTTATATTGTATAAAACACATGATATATATATTTATGTTGATAGTTCATTGATCTTATGAGTTATACTTAGATTTGGATGTGGATGCATGGATATATTTCCTTTTTAGCACATGTATTTTTATTTTATTGCATATGCTATGGTAAATATGTGATGTATGTTTTCTTTTCTAGCATTATTTAATACACATGCATGGTTAAAAATAAAAATTCAAAAAATGATTTAGAAAAGTATAATTAATCAAAAAAATCAATACACACTATATCATGATGGGATATGTGTAAAAATAATATATGATAAATATAATAAACCAAAGTGGTAAATAGGGGAACAAATGTTTTCAAACCATGTAAAATAGTTGCACCAAATTAAAACAAAAATTCATACTATTTCATGTTTGGAAGTATGAAAATTTGTAATAAAATGGAATACACATGGAAACTAATGGTATAAAAACAAAACAAATAATTAAGTCAATAAATCATACTAAATAAAGATAGGAAGTATGAAAATAAAAAAAATGTAAGTGGAAATAAATTTAATCACACAAATTTACGATGGAAAGTATGAGAAATTTAATAAAATGGTTGTAAACATACATGAAATGAAAAAATAAGAAGATAAAAGTGAAAGACTTGTGAAGTAAGCATAAAACATACTAAATCAAGACTGGAAGTATGCCAATAATGTGTAATTCATAATCAAACACTACTTGTCTCAAATTTGAAGCATTTAATTTCATTGTGACTTACTTATAGTATGAATTAGGTATTGAAATTATTATTTGAGTGTGGCATGGTCCTATCCATGGTCTTATATTTTAACTCACAAAGGGAACACCGATGATTTAGAAACAACTATGATAATTAAAAATAGGTTTGTAATGTGTTAATTTGTGAGGAGGGTCTAGTCCTATCCATGATATTACACAATAGCTCACAAAGGGAAACCCTAGGGTGAATGATCAGTTAACAAGATAATATTTCACAAGGGGAAATATTAAGAATGTTGTAATGAAAGAGAGAATGTAAAAATCATGACATAGGCATATATGATAAGACCTTAGGAAACATGAGGCATACTAGGAACAAAAGAGAGACACTAAGAGTCTAGTGACCATCAAAATACAAAGGATAATTGCTCATAATAAGTACAAAGTTGTATAGGTAAATAGGTGAGATACTAAATAAACGCATGTTGGTTATATGAAAAAGAAAATTAAAATGGACCTACCTTTCCATATCATGTTCCCCAATCCTTAGGACATCTTATAGAGTCATCAGTCTACTATGAACATTGGGTACTTGTGTGAGAAAGTAGGTATCACTTATAGACTTTTTTTATTCTCCTATCCCAATCTACTGGCCTATTGCATCTCAATAGACCTCAATTTTATCATGAGGCCAAATTTGGATTTTTAGATTTGATTAATAATAGGATATGTGGTATGAATCACATCTTTTAGTGTGATTAGACTTTTGAATTTGTATGTTACTGTTTGATCATTATTTTTTTAATGATTTGGTTTTTAACTTTTTTATGACTTTTATGATTCCTACCCCATATGGATTTGGAATAACCAACATTAGTGATAGAATTGATACACATAAATGAGATTTATACTTTTTTTTAAATAGGATAAGTATCCAAATATATGACTAACTAAACACTTAGGCTTACCTATGAACCAGTATCTAATCTCAAGTTTCAACCATATGTATGCCTAGTATGTGAAAGGAAGATAAAGGGATAAAGGGACATCAAAGTAGATCCATAAATATAATTATAATTAGAAGTATTATTTTCTAATTTATCATATGGTAGAGAAATATTACTAAGGCAATCAAGGTTTGTATAACCAAATAACAATAATAATTATCTCATTTTTGAGTGAGATAAGATAGCAAACAATCATTGTAAAAGAAAGAAAAAGAATCCATGTAAGAAGTGAAATTATAAATATAAGTGTGTAATCATGAAAATAATGATAATAATCCATAAAAAAGATGAAATTAAATTAAATCATATAAAACACATAAAGCATAGTATAATGAATCATGTAAAATATATAAGTGAAACCAAAATTGACACATAGTCAAGTGTATAAGATATATAAAAATGGATCACAAATCTAGTATAAAATCATAATGTATAAAAATGTGAAAGAACACCATGACATGTTAATAAATATTGATAAATTTGACCATAAATATTATCTATGACATTTGAAACATCTGTATGAAGTTGGATCCTAGTAGTAGCCAGAGTCTCATCAATCCTCATGGAAAGTTGTTCAAAGACTTCCTTCTAAATATCCTTAATTTAAAATGTAGGTGTAGCTAAAGGATCATGCTCATAAGGGATATCATTCATATGATACTCAAGGAGATAAATAAGTGTCTAAATGGGAATGGTATCTATAGGGCAAGAATTAGGTTCCATCAACATAGAAGGAGAATCCTTCTTATGTGGGTGACCTATGGAAGGGGGAATAGTTATTGTAGGTGTCAATTGTGGGTGATCATGAAGGTGTTGTTGGAGACTATGAAAGAGATTAGCATGATTTGTAACACATTGATTCCATAAATATTATACCTTACCATATTTAGGGATATACTCAGGTAATAACTTTAGAGGAGGGATAACCTTATCTTTGGGTTGATTAGTGGTAGGATGGACTATGTAAATATATTGCCTAAATTTATGGTAATGAGTGTAAGAGTGGTTATATGTATCATGTGTATTGAATAAAAAATATAAATATAAATTAAATTAATAAATATTAATCTAAACTAAATAAACCTAAGCTATAGTTACAAACAAAAGAAACATAACAAACCTATACCTTAGTTGTAAACAGTTTCTCCCATTGTGATGTGAATTTGATTATCTCTTTTTGAATTGTGATTGATCACTATTACAATGCAAGGCAAAATGGGAAGTGCTTTGGTGCAAAAATTCTCTTTAATGGCTTTGATTTTCTTTGGATTCACTTGTGATTTTGGTATGACTTCATTAGTATAAGTTAGGATGATGAAAGTGATGGATTTCATGCTTATTTATAGATTTTTGGAGGAAAGATCTAACAGTGTAGGATTATTTAAATATTTCAAATAATCTAAATAATCTATAGTGACTAATGAGTCCTCATCCATGAGGATGATGACCATTTCAAATGCTTAAGAAAAACAAGGATATGGTTAACTAAGTCACCAAGAATGAGTCAAACTATTTAACAACTCAAGGGATGACTCAAAGGAACTTGAAGAAGTTGTGGGATTGGTTGGGTGAGTCAACATGTAATGGAGATAAAGGTGGAAGATGTTGGGTGAGGTGTAAAATCTGAATTTAATAATTAAATTTCTATTTAACGTGTGCACAATTGATTAATTAGGAATTATTCAATTATTTAAATTTGGAGGGAAATGAAATGAATCTAAATTTGAATTTATGAAGAAAAATTAGTTGGTTTTAGGTGTCTACATTTCCCCCTATTTTAAATGGTATTGTGAAACAAAACCATTTTGAAGAATAGTAGAAGAAGTAGAGTGTTGATGATTAAGAAGAAAAGGTTTCCCCAAATGAATGAGAATTAATGCAATGATGCCCTCTCGAGGGTTTGTGTGATAAATGGATAAATGCTCAAAATGAATGAAAAGAGGATAAGGATGAATTGATTTGGACCATCAATAAATCAAATTATTAGAATCAATGTCAAACTTACAAGATTAAGGATGTATAAATATGTTTCAACTAGATTGTAAAAAAGTATATTATGGATTGGAAAAATAATATTTTTCATTTAAAGATTACATGCTTAGCGGATGCTCATGATGCAAGGGTCAATGGAATGGATGTGGGAATGATATATCCCAATGATAGTAAGCTATGGATCAAAAAATGGATAAAATAAAGTTTTCCAAATTGTAATGAAAAATTTAAAAGATAATAATTTCAAGTGATTGAGATAGATTTAGAATAGTTTGATTGAGATTACTATAAAATTTTATTAAAAATGAATGAAAATTTAATAAACTAAAGGGATGGTGGATAAAAATATTTGAAATGGGGTGAAAATATAAATAGAATATTTGGGGGTAAAAAATTCATTTGTGTACTTTTGATTTTCAAATATATTTGCTGGTAGAAGTTGATTGAGGAGATTTACTCTAAGACCATGTAAAAAAATGGACCATATTCCACACCACCAACACCACAGAGAGTGTATGAGGAGACACCAAAGACCAAAGAGGAATGGGCCACCAGTAAGTGAAGTTTCATTCTTTATTTTTTTCATTTAAGTGCATTAAACTTGACTAAAATGAATTCATTGTTAGGATATTTGTGAATTCAGCAATGAAAGTTACAAATTTGCTATAGCAAACTATGAAATCATTGAACTTGATAGCAAATTCATAAAACGGGGTTAAGAAATCACTAGGGGATAAATTAGGTTATAAATTGGTGATTTTGCATTTTATTATTTGTGAAATCATCAAAATGAGTAGCGAATTCATCAATATGGGTAGAAAAATCATTTTAGTAGGGAAAATAGATTATTTTAATGTAAATTTGCATAACAAAGGAGAAAATTTGAAGATATGGACAATGAAATCAGTAAAATAGGTAGTAATGCATGATAGGATGAAAAATTGAAGAATTTAAGTTTGAATTTTTCAAATTAGATTGTGAAAACATGAAATAAAGAAGAAAGTGGGAGATTAGTAAATTATTAAATAGGCAGAATGTTGAGCTAGCTAAAAATAATATGAATGAAGATGTTTTTTTTTTCTTTTGAATGTTTTATCTTAGTGGTAAATGGATGCTTATGCTGATATATATAATTAACCTTGTGTTAATGTGTTATAATTTTAGGAGGTATTTCTTGTTCTTATGACATGGGAGTGGAGGCCTAGTGCACTAGAGTGAATTATAGGTTTCATGGAGTATGAGTTTGGGATTCTATAGGTGTAAAGGTTATCATACATTTCTTAGATTCTAGAGATTTGATGATATAGGTGTTTTTTGACAGTGTTAGCCAAGAGATGGTATAATAAGACCATCACTTTTCACTTGCCTATAGGTGAGATGACTATGACACTAGAGGATGTATATTGGATTTTGGGTATTTTGATATAGTGGAGATGAGTATACTAGGGTTAAGGTCTACAAGAGATGAAACTATATAAGATATTTGGATATGGATTGATTCTTATTAGTATAGGAGGGGTAGATATCGACTACTACATGTGATTAGTTATTGATTCTTTGACAATTTTACTTATGGGTGTTTTTAGTGGCATTATACTACATAAAAAGAGTGGAAGACTATGTCTGATCAGTTTACTATATGTCATTTGAGACATGATGTATATGGGTGAGATTATTTCATGGGGGGCATGCATTCTAGTGCATTTATACAAGGATTTTCATCATGTGGTTTATACTAATGGGAAGGAGATTGGTCCTTCCATATTATTATAGGTTTGGTGGTGGGAGCATATCATAGTGGAGAGGCTCATTGGTCATATGAGAAATCATTATATGGATGAGGCATTATCATATGGATGGCATATGATCATTGATACCTACACACAACACTTGGATGACATAGAGTTCTATAGGAGAGCTATGGATGAGTTAGGTGATGATTAGATCACCTGGAGACCATATAGAGAGATTATGTTATAGTGGCCTTAGGATGATTTGTATATGGATTACATGATGACCAAGTGCTATGTTATTTGGATATATGATTACATTATAGAGATATATCACTAAGATAGGGTGATGAGGTAGTTCAATATTAGACAACACATTCTTATAGATCTGCATATCTTTGCATGAGTGTTTAGGGAAAGATCATAATGGGGGGTTACTATTAATCCAACGATAGTAGACCATAGTTGGTCATAGTTATAGATAGAAAGATGGAGTAATAATATGGATGTTTTTGATGCAATATTAGTACATGGGTATGTATATTTGTGTGCCTAACATTAGCCTATGAGATTGATAGTTCTATATACACCACCACATAAATGGAGACAAATATTGGTTACTAGTTTGATTAGGTAGCCATGAGGCACATGTTTAGGATCCAACATCAAGAGGCAAATGACATTAGATATAAGGAATACATGAGGATGAGGTAGAGGTCACATTCTAAAGTAAATCTATCTATATGACATAGAGATTGTTGAGGTAGAGGATATGGAGATTTTGCATGATGTAGGTGTAGATGTGGGTGGAGACATAAATATGAGGGTGGATACATAGAAGATAGGTGGAGAGGATACTCCATTGATATTTATTGATAAAAGTGGGAAAGGTATGGAGAGGACATGATAATGATATCAGTACATGTCACATATGTAGATAGAGGGGATATAAATGGTCCATCACATATAGCTATGTATCAGAAGGATCAGACCCTTATTGATAGAATACATCAAGATATCTAAGCCTATGATATTAAGATTATATGGTTACATATGGAGGTATCTAGATTACATTGGGAGGTGCATAGCAGAAGAGGCCAATTAGTTGAGATCAAATGGTTACTGACTAAGGTGGAAACATTGCAAGCTATTGTAGATATATTAGAGTGAGATGGTATTACTACAACACTGGGAATTATTTCACATGATGTGGAGACATAGACTCTTGATTACACAACACTGACTAAGAGGTATAAATAGGAGAGGGATATAGCTAGGATAGAGCTAGCAGTGGTGAAGGTTTTATTATAAAGATAGAGGTAGGTAGACACATTGGATAGGGTTATGAGATCCATGGAGCAGGTGGCATACAATAAGATTTTATATGAGGAGGTTATTTTGCATTCACAAAGAGAACCATCTCTTAGGGAGTACTTGGTTAGATTTTTTATGTCAGGGATATTAGTGTAATCTATGGAGTCAAAGAGATCTATGGGACAAGTTTCACATCACATGATGGGTCCTCCCTAAGGCACACCATGGTATGATGAGCTAATTCTAAGATAAGATGTTCCATTTGAGAGGTAGGGTGACACTTGACATAGTTTTGAGGATGGATGCATCGATGTATACATATGTCTTGATATATATCTTTTGTATAAACACAATTGATTTTAATATATATATATATATATACATGATTTTTATGAGACTTTATACTATTTGGATGGATATTATGGACTATATATGGACTATTTATTGACTATGTATGATTATTATTTTCATTTATGCAAGATAGTAAAAAGGACTAAAAGAATAAGAGATAAATAAGATTAGTAAACTATAATAACCAATGATGGCTAAATTAAGAAATGAAAAATACCCAAGTGAATGGTTGACGATAAAATAACCAACTTAATGGCTAGGGAGAACAAATAGATAAATAACCAACTTAATGGTTAAGGATAGAAAATACGAATCAGTATAACAACTAAACAAATAATAAATCAATTAATGAAAACCATAAACACATAATCAATACCTAAAAAATAAAACAAAAGACTTAACATCCTAAGTAAAGGTTTGAGACAATTAGGAGCCAAGAGTTAGGCTACTAACTAAAGCATCGATGATAAAGTATAGGGAGGAAGAAATGAATGAATAATATATCCACTCTCAAGGAGATGGATGATAGGAAGGCAGTGGCCGAGTTAAACCTAGATATCCCATATATTTAAGCACTACCTACATAATCCACCTTAGTCAAAGTCTATGTGGGGATAATAGGCTAGATGCAGTTATCATAATATAGGAAGTGATGAGAAAGTGGGCAATTGATGAAGTGTCAAGCGTCAGATAAAAAGATGCATAATTGACCCACCCAAGAAATGGGAGTGAATAATGTTGGAAGATATTTAAGATGGTATATGTTTGTAATAAATGTTTATACATTGTTTCAAATGTTTTTTATCATTTTTTTAAAGATATGTGATATACAATATTGATAAAGATGGTAATATAGAAGATGTTCCTCTATCATGAGCAAAGACGTAGATTCACAAGTAGAAATATCAAACTATAAGCTAACATGTGATAGGATAAGTGACAAAAGAAAATATGGAAATATAAAATGGACTACTAAAACATGATTCCCCCATGTAACTAGGGTGAAAATAGACAATGGATTACACATGGTGCCAAAAATCTAGCTTTCACCATGGTACTTTCCCAAAGTGCTAATAAATTGGTTTTCACTTATGAATGATCTATGTTTTTTTGCTTTTATAATTATCTTTTTAGCTTTCAATTTTTTTTAATTTTTGACACCTATGAGATCAATAACATCTGGAAAAAGTTAGGTATAGAATCTCTTAAGGTGCATGATTTTCATAGGTTCATCAAGCTTCTATCCATCTTTGATAGCCAATCTGTAAGCTCTTGATCCAATCCATACTTAGTGATGATGACATATTGGCCCAACCAATTAGGCCCAAACTTTCCTTTCTTTTCTATTTCAATTTTTGTATTACACTGGTTTTACTTAAGAATAATATCTTTGATTTCAAACTCCATGACTTTTATCTACTTATTATAGCTAAGGTGATTATGGTATACTTACAAATGGTTTAAAGCATTAGGTCTTTTTTTGTCTAGAAGGTCAACTTCACTGAGGCATGAATTATGATAGGATTCTTCATTAATGATTTGTTGTTAATATATATATGCAAAGATGGAACCTTGACTTATATTGGTAGAGTAGACTCAATGTTATATACAAGGGAATAGGGGGTTGCTCCCATAGGTATGTGCATGCTAGTGCACAATGCCCAAAGGGTAGGATATACTTATTATGCTAGTCATGACCAAATTTATTGGAAACTCTTTTAAGGATGCAAAAAATGTTTTTAATAGTTGCCTCAGCTTGGTCATTTATTTACAGGTAGTAAGGAGTGGACCACTTATGTTTTATGTGATAAATTTGGCAAAGATCCTTAATGTCCTTACTCTTCAAAGATTTTCCATTATCATAAAAATGATAGTGTAATGGATACCAAAGAGACAGACAATGTGATCTAATATAAATTTGAAAATTTGTTTTCTAGTTACATAAGTAAAGGGCATTGCCTTAACCCACTTGGTAAAGTATTTTGTTTTATTAATAATATGCTTATGACCATGAAAAGAATTGGGATTTATTTGTCCAATGAGGTCTAACCCCCATGTGGAGAATGGCCAAGGTGTGATGATATGTTTTAGATCTTATGATGGGTTATGTATAAGGTCCTCATGTTTTTGACAAGGTATGCATTTCTTAACATAGGCACATGAAGTAGATTCCATTGTAGGCCAATAATAACCTACTCATAAAAGATTATTTGCTAGGACTATGCCACTCGAATGTGACCCACATATTCCTTCATAGACTTCCCTAATTGATAAAGTGGATTCCTTAGAATTCAAATAACATAAAAAAAATTCATCATAGCCTCTACGACATAATGTGTAGCCAAGGATGGTGTAGTAAGAGGTACGCTAGATAAAGGACTTGAATTAATTGTGGGGTAGGTTAGATGGGATGGTATTATTATGAAGATAGGTATATATGTTAGAGTATAAGGGAGAAGTATGACCAACCACCTCACAAAAAAATTATAAATCAAGTGTATCATAAGCGAGTATCATTAGGTATTCAAAATGGAACTTGTGTCTTATGCTTAAATCAAGTAGCATGTTGTAAATATTGTCATTGATGTCAAAGGTCTAATATTATTGGTGATATAGGCCCCATTGCATTTAATGTTTTTTATCTTGGCTATTGTGAGTTAATATTTATTTAATATTAATGAATATATTTTTGGTTACATATGAGACAAAATAAAGGCCCATGGAGAAGTCGAAGAGCCTTGGGGTAAAGACAAAAAAAGGATGGGACGCATTTTCCCATGAAGAGTCATCTTGGGGAATACCATAAGTCACCAAGTGAAGACAAAAGAGTAAGGGAAAAATTTCTCATGAAGGGACACTTTAAGGAATATGAAAAGTCACCAAAGATAAGGACAAAATTAGGAAGGACATTTTTGGTCATGAAGGGTCACCACATGACTTTTCAAAGGCTTGAATATGAAGGGTCATCCAAGATTGGCACCATTTTCTATGAGGATTGAAGGGTCACAAAGGGGGAAGGCCAAAGGTCATTTGGAAAGCTATAAATAAAGGCTTGAGAAGCCATTTGTAATATGAAAGTGTGAGGTTGATTTGATATTATATTATCTAGCTTAGAAGAGCAATTATGAGAGTTAAATATGATCTGTATTTGTTATATCTAGCTTAGAAGAGAAAAGGTGAGATAGAGAAAAGAGATGTTGTATTAAACTATCATTTGTTGATATAGCAACATTGAGAGATAGGTGTTTGGTATACACAAAGTGGTTGGTGCTCATGTGGGTTGGTGCTCATGAATAATAGCTGGGTTGGTGCTTGACAAAGGGGTATGGTGCTCTTGTGGGTTGGTGTTCATGAATAGTAGCTGGGGTGGTTCTTGGCAAAGGGGTATGGTGCTCTTGCAAGTTTGGCTTGTGAATATTGTTTGGGTTTGTGCTCATTCATATACTTGAGATTGTTCTCCGTGGTTTTTCCCACATTGGGTTTCCATGTTATATCTAGTGTCTCTCTCTTTCTTGTGTGATGTTTATTATTTGAGTTTTATTGTATATCTTGAATGTTTGATTGAGGAAAAGTTTTATAAGATATATGATATACTGATTCACCCCCCCCTCTTAGTATATTCTGTGCTTAATAATTGGTATCAGATCAGGTTCCTTTTTGAAAAGTTTTATAGCTTGAAGGTAGATCAGGAAAGCACAAGATGGCCATACATAAAGGTGCCTCTATAAGCAAAAGAATAGTTGATCAAGAAGAAAAGGATGAATCTGAAGTGAATATGGAAGGAGAACTCATGTGTGCCTTAGAAGAGTTGAAAATTTTTGAAAATAAAAATCAAAGATTAAAGCATCAAATCAAGAAAAATGAAAAGGAGTCAAAGGAGATAATTGAAGATTTGACGGCACAGTTGGAAATATCAAGAAAAGAATGTGAAAGGTATGTTACTAAAATTACCTCTTTAAAAGAAGAGATTGAGAAAGAAGTCAATAATAAAATAGTCAATGATTCAAAATTTGAGAATAACACTAATATGCTGAATAAGATATTAGAAAGCCAAAAGGCAATATCAGATAAGATAGGTATCGGTTTTGAGAAGAAGAGCTATGTTGAAGCTCTTACAAATAAAGAAACAAGAAGGGAAGGAATGAATAATATAGAGGACAAAGAAGGCTGGAAGGAACCAAGATATAAAAGGCAATCAAGTCAGAGATTCACAAACAGGTCCTATTTTTATGGTTACTATTTTTATTGTAATCGATATGGTCATAAGAAATTAGAATGTAGAAAAAGAGCTAACAATCTCAAAAATAAGGAAACACAAGGTCATGTAGAGTCAAGCAGAAGCTATAACTCTTTTGCTCCTCTATCAAGCTTTGATGAAGAGACCATAATTTGTTACAAGTGTAACAACTTCAGACACATAGCTTGGTATTATTTCTACTCATTTTTGTTATTTAATATTTAGAAGAAATAAGAAACTAAGGTTTAAGGGTCAGGGGTTTATACGTACCCAAATGAAGTTGTGCACCGTATCCAGATGATTAAAGGAGCTCCTCTTTGGCTGTGGAGGACGACAATTGTAGATAAGAAAAACTTAAACAAAGAAAATGTTAGATGGTTATATGGTGAACTGCCAAGCAAAGCTCGGTCTGAGAAGTGCAAAGACTTCCTTGAGGGATGACAGTCCACTTTTGATAAAAAGAGTGTCGGATAAAGAAATAATGAAAGACTTAAGAAATAGAAAGTAGATAATGCGTACCTATATTCTATTGTAAGTCTCCCACAGTCATCGATGCCAGTTAGTCTACCATCATTGGTTGGTCAATGTTGCTGATGTCAGTTATACTACCAACGTTGGTAGGGGAAGTGGTCGATGTCGGTCGGGGAAATTTCCTTGAATGGGTTTTGGATGGGTTTATGGTCGACAGAGGGGTTATGTGGGTTTAAAAGGTCTGTGCAAGGTTATAGGGAGATGAATAAGGTCTGTAGAAGGATCAAGGTAGATGATAGGTTGTCAAAAAGGGTCAAGATAAAAGGAAGGCTTTTTTGCCTCTCCAGGGAGAAAGTCGGGTCTGGTTGAAGGTCGGGTTTGGTCTGGTTGATAGTATTTAGAAATAGTATAATTACTAATGCTTTCTAAATTACTAAAATGAAAGGGAAAAATAAATACTTAGCTCTAGTGAGATGAAGAACCAAGGTGTTGAATGCATGTGCCTATTATGGCTAATGTCCAGGTCCCCATGCAATGCTTTAGTCTAATCTGAAGTGACTGGTGTAGAGTCTCTATGGCCAAGGGAGCATTAGTTGAAGTCTAATGCCTGGTGATGTCTCAGAGTCCTAGAGAGAGCCAGAGAGCCAGATCCGAGTGAGAGAGAAGTCAATTTTGAGAATCCAAGAGCCAAGATTCATCTAAGAGTTTTTGAGGGGCCTTAACTCAACGTTAGATGTCAGTTTATGTAACCAACATCGGCTATCTCGCCAGTTTCAGTCGACAGTTGATCCACATCAACAGGTGAAGAATGAGTAAAAGTGATAAGAAGTTTGTTCTCCATTTTCCAAGTGCATAGTCCATTGGGGAATGGTCAAATGATGGGGTTATTAAGCATGAGTGTTAGCTAGAAGGTTGGAATGGGTCTTAGGTAGTTATGATATGAAGGACTTAGTCATAGGGTGAGTCATGGGGTAGGAAATGATCTTAGGGGTGAGGTGTCCAAGGTGAGGTGTCATAGGTGAGGTGTCGAGGGGATGTCATAATTTAAAATAAGTTGTTTATTTTAAATTAATAAAGTGTGGGTTAGGACCAAGGGGAGTCGACACAATTTAGGTGTCTACATTTGCCCCTTTTTGTCTTGTTGGTTATTCTGGATGAACTGCAAGACAAAAATAGGATTAGATGTCCTAGGTATGGTGATGAGGTATTCCCCCTCAAAATGGGAGTTGAGAGAAGGAAACCTAAAATTGATTGTCGATTTGATAGGCAGTCGATGGATATGGTGAAGTTTGAGTGTGAATGCTGTAATAGTTGAGATTGCGTGTATACCACTTCACATGATAAGTAGGTTAAATTTTCACAATCAAAGGTCAAGGAGTGCTAAAATAAAAATAACTGGGCCCTAGCATTTATTCGTAGCTGATTGGGTTAAACGATCAAAGCTATAGCTCTAATGGTCATCATGTTCCACATATCTTGAGCTCAAGAAGTGATCTTAGAAAACATTAAAATGTCACAAGTAATGGGGATCAACTGGAGCGTGATCTGATACTTGTGAGGGTCATAATATGAGGTGCACACAATTTTGCTATCTATTCATGAGGTAGCATATATGTAATCAAAACAACCAAGGCAAAGTTATCTCAGAAGTGGTTATGGTCTGAGGAGATAGTCATGATCTCCATGGTCGTTGGTCAAGTCAATTTGAGATATAAGTGATCTCAAGTGTGTTTGGTGTGGTCAGGGAGAGGGATGTTATCTCCAATGTGCCCCATGAGAAGTTAAAGGTGACTTCTACAGCATAAGGGCTAGTTGTTTGGTCATAGTTTTGGATGAGGTGTTTGGTTATGGTTAAAGGTGATATGGTTGGTCCATTAAGTAGATGGACGAATGGATGGCTGTTGTCTGTAGGGAGACAAATAGGCAAATGGTCGAGCTAACCTCAAAAGACTGAGTGCTGCCTACATAGCCCCTGTTGTAAAGGGCATTAGACCAATGTAGTTCCAAAAAAAGGGTCCAAGTGGTCGATATTTGGTCAGGTTAGAGATGTCAGCGTTTCCTATATGTGTGATGGTACATTCTTGAAATGATGAAGATATGATGATGTTACAACCTTTTCCATATTGTGTGATGGTGTATTCTGTAACATTGGTAATGTGGTCTTTCATCCCTAGCAATTTTTCCATATTGGTGATGGTGTATGATAAAAATGAATTGTAGATGATGTTATAGCCTTTCCCATATTGTGTGATTGTGTATTATATAACATTGGTTGTGTGTGGTCGATAGTTTCCATGTGTATTATTTTTCATAGAAACTAGTGTGAATGGGCTAAGTCATGTTAGTGGTCTGAAAAAGGTTTGGTTTGGTTTGGTTGGATGTGACCAAGATGTATAAGAAGTGAGTGGCTCATGGCTCTTTCATTGACAAGGACTATAATGATAGCATAGATAAGGTTTTTGGAAACAAAAACCCCATTCATTCATTACATCGTTGACCATAGGTTTGTGTTAGAGAAGTAGTCGAATCACTTGACGTTAAGTGAGCTCAAAATCCCTTGAGTATGTTGGGGTGATAGGCATGATTATGTGAGATGTAAGGATAGGGTAACCCTTTTTTAGCAGGGATAACTTTGCCCCTTTTATAGGTGACCCTAAGAATGACTATAGACAAGTCCATGACTTAATAATTTGTCAGTCTCTCTTTTTTTTTAGTAGACTGATCAATGCGGGAAGTCCACTTGGGGATGTTGTGTTTTATGGTCATGTTGTGCTGTGTATGTAGCAAAATTTGGTCATAGCCATCCTTTGAGGGAGTGGTATATATTGTGCTTGTTGTATGTTTGGATGTCTGTGAATAGTTGTCCTTCAAGGGAGTAGTCTATCAATTACAGCAATTATGCAGCTGTCCTTCGAGGGGGCAGTCTACATTTATAGTTTATGACCTTTAAATAGGCATCCCAATTTTTTAGTTTTATTTTTGACTAGACTTTTGGTCATGGACTTGACTATATAGGTTTAAAGGTTTCCATTTTATTAGGACAAAGCATTCTACTTTGACAAAAGGGTTGACTAATGTTTGTAGGAAAATTAAATATCAAGTGAATGATTACTCGACTAACAATAAAATGGTCATAGATTTAAGGCATTAAGAGGCTCAATTTCTAGTTGGCCTTTGAAAGAAGACAGATGATAAGTACCTGATCTATGCTTGTGCATCATGATGTAAGGTTCAAGTTAAGTAGGAGCAAACTTGCCCCATTTGCTTCATTCCAAATTGGTCAAATGTTGGTCATTGTTGTAGGTAGGTTTTGGTCGATGTTGGTCGTGAAGTCGATTAGTATGATGTTGGCATTTGGTATAATGCTGAACATAGTTATTATAGCCTTGGTTGATAGTGGGCCAATAATAGCCCAGGCAAAGGATGCACTTGGAAACCAAGTTACCACTGAAATGTCCCCCACAAGTCATGTCATGGACTTGTTTGATTACATGAGAAGTCTTAGCGGTTGTTAGGCATTGGATGAGGAGGCTATCTTGACCTCGTTTGTAGAGATGTCCCCCCAACATGGTGTAGCAAGCAGTGCTTTTGATAAAATCTCACCATGCATTGCTAGAGAGATTGGGAGGTATGATAAAATACATCAAGTAGTCCACAAGTCACTTATACCAAATGTCATGTGGACTTGAGAGGTTAGGAAGAATTTCCCCCAGTGATGTTGGTTGAAAGGCCTTGACGAATAATGGATATGTCAAAGGTGTAAAAGTTTGGTCTTTTCCTTTGTTCTTCACAACTTGGGGCCTAGTGGCCACATGAACAGTGTTGATTTCAAATAAAGGAGTGGATGGTGCTAGAAGGACCATAGTCTTGTATGGGGATCTTGATTTAGGTGAAGAGGTTTGGGAGGTGTGGGATGGTGTCAAATTTTTGTCAAAAGAGTAGTTAGAAGGAACCTCAATGTGAGGGGTGTCCTTTTTCAGGTGCCGGTGAATGACAACCTTAAGGGCACAACAATGCTCAGTATCATGCCCAAGTGTGTGATGATACCAGTAGATTTTAGTGTCATCGAACCAAGATGGTTTTGGTTTGATAGGTTGAGATGATTTAATAGGCGGAAGAGTGATGCTAGACAACTGCAACAATTGGCATAACATCGAAGCATAGGATCCCCTTAATGGCTTTGTGCTTTTTGTTGTAGTTGGGGTCGACAACTCCTTTTTAGGAGTTGTTTGGGGAGTTTGTCAGACCATCTTTTTGTTTGGTGGCATGGCCATACGTGTAGATGGCACTTGTTTGATGAGAGGTGATGGATGTTTTAGAGGAAGTATATGTTTGATGGGTAAAGGGGATAATGGAGGCAATTTTTTTTTTTTTGATAGGTGTTGGAGTAAGAATCACTCTTATTAAGGTGGAAGGGTGTGGGCCCAAAATAGAGGGTGATGATGATGGTGGGGGAGGAGTTCTCCAATGTGGTTTAGTAGCCTTCTTTGGTTTAATGTGAGGACCACTATTGTGAGGGGCGAGGCTCAAATCTACCTTCACTTGTGGGTGAGTGGGGTTTGAGATGCATGAGATGGTTATGGCTTTTGCTTGTGGTTGAATAGCGGGGAAAGTATGATCCCCTAATGATGATAAGAAGGATGAGGGTGAGGCAGTCGGCATTGGTGCCATTAAATCATCCTCTAATATGGGAGAGGTCAAAGTAGACTCTCCCACATATGAAAGAGGGGTGGATGGAGGACAAATAGGAGAAGAAGGCTCTTTTACCTGTGGTGGAAAAATAAGAGAAGAGAGTTCTTCTACTTGTGGTGGACAAATAGGTGAAGAGAGTTCTTCTACCTGTGGTGGACAAATAAGAGAAGAAGGCTCTTCTACCCGTGGCACATAAATAAGAGAAAAAGGCTCTTCTATCTATGGTGGATAAATAGGTTGACTAACCTCTTCAGAGTGTGGAAGGGGTTGGTTAAAAACCATGTCGATTGTGCGTATATTACACTCTTGAAGGTCATCAACTATGGTCTGAATGTTATGCTAATTGGGGGGCTGGTTAGGGAATGGTTGTCTAAAGACATCCATTTTTTGGTTAGACGGTGCATTTGGGTTATCCAAAATAAGACTCCCTTGTCCAACATGTCTTGAATGATGTTCTTGAAGGTTTTGCAGTTGTCTATCTCATGACCTTTGACACGGTGGTAGTGACAGAAGTCATTTTCCCTATACCATGTAGGGATGGATTTTGAGGGGTTGAATTGAGGTAGATTGACTCCCTACTTGACGAGTTTATCCAACACGAAAGCGTATGACTCTCCTATTGGAGTGTATTGACACTGTACGTATCATTATTGGAATTGTTTTGTGATGTATTTTGATGTGGAAGGCTGAGATGGGTTGGTTATTATTGAAGGTGATGGTATAAGGACTACAACATTAGTCGATCCTTTGGACTTGGAATGAGAAGAAGAAGTTTTAGATGAAGAAGGGTCATTGGATTTTGTGTTACTACGCAATTTGACCTTGTCTTCTTTGACTGCGTGGAGTTCAAGCTTTCTGGCCATGGTGAAAGCTTCATCAAATGTGCAGAATGTTTGAAACTACAAGATGGAAGAGATGTGCTTGGCACATGCTCATGAAAATATCTCAATGAGCTCAAGTTGAGGTAAAGAAAAGGAGAGTTGGTTAATCAAACCTATCCAACGAGCAACGAAGTCAGCTATTGATTCATCGTCAAATTGTTGAATAGAATATAGGTCTGTAATGGACACCTTTTGGTGATGTTGATTGAAAAGTGGTCAAGAAATAATTGGGCAAGTTGAGTGAATGAAAAAAGAGAATGACTGGTAATGGAGTTATACCAGTCAAGGGCGGCGCCAGAAAGTGACATGGGAAACGTGTGAAGTAATAACGCATCGTCATGTGTTATAAGGTAACAAGCGTGTCTAAATGCTCGTAGATGTTGTTGTGGATCCTCTTTACTTTGAAAGCGAGTAAATTTGGGGAGTTTCCACTAGCTAGGATATGGTCTAATAGGGACCGAAGGGTGGATGGGTTCATTGCATATTTGTTCATATGAAAGAAAATTGCTTGAACTAGAAATGGATGTCTCAAGGTTAGACATCTTATCCATCAGCATCTTGATTAGATCTACTGACAGATTGGTAGGTGGATCACCCCCCAGGCTATAAGGTATATGGAAGGCATTAGGAGGGGTATATGATGTACTTGGTTGTGCTTACATAGGCATAACATATTGGTAGTTCATCATAGGGACTAAGGTTGAGGTCAAGGGGGCTTGTGCTGTGAAGTTGGAGGGCACAAGTTGACTAGGTGCCACCAAAGGTGATTGAATATTGGTGACACTGGTTAAAGGTACGTGGTCACTCTTTTATTTTTGGTCGCAAGAGTGTGTGGGCTAGAGACAACCAAGTTTTGAAAAGGTGCCAAACTTGATTGAATTGTCTGTGGTTGAGGGGGTATGAAAACCTTGGTGGAGGTAGGTCCAAAAATAGAAGTGGAGGCCCAATTGTGGACATTATTCATGGTCAGGTTAATGGTCAAGGTAATAGCCTAAGTTATGATGGGTTGGGTAGCAGAGGCTGTTGTTACCATTACCACTTCAACCAAGGAAGTTGGCATCCCATAAATGGGATTACTTGAAGGCTCTCGCATTTGGCTTCTCGTGAGATAGTGTTGAAGAGCCTTGACATTATGATCAAGGAGCCTCTCAAAGTTTTGATCACCTTTGGGAATAATTGGAAGTTGGTCGTCGGTACGCTGGATAGGAGTATGTTCAATGTTTGAAATATGCTCCATTTGGGGACTTGATATGAAAGGTGAAGGCAAAAGTGGTTATTGCCTCGCATGGTCAATAAAGGATTTGGTTTGACTGCATGTCAAATCCATCCAAGGTGAAAGGGGGTTTAAGTTCCAAAAATTGTATGTTCTAGTTTCAAAAAACCAGAAGGTATGTTTTATAGCAAGAAAGTCAGGTTTTAAACTTGTTGTTTTGGAAGAAAAGTTTGATGACAGTGATCAACGTCAGTTGAAAAATTGATGTCAGTGAATATATGTTGCTGACGTTGGTGTAAAAACTGATGCCAGTGAGTAAAAGTTGTCGATGTCGGTTGAAAAATTGATGTCGATGTCTGTGTGTTTCTAGAAACTCAAAAAACTGAAAGTTTTTGGAAGAAAAAGAAAGCTCTGAGTTGTTTAAGAACTCAGAATAATGCAAACTCACCAGCTCAAAAAACTAGATAAGAACAGTAGAAAAGTAGATGAAGGCAAGCAACCTCTAAACGTTAAGTTCCTAAGAATAATTTTTAGAGTCGTGGTGGCTTATGCCTTAGAAGAATGTGTTGGAAGTGGGCTTTTTAGAATGGGTCCTAAAAGAGGCAGTCTAAGGTTGGTTTTAGGTTAAGTTTTGGTGCTCAAAATCTATATTAAGTTCCGTATATGGCCTGGTGCTAGGAGCTTGCTCCCCTCACTTCACGAGCCCAGAGCCAAGCTGGGTCGCTTAGCCAATATATACTTCACCTAGAGTTTATACTCTGCCAGAGAACAGAGTGGGTCCTCCTCTTGGTTGTGAAGTCTAAGTAGGATCATCGGGAAGGGTAAGGTATCCGCTAGGTGGTGAAATCCTAGTCGGGCCTTGTCTCAGGTATTTTATATGTTTGATTGTGTGAATGTGGTCTGGTTGTGTAACATAAGTGCACTACAATTTATTCATAATGCAGTTAATTACTAGATGAGCTAAATATGCATTCAAGTAGGAGTGAAATGCATTTAATTTTTAACCCAAATTGAAATGTTTGTTTAGATGCAGATAAGTGGGAAAAGGTTTAAGATCATGAATTTCAATACTCTAAGATGCATAAAGAAATGACAAGAAGAAAAAGAAAGAGGTTCTTTTTAACTTGTGCTTATGGTTTCTTTCTGAGATAAAGAGATAGGAGAAGGATGCAAGAAGAGAAAATTTCTTAATGCAGTTATATGAATGATTGCCTTTAGAAGAAATATGAATGATGAACTCAAGGAAATTCTAGGGGTCCCACCAGGCGTGCCAGAATGTTTCTACTCATTTTTTCTATTTAATATTCAGAAGAAATAAAAAACTAAGGTATAAGGGTCAGGGGTTTGTACGTACCTGGATGAAGTTGTGCACCATATCTATATGATTGAAGGAGCTCCTCCTTGGCTGTGGAGGATGACACTTGTAAATAAGAAAGATTTAAACAAAGAAAATGTTAGATGGATATATGGTGAACTTCCAAGCAAAGCTCAGTCTAAGAAGTGCAAAGACTTCCTTGAGGGATGACAGTCCACTTTTGATAAAAAGAGTGTCAGATAAAGAAATAATGAAAGACTTAAGAAATAGAAAGTAGACAACACACCTATATTCTATTGTAAGTCTCCCATAGTCACTGGTGCCAGTTAGTATGTCGTCATCAGTTGGTCAATGTTGCTGACATCAGTTATACTACCGACATCGGTAGGGGAAGTGGTCGATGTTGGTCAGGGCAATTGCCTTAGATGGGTTTTGGACAGGTTTGTGGTCGATAGAGGGGTTCTGTGGGTTTAAAAGGTCCGTGCAAGGTTGTAGGGAGATGAATAAGGTCCATAAAAGGACAAAGGTAGATGATAGGTTGTAAAAAAGGGTCAAGATAAAAGGAAGCCTTTTCAGCCTCTCTAGGGAGAAAGTCGGGTCGAGTTGAAGGTTGGGTCTGGTTTGGTTCATAGTATTTAGAAATAGTATAATTACTAATGCTTTCTAAATTACTAAAATGAAAGGGCAAAAGAAATACTTAGCTCTGATGAGATGAAGAACCAAGGTGTTGAATGCTTGTGCCTGTTACGGCTGATGTCCAAGTCCCCATGCAATGCTTCAGTCTAATCTGCAGTGACTGGTGTAGAGTCTCTGTGGCCAAGGAAGTGTTAGTTGAAGTCTGATGCCTAGTGATGTCTCAAAGTCCAAGAGAGAGCCAGAGAGCCAGATCCGAGTGAGAGAGAAGTCGATTATGAGAATCCAAGAGCCAAGATTCATCTAAGAGTTTCTGAGGGGCCTTAACTCAATGTTAGATGTCAGTTTATGTAACCAACGTCAGCTTTCCCACCAGCGTCGGCCAACAGTTGACTGACATCAGTGGGTAAAGAATGAGTAAAAGCTCTAAGAAGTCCATTCTCCATCCACCAAGTGCATAGTCTGTTGGGGAATGGTCAAATGATGGGGTTATTAAGCATGAGTGTTAGTTAGAAGGTTGGAATGGGTCTCAGGTAGTTATGATATGAAGGACTTAGTCATAAGGTGAGTCATGGGGTAGGAAATGGTCTTAGGGGTGAGGTGTCCAAGGCGAGGTGTCCTAGGTGAGGTGTCGAGGGGATGTCACAATTTAAAATAAGTTGTTCATTTTAAATTAATAAAGTGTGGGTTAGGACCAAGGGTAGTCGACACAATTTAGGTGTCTACATTTGCCCCTTTTTGTCTTGTTGGTTATTCTAGATGAACTGCAAGACAAAAATAGGAGTAAATGCCCCAGGTATGGTGATGAGAATGTTTCTACTCATTTTTGCTATTTAATATTTAGAAGAAATAAGAAACTAAGGTTTAAGGGTTAGGGGTTTGTATGTACCCAGATGAAGTTGCGCACTGTATCCAAACAATTGAAGGAGCTCCTCTTTAGCTGTGAAGGATGACACCTGGAGATAAGAAAGACTTAAAAAAAGAAAATGTTAGATGGATATATGGTGAACTGCCAAGCAAAGCTTGGTCCCAGAAGTGTAAAGACTTCCTTGAGGGATGACAGTCCACTTTTGATAAAAAGAGTGTCGGATAAATAAATAATGAAAGACTTAAGAAATAGAAAGTAGACAATGTGTACCTGTATTTTGTTGTAAGTCTCCCACAGTCACCAACATTGGTTAGTCTATCATCGTCAGTTGGTCAATGTTGCCGACATCGGTTATACTACCGATGTTGGTAGGGGAAGTGGTCAATGTCGGTCGAGGCAATTGCCTTGGATGGGTTTTGGATGGGTTTATGGTCGACAGAGGGGTTCTGTGGGTTTAAAAGGTCTATGCAGGGTTGCAAGGAGATGAATAAGGTCCGCAGAAGGACAAAGGTAGATGATAGGTTGTCAAAAAGGGTCAAGATAAAAGGAAGGCTTTTCAGCCTCTCCAGGGAGAAAGTCAGGTCTGGTTAAAGGTCGGGTCTGGTCTGGTTGATAGTATTTAGAAATAGTATAATTACTAATGCTTTCTAAATTACTAAAATGAAAGGGTAAAAGAAATACTTAGTTCTGGTGAGATGAAGAACCAAGGTGTTGAATGCTTGTGCCTGTTATGGCTGATGTCTAGCTCCCCATGCAATGAATCAGTCCAATCTGTAGTGACTAGTGTAGAGTCTCTGTGGCCAAGGGAGCGTTAGTTGAAGTTTGATTGCTGATGATGTCTCAAAGTCCTAGAGAGAGCCAGAGAGTTAGATCTGAGTGAGAGAGAAGTCAATTCTGAGAATCCAAGATCCAAAATTCATCTAAGAGTTTTTGGGGGGCCTTAACTCAATGTTAGACATCGGTTTATGTAACCAACGTTGGCTATCCCACCGGCATCAACCGATAGTTGACCGACGTTGGCGGGTGAAGAATGAGTAAAAGCACTAAGAAGTCTGTTCTCCATCTGCCAAGTGCATAGTCCATTGGGGAATGATCAAATGACAGGGTTATTAAGCATGAGTGTTAGTTAGAAGGTTGGAATGGGTCTTAGGTAGTTATGATATGAAGGACTTAGTCATAGGGTGAGTCATGGGGTAGGAAATGGTCTTAGGGGTGAGGTGTCCAAGGTGAGGTGTCCTAGGTGAGGTGTCGAGGGGATGTCATAATTTAAAATAAGTTGTTTATTTTAAATTAATAAAGTGTGGGTTAGGACCAAGGGGAGTCGACACAATTTAGGTGTCTACATGTATTGTACAAGCGTGTTCAAGTTGGTCAAGAAGGACCAGAGTTTTAGGTCTCCATTTATCAAGAAAAAGGTTCAGACATGGAAAAAGAAACAATCTGAAGGTTTTATGTTGGTCCAGATAGCTTTGCATGCAAGAAATGAAGAAAATCCATGGTTTATTGATAGCAGATGTTTAAGGCACATGATAGGAGACAAGATCAAGTTCATAACCCTGAAGAAGATCAGTGGTGGCATAGTGAAATTTGGGGACAATACTACTATCAGAATTGCTAGAAAAGGTACACTAAGTTTAGATAATGGTAGAACTAAAACTGAAAATGTTTTATATGTAGAAGGTCTTAAGCATAATCTTTTGACTGTAAGTCAAATTTGTGATCAGGGGCACACACTAAAGTTTTATGTAGAAGGTTTTGAAATTAGAAGAAAAGATTCAGACGTATTGATTGCAGATGCTTAGAAAACATGTACTAACTTATATATGCTATCAGACATCAAAGGTCAAAAATGTTGTTTGAGTCAGATTGAAGAAAGTTGGCTATGGCACAGGAGAATGGGGCACATAAATTTTGACAATCTTGTCAAAATTTGCAAAAAGCAAGTATTCATGAATCTTTGAACGATCACAAAGCCATCTAACATGCTTTGTGGACCTTGTCAGCATGGGAAGTAGGCTAGAAGGTGGTTCAAAACAAAAGATTACTCAACCACTCAGATGTTAGAGCTTGTTCACACTAATCTATGTGAACCTATGAGGACTCAAAGTACTCAAGGTGATAAATATTTCATGTTGCTTATTGATGATTTTTCACGTATGACTTGGATAATGTTTTTAAAGAAAAATCAGAAGCTTTTAGACAATTCAAAGCATTTAAAGCATTAGTTGAGAATGAAACTAATCTAAATATTAAGTGTCTAAGATCAAATCGAGGAGGAGAATTCATGTCAGATCAATTTATTGAGTCTTGTGAAGATCATGGAATAAAGAGATAGTATTCAATAGCTAGAACTCCACAACAAAATTGAGTAGTTGAATGAAAAAATAGAACAGTTCAAGAGATGGCGAGGACAATGCTAAATGAATCCAAGATAGCAAATAAATATTGGAGAGAGGTCATTGGTATAGTAGTGCATATTCAAAATAGAGCTTTATTAAGATTCAACAGCGATAAGACTCCTTATGAGCTATGGAAAGACAAACCTGCAATAGTTGATTATTTCAAAGTTTTTGGTAGCAAATGCTTCATAAACAGAACTGATGAAAAACTTGGTAAGTCTGAATCTAGAGCAGATGAAGGTATATTTCTTGGTTATTCTTGTAAAAGTAAAGCTTATAAATGTTATAATAAAAGAACCAAGAAAATTGTTGAAAGTGCAAGTGTCAGGATAGAAGAAGATGGAACACAAAAGATCAGTGATCCAGTAGACATTCTTGAAATCATTAAAGAGGAAGGCTTTGAAGAATCAGATGATGATGAGTAAAAGGAGAAAAAGGGCACCAAGACTCCATCCAAATATGTTCAAAAAAATAATAATGAAAGTGACATCATTGGGGATATAAAAGAAGGAATTCACACTAGAAGAATGATGGTAAGTGAATCTGAACAAGTTAATTTCTCTTTATTATCTAAAATTCAGCCTAGAAATTTTTTAGAAGCCAGACATGATGAGCATTGGGTTAAGGCTATGGATGAAGAATTAGATTAGATATAAAATAATGATACTTGGGAATTAGTGCCTAGACCAAATGATCATAATGTGATAGGAACAAAATGGGTTTATAGAAATAAGTTGAATGAAAATGGAGATGTAAGCAGAAATAAAGCAACATTAGTATGTAAAGAATATGCTCATATTGAGGGAATAGATTTTGAACAAACTTTTGCACCAGTAGAAAGGTTAGAGGCTATTAGAATGTTTCTTGCATATGCATTATTTAAAAATTTCAGATTATTTCAGATGGATGTCAAATCTACCTTCCTAAATGGGAATCTTGAAGAAGAGGTCTACATTGAGTGGCCTAAGGGGTTTATTCTCTTGAATATTAGTAATCATGTATGCAGATTGAAGAAAGCATTGTATGGATTAAAACAAGCTCCCAGAGCTTGGTATGCAAGACTTGATAAGTACTTGCAAGATCAAGGATTCAAGAGAGGATTTGCTGATAGTAATCTTTACATCAAAATAGAAGGTGAGCATCAATTGATTGTTGTGGTTTATATTGATGATATCATTTTTGGAGGAAATATTGAAAAGATGACAAAAGAATTTTTTGATAGAATGCAAAAATAATTTGAGATGTCTATGCTTGGATAATTATCATTTTTCTTAGGATTACAAATATTTTAATCAAATAAAGGAATTTTTATATCTCAAAGTAAATATGCCAAAGAAATGTTGAAGAAATTTGGTTTTGAGGATTATGTACCAGTTGGCACACCTATGTGTATAGGAAATAAGGTGAGCAAGGATGAAGATTCACCTATTACAGATCAATCTTTGTATAGATCTATGATTGGTAGTCTTTTATATTTGACATCATCAAGACCAGACATCATGCATGTAGTAGGTATGATTGCAAGATATCAGTCATCTCTAAGAGATAGTCATCTTCAGTTGGTGAATAGAATATTTAGATATATCAAAGTGACATTGGATTACAGATTATGGTATCCCACAGATAAATATTTCACTTTAGTTGCTTATACAGATTCAGATTGGGCAAGGTGCTTAGATGATAGAAAGAGTACAAGTGGAGGAGCTTTCTTCCTTGGTGATAGCATTGTATCATGGCTAAGCAAGAAGCAAAACTCAATATCACTTTCTACAGCTGAAGCAAAATATATTGCAGCAGTATTGTGTTGTACTCAAGTGCTTTAGATGAAGCAAAATTTGGAAGATATCAAGGTAAAGTATGATGAACCTATTTCCATTTTTTGTGATAACACAAGTACTATAAATATTTCAAAAAATCTAGTAATGCATTCAAGAACAAAACATATTCCCATTAGATATCACTTCTTGAGAGAGCAGGTTGCAGATTAATAGGTTAAGTTGGAATATATTAGTACTACAAAGCAGATTATAGATATTTTCACAAAGGCACTACCAAAAGACACATTTGAGTATATGTGAGAGAAGTTGGAAGTAACTTCCTTTACTTCCTACCATTGAGGTTCAGCATTAGTTGAGGGGGAGCTAAGTGTTAGCTCTAGGTAGGCCCTTTGCCATTGATGTCAAAGGGGGAGAATTATAGGTACAGGTATAGGTACAAGTATAGGTGCAAAAAATAGGTATAGGGAATAGGTACAAGTTGTTACAGTAAGGGGGAGTTACTATATGTTTTTAGATGACAGGATGTGTAGGTGACAGGATGTGGTAGTTTCAGGATTGAGGTTGCCATCAATGACAAAGGGGGCGATTGTTGGAAATATTGTCATTGATGTCAAAGGTCTAGTATTATTGGTGATATAGGCCCCATTGCATTTAATGCTATTTATCTTGGCTATTGTGAGTTAATATTTATTTAATATTAATGAATATATTTTTGGTTGCATATGAGACAAAATAAGGGCCCATGGAGAAGTTGAAGAGCCACAGGATAAAGACAAAAGAAGGATGGGACACATTTTCCCATGAAGAGTCATCTTTGGGAATACCAAGAGTCACCAACTGAAGACAAAAGAGTAAGGGTGAAATTTCTCATGAAGGGACACTTTAAGAAATACGAAAAGTCACCAAAGATAAGGACAAAAGTGTGAAGGACATTTTTGGTCATGAAGGGTCACCACATGACTTTTCAAAGGCTTGAATATGAAGGGTCATCCAAGATTGGTGCCATTTTCCATGAGGATTGAAGGGTCACAAAGGGGGAAGGCCAAAGGTCATTTGGAAAGCTATAAATAAAGGCTTGAGAAGCCATTTGTAATATGGAAGTGTGAGGTTGATTTGATATTATATTAGCTTAGAAGAGCAATTGTGAGAGTTGATTTGTATTTGTTATATCTAGCTTAGAAGAGCAAAGGTGAGAGAGAGAAAAGAGATGTTGTATTAAACTATCATTTGTTGATATAGCAACATTGAGAGATAGGTGTGTGGTATACACAAAGTGGTTGGTGCTCATGTGGGTTGGTGCTCATGAATAATAGCTGGGTTGGTACTCAGCAAAGGGGTATGGTGCTCTTGTGGGTTGGTGCTCATGAATAGTAGTTGGGGTGGTGCTTGACAAAGGGGTATGGTGCTCCTACAAGTCTGGCTTGTGAATATTGTTTGGGTTTGTGCTCATTCATATACTTGAGATTGTTCTCCGTGGTTTTTCCCACATTGGGTTTCCACGTTATATCTGGTGTCTCTCTCTTTCTTGCGTGATGTTTATTATTTGAGTTTTATTTCATATCTTGAATGTTTGATTAAGGGAAAGTTTTATAAGACATATGATATACTGATTCACCCCCCCCCTCTCAATATATTTTGTGCTTAACATAGCAAACCAATAGTATCCATGTCATCTGCTACCATGTTGTTGACTCTTAACACTTGTTCAAATTGGATAAATTTAAAATGTAACTTTAAACTATCCACCATCCATTTGTAAAGGATCAAATTATCATTGTGATCTTGTAATTCATTGGTTACTTGATTAATGATAAGCTTAGAATCGTCAAAAATAAGAAAATGTTGGATTACCATTTTGAGACCTACTATAAAACCTTCATAGTCTACAATGTTATTTGTGCAAGGGAATTCAGTTTTGAAATCCTTGGTAATATAATCTCCGTTTGGTGTAACTAAAAAGATACCTACCCTTGATCTATGATTGGTAAAGGAACCATTAAAGAATAGTTTCCAAACTAGAGACTCATCTATGGACATTATTACTTCATCTGGGAACTCTATAATAAGAGGTGATTTTTCATTGAGAGTTTATTTGGATAATCCATATTCTAAGACCTATCTTTTAATTTTTTTTAATTGACGTACTCTAAATCAAACTCACTAATAAGCATAACCCACTTAACCATCTTACCAGTTAGAGATGTTCTAGATAGAAGATGTTTAAGAGGGTTTATTTTAGCAATGATCTTAGTTTGATTGTTGAGCATGTAATGTCATTGTTTTTATTAGGAAAAAATAATTGATAGACATTCCTTCTCTATTTGAAATTAGTTGAGTTCATAAGATATCAAATTATTTCTTAATTAATACACTCCTCTTTCTTTCCCACTATTATCATGCCATGCTAATAATACCCCCAGCACAAATTGAGTAGTTGATACATACATACATACATATACATACATACATACATACATACATACATACATACATACATACATATATATATATATATATATATATATATATATATATATATATATATATATATCTGTGTGTGTGTGTGTATGTATATGTATGTATGTATGTATGTATGTATGTAGTAGAAAAGGTTTTCCAATAACATGTGGCATTAGTACTAATGGATTAAAATGATATTATTTAAGATTATAGAATGCTTTTTCACAATTCTCATTCCAAGTGAAAGGAATGTCTTTATTTATAAAAAATGTGAAAGGGTGACAGATGTCTACAAAATGGGATATAAAATGCTTGATTACTTAAATTTTTCATTATAAACTTCAAAGCTATTTAAGATTCTTTTGTGGGGGCATATCCATGATATTTGAAACTTTATAAGGATCAACCTCTATGCTACATTGTGAAATAATGAAACCTAACAACTTTCCTAAAATCATGCCAAACACACACTTTTTAGTATTCAATCTCATTTTGTACTCTCTCATGTAATCAAAGATATAGCAAAAGACTTGAGGATGTTCTACTCTAGATTTATATTTTTTTAGAATATCATAACATGGTATTTCATAATGTCATGAAGTGTATCATGAAAGTTGACAGGCATTGACCATTGATATGTAGCTCCCACATTTTTCAAACCAAAAGGAATTACTTGGTATAAAAATATTACCCTTGGTGTTGTGAATGTGGTTTTGTGTTGGTCTTTAGAAGTGATTTTGATTTGATTATAGCCTTAAAAACCATCCATCAAAGATATTATCTCATGACTTTCAGTTGAATATATGATCATGTCTATATTAGGCAATGGAGAATCATCTTTTAGACATGCCTTATTGATGTCACAAAAATATGCACAATCTCTAATCCATTCTGGTTTCCTTGATACTGGTAATATGTTGGATATCAAATAAGAATAGTCAATAGGGCATATGAAACCAACTACCAATTACTTCTTCAGTTCCTCTTTTACTAGTAGTGAAATGTAAAGATGCATCTTACAAAGTTTTTGTTTAATTGGTTTGGTGTTTGGATGAATGAAAAGGTGATGCAATACTAGTTATGGATCAAGGTTTTGTATATCTGCATAAGACCATGAAAATACATCTAATAATTCATAAAGCAAAAGTTTAATTATGTCCCTTTATTCTTGAGTAAGATATATTGAAACTTTAACAATTTTAGGATCCTCTTTTATGCTAATGTTCAAAGGAATAGTTTATTCAAAAAGGAGAGTTAAGTTGTCTATAATTTGGGGGTGGTGAAGGAAGATGGAAATCTTCCCTAAGTCTATTTGAATTGATGTAAAAGTCTAATTGATATTGTGATTTAGTTGTTTTTCCCTAAAGTATGTTGATTCATCTAACTAAATTAAAACCCTTTCTTGTGATCACTTGTTGGAATGTGATCCCTTTTTCTCAAGAATTTTGAAATAGTCTCATCATTATAAAAAACAATCAAATAGAGGTTTTGTGTGTTGGACCCACTTTATGAGGGATGGATATGTGATATCTAGTGTAAGAATGGCATTTTCATGAAATAGGTTAGTGATGGTAAGGTTTTCAAAGTGGCTAAGTATAAAACCCATTTTGATGTCTAAAGAATCACCTTTTGACTCACTATAAAATTCATTTTGGAAGAGTTTGAGATGCACATTAAGCATATTAAATTCTATTCCATGTTTAGCTTCATTTTATTTTATTGTTATAGGTTTAATAGATCCTTGTTCATGGAGGCTAGGGGATTTACCCATATAATTCATTATGTTACACATGATAGACTTAGTAATGAGATAGTTTTTATTGGTAAAGCAAGTAGCTAGTTCATCTAAAAAATCCAATAAGCATTGGAATCTTCGATATGCTCATATAAAAGGAAACTACCTTCTAGAAATATTGTCTTGCTGAATTTATTAACCATTCTATTGTCCTTTTCATGGTGAGGCCTGCCATAATTATATGCATTTGTATAGACTATACTTGTATAATTGAAATATTGGATTATATACTCATTCATTCCTTTATCAATTATCTTAAAATGGGATGAGGTGGATGAATATGCTCTGGAATTAGTTGGTGGGTTTGAATCTTAAATAGAAGAAAGATGATTAAAAATTTATTATGCATGTGGTTGATTGGATGCTTCACTTGTGGAAGCCTTTTCATTAGAAATGGAGGTAGTTGGTGTATTAATCCAACCACCAAGAGGAGGTGTTTGAAATAAATTTTATATATAGACATAGATTTTAAGTGAAGAATAATCCTCAATGAGAGTAAAGTTGTCATCATTAATGGGTAAATAATTGGATTTTTTGTATTTGTCTTCCAATAGCTTGTAATATTATAAGGGTTGAATATTTCTTTGAATAGTGATTTCCATACCTTCATGGAAACATTTCAAACATTGGTGTAGGGTGGATGGGATGGAATTCATGGAATGTATCCATGGACGTCCAAGAAGTATATTATATGATATATCAATATCAAGTACATGAATGAGATTTTATTTAATAACAAACCCCATAATAAAAGGAAGATAGATTATGCCCACAAATTGTTGCTCATTATTATCATATGTCTTTATGGTGATAATATTTGTTTCCAATGATATTATTGGATATCTTAAGTGTTTTTTAAATCATAATGTACATATATTTAATGTCGAACAATTTTCTATAAACACCCTCTTCACCTTGTGCCTAGAGATGATAACCTCTATGTACAATGGAATATTGTTCTCTAACCCTAAAGGAGAGACATTATAATGATTAAACATTACTTGATTATTATTTGACAAAGTGACTATTAATTCTTGAATGTTTACAGGGTTGATGTTTTGAGGGACACTTGACTCTTGGAGGAATTTTTATAATATATATTTATATACAAGAGATGTCTTGAGAAGGTATAATATAGATATATTTTTTGGTGTCTTCTCAAGATGGTTGATAATGTTGTAATTGCATTCAAAACTAGAGGATGATGCACTTGGAATAGTAATATTTTCATACCTTGTAGTAATGGTACACTCATATGATGGCAAAGTAATGACATTGGCATTGTAGTTTAGAAAATTAACACTATTGATTATAGAATCAAAAGGATGACTTGCCTGATTGACATTACTAGCTTTTGGATGTTCTTGTTTTTTTATTTCTTTTTCCTTGCTCATGATTGGGTAATGGATCTTGTTATATCCCTAGTTTTTGGTTGTTATATGTTTTGTATGTTTGATTTTTGATCGCTATGTTTTCTCTATCAATGAGGTCTTGAACATAGGTTTTTAGGTGCATACACCTATTAGTAAAATGTCCTTTGATCCTATGGTATCCACACTACTTGTCCTACTAATACCAGTCAAGTTTAGGAACATATTCATGGAAATATTTGGTGTTAGGCCATGTAATAATGTTTGTATGAGCTAAATTTCATAAAAAAATTTCATAAATGTCATCCAATTGAGTGAATTTATGCTTAGGTATTCCTTCTCTAGGTTGTCCACTAAAAATAGTTATGTTATGAATAAGTTGTATGTATGTTTGTGTTTGATTTGGAGGATTTTGAATTTTATTTTAGATCAATCACACCATCTCCAACAAGGTTATTGTTATTTTTAAATAATTTTGGTTTTTTCATTGGTTTAGAGGAATTATTATTAGGTTTAAATATTTTGAACACACCTATTTTAATTAATTTTCTCTTAAATTGAACTCCCTTTTAATGATTTCATCAAAATATCTTAGGAAAAGGAGCAACAAATGATGCCTTAAGTCTGAATTTAAATTGTTCATGAATATGTCCACAAGTTTGGTTTCAAGAAATGACCATGTGAAATGACTTGCCATTGCTTGTCATCTTTGTAGGAAGGAAGCAAATGTTTTGCCATTGTGTTGTTTGGTATTGTGTAAATCCAAAGTGGTCAAATGTTTTTGATGTTATAGGAAAAGTGGTTAACAAATTTATGAGATAAGTCCTCGAATTTAAAAATAGATCATTTTAGAAGGTGTGAAAACCATTCAAGGGATTGACCCCCAAGACTTCACGAGAATAATCACAACATGTATTCATTGTTATAAGTAACTTACGTTCATGCATGATAGAAGCCAGTTAAGGTTTCTTTAGGATCTCCTTTGTCTTTGTATTTATCAAATTTTAGGAGTTTGAATTAGTTTTAAAATTTTGTCACCATTGTACTTAAATCATAAGGATATGAAAAAATTTACTCAAATTTGAATTATTTTTACCTAGAATAAGAACCATCTTGTAATCCTTGAACCCTATCTTTTATGTTTTGGAACTCTTGTATAAGATATGGAGATAATTGGTTCATTTGACTTTTTAGATTATAGAAGTTGGAGGGTTGACCAATGAATTAGTTTGTTTTAATTTGGTTTTTTGGAAATTGATCATTTTGTTGGTTGAAATTATTTGGAGGTTGGTTGCTAAATTTAACATTTTGAGGATTCAAAAAAGTATTGATATTAGTGTTATACCCAAGGCTCCTTTGGTTTGGATTAGAATTGAAACCAAGGTTGGTTAGATTTGGATTCATATTAGAACCAAAGTTTATTTGATTGGGATTAGGGATGAAACCAAGGTTTGGATTATTTTCAAAGTTTATGTTTAGATTCAAGTTTGAGTTTTTCGGTGGAGGATTTGGATTGGTGTTGTAGCCAAAGTTAGATTGGTTAAAAAAGCTAGGAATGAATTGTTGTAAATGGATGTTATAGTTTAGGTTGGATGGGTTAGATCCAAGGTTTAAATTAGAATTAGCTTGGTTTTTTTGAAGTGAATATTAGTTTAGGTTGTATTGATTTTGGTTAAGTCTATAGTTAAGATTTGTGTTTGAATTGTTGAGATTAAGGGTTGCAATAAAGTTGAGATTGTTTAAATTAGTTGGGTTTTAGTTTTGGTTTGAATATGAGATAGGATTTAGATTAGAGTTAAATGAAGGATTTGGATTGGAGATAACATGAGTTGGATTAGGATTTGGATTGGGTGGAACTAATCCAAGAGTATTGGGATCAAAAAATTAATTTGGTAAACCACTATTTAAATTATGATTATTGAGCGTACATGAAGTAATGCTCAAAATAGGATTAGATGGTTAGATTGGAAACCTAGAATGAGTGTTTAAGCTCTAATTTTTATTTTGATTAATAATTATGGGTGATCCTTAGAAACTCTGATTAGGGTTTATTTTTGAATTAGAATTAAGATTCAAACTTAGATTGATTTGATCATGACCTTGCAAAATTGGATGTACATTCAAGTTCTTTATAGTCAAATTTGGATTGGTGAAACTTGAAAGCATATTCAAATTTGGATTGATTTGTTATGTGATTGGTAAACTTGAATGAAGATTCAAGTTTAATTTGGTTTGGTTAATGATTCATGAGTTTGAAGGCATGTTCAAAATTGGATTGCTTGGATAAATATTTGAAGGTAAAAAAGGATACACATTCACATTAAGATTAATAAAAGGATTGGTTGGTTAATGATATTGAAAGTGTATAATCTCTTTGTTATTATGGGTTGCATGAATTTTCATAGAAAATCCATGACTTATTTGGGATGATTCCTCACATAGGATAGCTTTCCCTTTAACTTGAGAGACTTGGGGATTAGGTTGTGAGGATATTATAAGGGAATAGATACCCTATAAAGAATCTTGAGAGGTAGATTGATTAATATTTGAGGGTGAAATTTCAATACTTGAAATTAATTATTATAAGTTATACATATCAAAATTAGGCAAGAATTTTGATCCAAAGCCCAAAGCTTGTAGTAAGACTTCATTCTTATTTAACATGATATAATTATAAAATGAGGGTGGAGTTTTGATAGATTTAGGGCTACCCTCATCTTGGTAATCTCCTCCTTCTTCTTATTATTTGGTGATTTCATGTATTTATATATGATGTTCTTTGTTGGTGAATTGAAAGGGGCCATTTTTTAATGGTTCAACCCTTACATTTGCTGTCCATTTTCTTAGTGATTTCATGTTTGGCCTACTATGTGGTGGTGAAATCCATGATCAATAGAGCCCCTAAATATATAAATAAAAAGTTAGTGTTTGTTTTTGATTTCTAAGAATCATCACCAATGTGACACCAAGGAAAGAGCATACACAAACACAACTTAGGTAACAAAAAAGTTATGAAATAGCTTTTGATTACTAAGTATTATCACCAACATGATGTCAAGGAAAGAGCATACACAATTTTACAATAGAAATAGAATGCTGAAAGAAAATAATTAAATCCAATAAACCAAGTGTGAGTTAAATACTAAAAGCTAAAAAAGATAAACTGAAATAAAACATTAATAGAAAAAATAAAAATAATTAGGTTTTTATTTTAGCATTTTTGTGAAATTTCTATGAAAAGTGTCTTTTAAACAATTTGTCAAAGTCTTTATTTTGTCTTAGAGTCAAGGCAACCTATAAGAAAGTAAGAAAATACCAAAAAAATAATACAAAAACTAGCCTCTATTACAAATTCATAGTTACACAATAAAATAGTAACGCAAAATCATCACTGGTTAGACACAAAAAATAAATAGAATGCAGGAAAAAATATAGAAATGAATTTTTAGTTTCAAGTAAATTTACTGAATTTGAAAAGACATTTGCCTATTTCATAGCTTAAAATGATGATTTCACATATGATAACAATGATTTCACAATGGATGATGATGATTTCATAGTTTATAATGCCAATTTCACAATTTTAGTATGATTTCATGATTGACCTACATAAACATGAAATAGAAAATATAGAAAATAGAGGGGATAATTTCATAGCTTTTAGATAATTTTATGGCTAATATCAATGATTTCATAGTCAATTTCAATGATTTCATAGTTAATAACATTGATTTCCTTGATAAACTCATTGAATTTACAATTTGCCTAAAATAAAGAGTTACAAAAAACCAAAAACATAGACAAAAGCATAAAGCAAGTAGAAAAATGTTGGAAAGAAGAAAATTAGGAAAAAGATCATAAAAATAAGGTAAATTAGGATTTTGTAGTTTTGGGTTAAAAATTTTCAATTACACAGTATCCATGCACATCCAAACAAAAAATGTCAAAAAATAACCTATAACTTCAAACAACACTTTCAAGACCAAGATTCCATGCATATACAGAAGAAAAATAGCAAAAATAATTAAAAAATGTTTCTAAATTCAATTATGATGAATATGACATGAAAAAGATGAGGAAGGGTCCTACCAATCATGCCAAAATGTATTGAATAAAATCTAGAAATGAAAATTAAACTAAGAAATCTTAATCTAAACTAACTCAACCTAAGCTAGAGCTACAAACAAAAAAAACAACATAAACTTATACCTTAATTGTAAAAAAAATCTTCTATTGTGATGTGAATTTGATAAGCTCTCTTTGAATTGTGGTTTCTCACTCTTATAATACAAGGTAAAATGGGTAGAATTTTAGGGTAAAAATGTTCTTTGATGGCTTTGACTCGCTTTGGATTCACTTTTGATTTTGATAGCACTTCATTAGTATAAGTCAATATGATGAAATTGATGGCTTTCATGTTTATTTATATATTTTTGGAGTAAATATCTAATGGTGGAGAATTATTTGAATACTTAAAAAAATCTATGGTGACTAATGATTCCTCATATATGAGGATGATGACTATTTCAAATAGTTGAGAGGAACATGGAGATGGTTAACTAAGTCACCAAGAAAGAGTCAAACTATTTGACAACTCAATAGATGACTCAAAAGAAGTTGAGGAAGTTGTGGGATTAGTTGGGGTGAGTCAACATGTGAGGGAGATAAAGGTGGAATATGTTGGGTGAGGTGTAAAGTCTAAAATTAATAATTAAATTTGTATTTAAAGTGTGCACAATTTTTTAATTAAGAATTATTCAATTATTTGAATTTAAAGGGAGATGAAATGAGTTTGAATTCAAATTTATAAATAAGAATTAGTGGGTTTTATGTGTCTACACCATGGAAGCAAAAAATATGTTTGTTAGTAAGATTTGGGGGTCTATTAATGGAAGAAGTAAAAGAAGAAGCTAGGGGTGACTTATATAATTAGCAATTTTTTGGTTCAATGACTAGAAACATTTTGGATATCACAATAAGGCTGATCATCCCATTGGATGGGCATGGGATCAAGCTATATGAAAGTAATAAATCCATCACCAACGTAATGTGTGGTTGGAATAATATCTAAACTAGGCCCATCTAAAGGTAGAGTAGGAGTATAAACTAGACTAGGCTCATTCAAAGGTAGAACATGAATAAAAATTTGACTAGGCTTGGTTAAAGGTGAGGTTAGTCACATGGAAGGATTAAGAATAGTAGATTGCATATTTGGGGGAAGAAAGATATAAGTATCATGGTATATATCAAAGTGGTAAGGACCTGTCATGACATGATCTATGAGTATGCTCTTGAGGGGCTCTGATATAACTAGTGGTGTACTATGTGAGCACTCCATCTCTAGCCTATGATAAATAGTATTACGTATTATGAAGGAAGGAATGATTAAAGATAAATGAAAAGACTGAAATAAATAAGTGTGATATCAAATAATTTTGGCATTTATATCTTGGAAAAGCTCAACTAAAAATGGATCAATTAAATCATAACCATCATCATAGTCAGTTGTATATAAGTTGATGTTATATATAGGTATGAATTTGTCATCAAAGGACACATGATGGATATAATGTCTAGTCTTGGTTAAGACAATGGGTATATCATAAATAGGTGGTTGACGAGATCAAGGTTTTAAATAGGGAGGAAGTTAGGCGATAATATGAGGGGATAGATCATAGGTTTTGATTTTGATGCTAATCTCATCTGGCTCATCATCATAAAAATCTAGGAGGTTAGGCGGAATGTTCTTAATTAATTTGGGGTGACCATTATAACCTCAACTAGAATTGATGGGATAATTTAGGAGTTGAGATTACCTAAATGGTTCAAGGGTAGGAATTTTAAAGACACCACATTCTTGAAATCATTTGAAATTTCAAGGGTTCATATCTCCTTGAATCTTGTAAATAACTCCATTATGGGGGAATTTGGTGCATTAGCACATGAATGAGGTAACATCTTGCATACAATGAGTCCAAGGTTGACCAAGTAGGATTTTATAAGAGAGGGGAAAGTTAAAGATCATAACTTTCACATGGATAGTGACAAGATGGATACTGATGGGAAACCACTCAAAACCTAGAGGATGCATTTACATTTTATCATATTCTTGACATGTGATACATGTAGATTTGAGGTTGAATTTACAATATCCAAGTGTTTTATGAAATTAATGGAGGCAACATAACTACCTTAACCTTCATCAATTAAGGCATGCTTAACCTTGATATCACCAATTTAGATGTCAATGAATAGAGGATGATCATCCGCATAAAGTAGAATGTCATCAGGAATCATGGAAGTGATAGGAAACTAAAGGCAAAGAGAGATATCCACTATTTAATCAACATGTATGGACATCTCTTCACATTATTTAAGGATATTATCTTTAGATCTAGACAAGCTAGATTTTCATCCTACAAGAGGAGGACAAGGGATGTTCATTTCAAACAACAATTGCATTAGATAGTTTAGATGATGGGGAGAAGTTAGCACTAACTTGAGGAAAGGTAGTTAAGATGGGATATGATAAATTTCCATAATTGGATCCCATTCATCATAACCCATGGTAGGATTACTAGATATAGGTGCATAATGTTGCAAGATCTCTTGTGAAGGATGGTTAGAATTGAAATCAAACTTGTGTTGATAGGGTGTAGTTGGTTTTGGTTAAGTACAAATGGGTTGATTTACTTTTAGTGGTGTGATGGTTGGTTGGGGAATTTCTTGTGGTTGGGTGGAATAAATGTTATTATAAGTTTGGGGAATATTGTCTGGTTGTGTGTATGTTGGAGGAAAAGTAGAAATGGTGTGAGAGGTATATTCAAGTTGATTTGTTGAGAGTGGTTATTAGAAGGTTTTAAATTCCCATTTCCATAATTATATTATATGGTATGGGGAAGTGTCATAAATGATGTAGAATGATTGAGAGGTGTGATTCATGGGTATTGAATTGGAGTCAATAAAAGCAACTAATCTTTGTATGTTAGTCATATTAACCATGTTTTCTTCATTAGTAATGAGGTATATAAAACGTTCAACATTGTTTGTAGAAGGAGTAGATTTGTTGATGTTATATTGGTGATTGGGAAAAATATCTTTGTATATAGAAAGATGAACATTAGCTTGATTTAAATCTTGGTTTTTTGTTTTGAATTCATGGGATTTAAAGTCTATGGCATATGCTTGTTGATTCTTATGAGTAAGTGTTTCATGATCAATGTTTGGGACAAGAAAAAAATGTTGGAGTAGTGTCAATGATGTCATGGTGATGTCATGAAGGTGTACTGGTGAGTGGATGAAGTTATTTGATAGCCTAACTGATAATGACAAAGTGATCCAAAAATAAAAAATATTTGTTGAATGATATTTCAAGAACACATAAATAATAATGCTATCTCTGAGAAAGATGTTTTATTGTTCAAAATTGTAGATACAACATATGCCTATCTCTGGGAATAGATGTCTGATTTCCTTTTTAGGTTACATCTTCATTTATACACATTTTAAAGGTAGGATGAGGATTTTGAAGGTCACCAATCTTGAGGGAGATTAAATGGTTTGACTTCCATGATTCACAACTATACAAAATTCAAGGAATTACTATTTTTAGAAACTTACTATTTTTAGACTACACTACTAAAATTGAAATTTAGGGAACTTACATTTGGTTTTTGGGGCTTAAAACCCACTCAAAGGATCTCAGTACCATCTCATGGCATTCCCCTCATTCTTATCTTTCCATCGGTTCAAATGGGGAGTCAAACGGAGCTATGGTGCAAAAGTTATGGCTCCCAGAAGTTCTACCACTGTCACCTAAATTGTCACCTAAAATGTTGCTCAAATCATTCCTCCCTGCTTAAGAACAAATGGTCCCCATTGCATCAAGATTTATCATCAAGTGTGGTAATTGTGTTTTGATTTGATTCTTGATGCATACTTAGAATGGACTATGCTTTGTGGAGTTCTACTTTGTAGAGTTGTGTAGGACCTAATTGTTCACCATTTCTGTCTGACCATCAGTCTGTGGATGGAAGGCTATGAACTTCTTCAGCTTGGTATCTATTTTCTTCTATGGTTGTGTTTTTTGTGTATTCAAGATTGAAATAGTGGCCCTCTTATATTTCTATGGCTTGACCACCATGAGGGTGAATTTATTGGCACTAATCAGGGATATAGATGTAGAAGGTGGTACTTCTGGTATCCTATAGCGCTATGTTCTAAGAGTGAGGGTGATCTTTCAAGTTCTTGATTCATAGATGCCATGTCGATCATACATGAATGGATAACTAAAGAGTACATTACAAATACTAGATTGACCACATCACATAAGACCTCATATTAGAAAGGTTTTATTTCATATGAGAGAAGACATTGGTGGGTGACATGGAGGTTTCTCCCTGGATTCAACCATCCAATACTATATGGCTTTGGGTGAGGCTTCATGGAAAAATTTAGTCTTTTCAAAACATTAGTAGAGATTAAATTCTTTTGATTCCCACTATCAAGAATGAAATGTAGAGGCTTACCTTTCACCAATAACTTAGAGTGAAATAACCTTTCTTTGTCATATAGGCTTACCTTTTACCATCAACCGAATTGTCACCTAAAATGTTGCTTGGGTCACAAAGTGTGCAAAGTGTTTGTCCTAATATGCTTGAAGTATGCTTAGTTGATCTTTTATTTTGGCATGGTTAGAGATTTTTAGGGATGATTATGGTGATTTAAGGATGTGAAATAGGTCCCAAAGATGTTTTATATGCTTTGAGTGATTCTTGTATAAGTGGAATTCATCTGGTTGTCCATAGTTTTCATCTAGACACTTTGGGTCTAATGGAAATTTTTTTTAATAGGTAGTTTGATATCACCATTACCACATCTGGATGAATTAGGAGGAAATTTTCACATGGTTTTGTTAATTATTGTGCCTAGTTCTTATGCACTAAATCTTAGGTCATGCAACTAAGTGTGTCAAAAGATATGCAAGTGCAAAGTTGGGTTTCTAAGCATTTTGACAATGTTTTCCCATACTTAGCCAAATTTGCATGATGAAAGGAATAGCTAAGTAAGAATTTTAATGTATTAATATATCACACATGTGGATGTTTCAAGATAAGGTGGTCATATGGGTTTTTTCAATTTTATACATAGTTTATTTTTACTAACTTTCAGGTCAAGCACCAAAGCACATCAAAAGCTATGCATGTTTAAAGTTGGCCTTCCAGATAAGTTTTTAACATAGCTCTATGGTAGAAAAAAATTGAGTGATAATTTTAATATCATTATATCTCAAACATGTGAGGTTTATTGGATTAGTTTGTCACATGGTTAAATTCTCCTATGTGAGAAGATCATATGGTCCAAATTTTAGATCATGCATCTAAGAATAGAAGAAGTTATTGAGGTTCAAAGTTGGCTACTCAAATAGATTACAATGGTCCCCATAGTAAATTTTTCACAAGGTAATTTTTGATCAAATCTTGAAGGGATCAATTATGCACTTATGCACATTTACTCTATGATGTTAAGAAGCATCGAGATGGTGGGAAGTGTCCATTTTTTAATGTAGAACAAAGATAAAGGTCGAGCTTCTTTCAAAGATTAACGATGAGTGGGTGATCATACAGATAGAGATTGATGGTGTTTAATAAATTAAATATGTCTAAGTGACATCTATTTATCATTATTAAATATTGAGCTATGTATAGGATATTGATATACTGCATGAGGTCAAAATTGCCAGATTGCACAAGATGAGGTCAACATGATTAAGGTTTAACATTTGGCATTCATGGACTATGTATTAAAGATCACACAAGATTAATGGTGCATAATTGATCTAAATTAGTGAGGACATGATATTCGAGCATGGTGTTTGAAGTTTAACTATGACCGTTTGCATTTGAATATTTGAATTTGCAAAGGAAAAACTAGTTTACGGTATTTTTCCCATAACTTTTGATCCTAGGGGAATTTGATAATGGTATAAAAAGTAAAGATGAACAAGACTCCATGGTGCATATAATGAACCTAATTTTAAGATATATAATTTTGTATAGTCATAGTTATGAAGGTTCAAATTTGACTATGTGTTCATATATATTCTACGAGTGACCCAAGGAGATTGTTCGATCTTGTTTTGATGTTGTTTCAATGTATCATGATTAATTAGATATTGGATAATGTTGTAGACTCCATGAGGATGCTTTTTGTTAATTATTAAGTTTTAACCATTCATACATAGTATGAATAATGGTTTAGAATGTGATTGTGTGTTTATTCATAATGACTATGTGCATAAAATATTGTTTAAGTAAATTATGCTTAAGAATAAGGATACTATGTTAGTTGTTGGCACTTAAGGTAGACATATAGATCATATGGAATGGTTCCATTATTTTGATAAGGGGCTTTGTGTTCTTTTTTGTTTGATAAAGTTCTAAATGAGTGAATGGGTTCACATGAGACCTATAAGGGCTAAAAGGGCCTTATTAAAAGGTATAGTTGCTTAAGGGTGACTCATAGATGTTATGGCTGACCTATGAATATTTTATGTGATCCATGTCTTGATTTGAGAGATGCCTTAAGTATTAAATCATCCCTAATGGCTGGACAAGGTATTGATTATCACATTTTTTCTATAAATAGTGAAACCAAATGTGTTGGTTTCTAGACTTGGGAGAGATTTGAGAGAGGATTATGTGTATGAATTATGAAGCAAAGGAGACTTAGAGTGACCTATAGATGAGTTGAAGTTTAGATCAATTTTAAGACTATTTATATGACTTGTTGGTCATAATTTTGTTGGCAAAATATTTCTCTTTTTTTTTTAGTATGTTCGAAGGTGAAGAGAGATAATCAGAGGTCCATCATCAAGTGTTGTTGTGGTAGATCAGCATATAAGGGGGATGTAGCCTCCATGGAAGGTGAAAATTGCTAAAAGTCTGGTTGTTGTTGTATCTTAGCTAGATAGGTGTTGTAGCACCTTATGGGGTTATAGTCTCACTAAATAGGGATTATAGTTCCTTGATTAGTTGCATCTATCTAAATTGGTTCTTGTTTTTATATGATGGTAGTCTAATTACAAGTTCAAGTGGGTTTTCTCCCCCAAGATGGTTTCCCACATATGGCATGTGGTATGTGATTAATCTTGCATTATCTCTCTTTCTCATTGTTATGAACGATGTGTATGTCTCATAAATGTATGTATGTATTGATTAAGATTTTAAAAGGATTAAAACTGAAGTTGAAATATTTGGGCTCACTAATTCACCCCCCCCAACTCTTTAGTGATTATACCTCTAATAATTAGTATTAGAGATGGTCCTTTGGTAAAGGCTTGATAGCTTGAAGGTGATTCAAGGTACAATATGGGTAGTCATCAAGGAGGTTTCTCTACTAATCAAGCATCGAAGTTTAATGGATCCAATTATGCTTTTTAGAGTACAAGGATGAGGAGATACATTATTGTTGAGTTGTGGAGCTAAAAGCTTCACTGATGAACTCATGTGGAGGCTGTTGGGCTTAACCAGTAAGCGGCATCAGTTACATAGCAACTGACATCAGCATAATCGATCAGAACTAACCGACATTAGTTAGGGTTCAACTGACATCAGTTAGGGGTCGGTCGACATCGGTCATCTATAGACCGACACTGACTTTTGTGTATTTTCAAGCATTTCTAGAAGTGTTATTTTTAGATGAACAACTAGTTTGCATGTAAAGACTAATTTTAGTCTTGAGTCTATTTTTATAATTATTGTTTGCTTTCAATACTATTTAAGAGACCCATGGGGTAGCATTGTAAGTAAGAGGGAGCAAGATCAATTAGATCTGAAAGGAGCAAGATCAAGAAGATCTGCAAGGTGTAAGAAGTGCAAGATCAAGAAGATCTGCTAGAATACAATTCAGTAATTAAATTGATTGTAATTGAGAGAGAGAGAGAGAGAGAGAAATATTGAGGGAGAATTACTGTACATCTTTGAGGTGTGAGGAGAAAGAGATTTTTTAATTGTATTTTCTTCTGGAAGAGTTTAATATAAATTGGTTGTTTCTCGTATCTCATATTATTTGTTGTTTCTGATTTCTAGTTATTACTTCTAGTTTCAAGTTCGTGTTTAGTTGCTTATAAAAAAGTAATCAATTGTTGTCTAAGATCCTGACATATGGTATTAGATCTATGTGTATAGACTAACAAGTGGTATCAGAGCTCTAAACACTAACAAGTGGTATCAGAGTGAGGTTAGTGTTTGTTGATTACAGAATTCACTCACAGGGGTTTCTGATTGAGTGGGAGTAAAGCAATGGTAGAAGAAAGTAAACTAAGAATGGATAAATTCAATGGCAAGAATTATCAATTATGGAGGATGCAGATTGAAGATTATCTGTATCAAAAAGATCTATATTTACTATTGGGTGGGGTTTCAAGGAAGCCCACAGATATGGAAGATGAAAAATGGAATGTTCTTGATAGAAAGGCTGTTGGATCTATAAGGTTGAGCCTGGTAGCTTCAGTGTTTTCCAACTTATCATAGGCAAAGACAACAGTAGAGTTAATGGATACTTTGGCAAATATATATGAAAAACTCTCAGCTTTAAATAAGGTATATCTTATGAAGCAATTATTTAATTTGCAAATGCAGGAAGGTAGATCTGTATCTAGTCATCTTAATGATTTCCATGTAATAGTAAATCAATTAAATTCAGTCAAAATAGTTTTTGATGATGAAATTAAGGCTCTCTTAATCTTATGCTCTTTAGCTAAAAGTTGGCATAGTTTGGTAATGGAAGCTAGTAATACTACATCTACTTCAAATATCTTGAAAGTTGATGATGTTATTAGTGTAATCTTGAATGAAGAAATTTGCAAGAAAAGCACAAGGGAAACATCAGGTAATGCTTTAAGTGTTGAAATAAGGGGAAGGCAAAGAGAGAAGGGCAAGCAAGGGAATTCAAGGTCAAAGATGGGAAGTAGATCCAAATCTAGAAATGGAAGAATAACCTGATAGAATTGTGGAAAGAAAGGGCATGCAAAGAAAGATTGTTGGCTGAAGGATAACAAAGAAAGTCAGCATCAAGAAGCAAAAGTTACAAGTATTGTTTCACAAGATGATCTTACACTTTATTTGGATAATAAATTAGAATCATGGGTTTTAGATTATGGTGCCTCTTTCCATGCAACCCCAAATAGAGAATTTTTCAATGATTATGTCCATGGAGATTTTGGAAAAGTTTATTTAGGGGATGATGAGCCTTGTAAAATTATTGGCAAAGGAAAAGTGCAGCTGAAATTGTAGAATGGAAACACATGGGTGTTGAAGGATGTCATGCATGTACCCATCCTGAAGAGGAATCTAATTTCTATAGGAAAGTTGGGTGATGAGGGTTGCACAGTAACTCTCACAGATGAATCTTGGAAAGTTTCCAAGGGTGCACTTGTATTAGCAAGAGGTAAGAGAGTAGGTACACTTTATATATCTACTTATATATTAATTATTCTCCTTCTGTTTTATCTACTTCAGATGTAGATACAAAGTTGTGGCACTGTAGGCTTGGTCACATGAGTGAGAAGGGAATGAATGTTCTTAAGTCAAAAGGTAAGCTTTCAGATTTGAAAAGCATATATCTAGATTTCTATGAGCATTATATTTTTAGGAAATAGAAGAAAGTGAGGTTTCTCAAAACTGGGTCAACAAAGAAGAAGCACAAGTTAGAGCTTGTTCACATAGATGTGTGGGGACTAGCTCAGGTAGCTTCTATTGGAGGATCATAATATTATGTTTCTTTTATTGATGATGCTACAAGAAAAGTATGGGTTTATTGCATAAAGATGAAATTTGATGTTTTTGACACATTTAAGAAATAGAAAGCTTTGGTTGAGAATGAAGCAGGTTTGAGATTGAAGTGCCTTAGATCTGACAATGGTGGTGAGTACTGCAGTAATAAATTCAATAGTTACTATTCTATGAGTGGAATACATAGGGAAAGGATAGTTCCAAGGACACCTCAGCAAAATGGAGTTGCTAAAAGGATGAATAGAACAATAATGGAGTGTGCATGGAGTATGAGGTTGCATGTTGGTTTGCCCTTATAGTTTTGGGCAGAAGCTGTAGATACTATAATTTACCTGATTAATAGAGGACCTTATACTACACTAGATGGTGGAATTCTAGAAGAGGCTTAGATAGGTAAAAAGGTAGATCTTTCATTTCTTAAAGTTTTTGGTTCTAAAGCTTTTGTGCACATTGATAAAGAAAATAGAAAGAAGCTGGATGTTAAATCTATGTGGTGAACTTTCATTGGCTATGGTTTTGGAGATTTCAGATTCTAGTTGTGGAATTTAGAAACTAATAAAATTATTAAGAGCTGTGATGTAGTTTTCAATGAGAAGGTGATGTATAGTGATCAGCTCAAGAGGTTGAATAATTCTGAGCAGGGCAATCTTGATTTGAAAGAGGTTATGATCCAAAATGAGCTCACAGGTAAAAATCATCACTCACAAGAAAATACAAAGACCAACGTCGATCAGGTGGAAACCAACATCGTTCAGGTAGGAACCAATGTCAATCAAGTGGAAACTAACGTCGGTCTAGTGTAGGCAAGCATCGATCATAGATGACCAGGATCGGTCACTGTCAGAAATAAATTTAGGTGGACAACAAGCTATAAATGAGTCTCAAACACCCATAAGGAGGTTTGAAAGGGTAATTAAACCTCCAATTCATTATTCTCCTTCTTTATACTACTTATTGCTCACTGATGGTGGAGAACCAGAAAGTTTTGATGAGGCAATGCAGGTAAAATCTAGGAAATAGTGGGAGCATGGCTTGATTAAGTAAATTGATTCCTTGGAAGAGAACCATATGTGGAATTTGGTTGAGTTGCCAACTGGAAAGAAAGAACTAAAAAACAAATGGGTATACAGGTTAAAAGAAGGAGAGACTGGACAAATGAGACATAAGAGAGATAGGAAAAATCATAGTTTGATTTTGTCTCAAGAGGATTATGTGAATAAGGTGTTGGAGAGGTTCAATATGCAAGATGCAAAACCAGTAAGCACACATATGGCTAGACACTTCAAGTTGAGCAAAGAACAGTGTCCTAAATCACATGATGAGGTTGAGTACATGAGTAGAGTTCCATATGCTTCAGCAGTTGGGAGCTTGATGTATGTAATGGTATGTACTAGACCAGATATTGCCCAAGCAGTGGGAGTTGTTAACAAGTGTATGGCCAATCTAGGAAAGGAACACTGGAAAGCAGTTTAGTGGATTCTCAGATATCTGAGAGGGACCAGCAGTAGGCATTTATGTTATGGAGGGTCAAACACTTTTCTACATGGGTATGTAGATTCAGATATGGCAGGTGACTTGGATGGTAGGAGAAACACCACAGGATATGTGTTCACTATTGGTGGAATGGCAGTTAGTTGGATTTCAAAGTTGTAGAAGGTTGTTGCCTTGTCTACTACAGAGGCAAAATACATTGCAATCATAGAGGCTAGCAATGAAATGATTTGGATGACTTAGTTCATGGAAGAGTTGGGAAAGGAGAAATAGAGTTGTAGATTGTACAGTGATAGTCAAAGTGCAATTCATTGGGCAAAGAATTCAGCCTTTCATTCAAGAACCAAACATATATAGCCTAGGTACCACTTTATTAGACAGGTGTTCGAGGATGGACAGTTGAAGCTAGAAAAGATCCATATGGATGAGAACCCTACTGATATGTTAACAAAGCTGATAACAAAGGATAAGTTGAATCTTCATTCAAATTTTTTTGGTCTTCAAGATTGAACTTGAAGAGGGAGAAACAAGCCAAAGAAACAAGCTAGAGGATGTTGTTATACAGGTACAGGTGCAGCTATTTATCTCCAAGTGGGAGATTGTTGAGTTGTGGAGCTAAAAGCTTCCCTAATGAGCTCATGTGAAGGTTGCTGGGCTTAACTAGTAACCTGCATCGGTTACACAGCAGTCGACATTAGCAGAATCAGTCAGAACCAACTGACATTAGTTAGGGGTTGACTAACATTGGTCAGGGGTCGGCCATCATCGGTCATCTGTAGACTGACACCGACTTTTGTGTGTTTCTAGGCATTTCCAAAAGTACTATTTTTAGATGAATAACGAGTTAGCATGTAAAGACTAATTTTAGTCTTGAGTCTATTTTTCTAATTATTGTTTGCTTTCAATACTATTTAAGAGACCCATGGGGCAGCATTGTAAGTAAGAGGGAGCAAGATCAATTAGATCTGCAAGGAGCAAGATCAAGAAGATCTGCAAGGTGTAAGAAGTACAAGATCAAGAAGATCTACTAGAATACAATTCAGTAATTGAATTGATTGTAATTGATTGAGAGAGAGAGAGAACTATTGAGGGAGAATTAATGTACATCTTCGAGGTGTGAGAAGAAAGAGATTTTTTCATTGTATTTCCTTTTGGAAGAGCTTAATATAGATTGGTTATTTCTCGTATCTCCTATTATTTGTTATTTTTGATTTCTAGTTACTTATTAATTCTAGTTTCAAGTTCATGTTTAGTTGCTTATACAAAATTAATCAATTTTTATCTAAGATCTTGGCATCTGGTATCAGAGCTATGTGTATACACTAACAAGTGGTATTAGAGCTCTGAACACTAACAAGCATCAAGTATCGATGTTCAATGGATCCAATTATGCTTTTTGGAGTAAAAGGATGAGGAGATACATTATGTCCCTAGGGTTTTATGTATGACAATATATTCTATATGGTTATGTTACTCCTATTACTCCTCCATCTAGTGTTGCAAACAAGAAGTTGTTTGAGAACAATTCCAAGGCAATTAATGATATCACTTATCTTTTAGAGATTGAATACACCAAGGTAATCCATTGTAAATTTTCTAAAGAGATATGGGACAAAATTTAGATCATTTTTGAAGGATATTCAAAGGTCAATCTTGATAAGTTAAAGACTCACAAAAGGCAATTTAAAAGTCTCAGGATGAAGGAGGAAGATTTGATGTCATCCTTTTTATAAAGAGTTGATGAGATTGTGAACATCATTAGAGGTCTTGGAGAGAAACTTGAAAATAATACTTTAGTATAAAAGGTATTAAGGTCTCTATCCCTTAGATTTTATCCAAAAGTATCTGCTATATAATAAATTCATGATCTTACTCAGTTGAATATGGATCAATTGCATGTCACTCTTATTGCCTATGAGATGAGAGTAAATGATGATATACCATCAAAGAAGGATGAATCATTCAAGATAAAAATGTATCCTAAGAATTTCCAAGGTAAGAAACCCAAAGAGGATGACATATTTGACATTGACGAGGATGAACTAATTACTTTGATTACTAGTAAATTGAACACAGGTTCAAGGAAGTATCAGGGTAAACTACCCTTCAAATGTTTCAACTATGGAGAGATAGGAAATTTTGCTCATAATTTCCTATAATCATGAGAATAAATATGATGAAGAGCATGGTGAAGGCTGAGATGATGACAATAAGACATACAAGAAGAAAGGATTTAGAAAGTTTAACAAGAAAAAGTCCCTCAAAAATAAGAAGAGCCTCTACACCAAAGAAGATTGTAGCTCATCAGATGAGAGTGAAGACAATGACTCATAATATGATCATGAAGATTATGGTCCTAATAAATATGAATCTCTATTCATGACTAAGGAAGGAAGTTTCTCACATTAGAAGGTGACTAGTTGGAGTGATTCAGATGATGATGAAAATGAGGTGGACTATGAGACTATATTGATGAATGCTCTTAAAGAACTAAAGTTTGATAAGAATATCAATAAGAAGATGAAATATAAACTCAAGGAATATGAGGAACAATTAAATGTTTATGAGGCTATGAATATATGATCAAGCATCTTAGTTTTCAATTAGAAATTCTATATACAAGCCTAAAAGCTAAAGAAGATGAAAGTTCAGGATATCTTTATGAAAATAAGTATTTGAAATTTGAGCTAGAAAAGATAGATAGTAAGGTGAAGACATTTATGAGATTTGAAAATAGATCATGTGATATAGACAATATTTTGAGTGGTCAAAATCATGCTAGTGATATAAAGGGTCTTAGACATGAAGAAGAATAAAAGAATGTAACTCAAGACAAGATAAAGACTAATGTGAACAAGGATAATCATACAATCATACTTTGAAGACAAATCATCAGACAAAGAATGAAGGTGTTGATAGAGTAAAGATAAATCACATCAGATAGCCAAATGCCATGACGTATGTAATTTTCAATGGTTACTAATTCACATGTAATCAATTTGGTCATAGGGTTAAAGAGTGCAAGAGACCAATTAAAAATGATTTTGCATGGAACTATGATGGGGGTCATCAGCCAAAAGGTATGAATAGAGTTAAGTGCTTTAACTATCTTGTTTTGGGATACTTTGCAAACCATTATCCACATAAGGTTAGATAAGGTGAGTCCTCTTCAAAAAGGGGACGTTGTTTTGTTTGTCATAACAAAGGACATACTACAAGTTTTTGTCCAAACATGGTAAGACAAATTATGTTTCCATCAAGGAGTATGGTGTGATACAATTATGAACAAAGAGGTCAAATTTATAGATTATACAAAGGTCATCAAGTCAAAATGAGTTAAATTAGGCTCATATAGTTTAAGGAAGAAGTCAAGTTAACACATTGAATCCAAAGGTGAAAAGTGTGATTCATGATGAGAAAGTAGGTCCAAATAATTTGTTTGTTATGGTGGAGAAAGCTTCAAAAGTTGAAGAGTGCCAAGAGGTTTCATTGTCTAATCATGTTGAGAGTGAAGAGACCAAGCTCAAAGAGAAAACCAAGGTGTTGGTTGAAGCTAGTCCTACAATATGTATGGATCCAAATTAACATCTTACTATTTTTGAGCATGTATCATGTAAAGAACATCAATTATATGTGCCTAGTAATGAGGTTCCAAACTACAAGTCAGATCCTTCAAATGAAAAGGTATGTCATAAATCTTTGTTGTCTCCATGTATTATCAATTCAATATTATAAGAGAAGGAGAATGTTGTGGTGGTTGAGTATGTTGTTTCTCTTAAGCTTAAAAAGAATAATAAGAAATATAAGTATCAAATGACCAAGGAGGAGAAGGAATATGAGGAGTTGTGAGAAAATACTAATTTCAATTTTTTTTAGGACATTGTGAAATAGGATGTATCTACCTATAATTCTTAGGAGACATATTTTCTTGTGGAGAAGCAACTTTGTGTGCTCAAGATGATAATGCCAAACAGAGAAGGTCTTTGGTTAATGGAGAGCAACAAGTTCATGAGCTTGCTCTAGAGATTTGTGAAGGAGCTATTATATAGGGTTAGAATGAGTATTTATAGATGTAATAATGAGTTTGATGCATTTTCAAGAATTTTTTGGTGCTCACAAAAGTCTATGCACTTCTTTTTGATGTGCTCCAAGTGTTTGTGGTCTGAATGTATGTTTTTATCAATTGAAGATATTTTGATGCTCTCAATTTTCTTAGTTCTTGTCTTAAGGGAAAGCAGGCCTAAAATGGGTTATAGGAAGCAATGGCTTAGAAATATTAGGGGGATTTCCTCTCAGATGTTTCTTGGTGAGTTCCATCATATTCTAGTGGTTCTTATGTGTTCTTTCTTCATTAGTTGCAGTGCTTGGTTGAAGAGAGTGTTGGCCTAGAGTAAGGGGATGTTGTCAAGGCAAGAAGAGGTAGGCTCAAGGTAAGGGGGAGTTTGTATCATCTTTACAAGATGGTCCTCTCCTATTGGTGGTCTTTTTAGGTCTTCAGGATCAGATTGTGCCCACTTTATCATTGTGTTAAAGGGGGAGAAAGTTCCTATTGTGGAGTGCTTGAAAAGAGAGAAGGAAGGTGAGTTATATATTGTTATTTATGATGGATTCTTGACATCAATGATAAAATGGGAAATTATTGGATAATTTTCAATGATGTCATGTTGATGTCATGGAGGTGTCCTAGTGAGGGGATGAAGTGTTTGTTGACCAAATTTGGTCTACATACCAAAAATGTGCAAAGTCCAAGAGTTTAGTGGAAGGAGTAGGACCTTGATTGAAGAGTGGTCTAATGATTCAATATGATCAAACTTCATGGTGAAACCAAGAAATTCAAGGTTATAGAACAGGTTTGCATAAGCTTCAGATTTTCATAGTTCTTTTAGGTCTTCAAGGATCAAGCAACATTTCAAGTACAAGTTCAAGTTAAAGTTAAGTACATACCTTTTTGGGCTAAGTTTTTACTTGGGAATTATTTCAAACTATTTATTTGACTAAGTGTTCATTCTTACAAGAAAATCTTTTATGCTTTTATTTTGTGAAGATAATTTCTTTTGGGACCCTTTTTGGGCCAAGTGTTGAATTCTTTTGGACAAATTATCTAAAAAAAAGTTTTCAAAGGCATGAATTCTTTCAAATAAATTTTACGAAGCAAAAGATGAAGACCTATTTATTTCAAGAAATTATTCCTCAACAATTTTCCCAAAGACCAAATTCTTTCAAACATTTTGTCTACAATAAAAAGCCTAAGGGTCATTTATTCTAGGAAAATTATCCAAACAATTTTCCTAAAAGGTCATTCTATAGGAAAGTGGTCCGATACAGAAATATTGAAGGGTATTTTGTCAAGAAACCTATCCCAAACACTTTTTTCGAAGGATATATTTTTTAATTAAAGTGGCCAAAACATTTTTTCAAAGGGTCTTTTCTCAAAAAAATGAACCAAATAGAAATTTTGAAGGGTCATTCGATAGGAAAGTGGTCCATTTTCAAAAGTCCCAAAAGGCCATTTTTCAAGGAAATGGTCTTATACATTTTTTTGAAGGGTCTTTTTTCAATTAAGGTGTCCCAAACAAAATGTCTATCTATAGGTCCAAAGGAAATAACCCACAACATTTATGATCTAGACAGTTGTGCAAATGTCAATTTAAGGCTACAAAAAATAGTTGTTTGAATTCAAAAGTCTATAATGTCCCTAAAAGTGTCAAATTAAAGAAATAGAAGATGACCATTGGTTTTCAAATATGTAGTGATCATCACGTGGATGTTAAATACACTCACACAGACATCAAAGTTCAAGCCATGGTAAATATCTATTTGTATTCAAATGGGTTTAAGATTGATGGTATACATTAAATCTGAGCAAAGATCTAGCAACACACGTGAAGTTAAGAATTAAATAAGACATTTACATGAATGTTAAATTTAAGCCATGACAAGTGACCATTTGGGTTCAAAATATCCTTAAAATTTTTTAAGGTTGTCAACATCTAATGGTCTTTAGGATCCCTCATACTGACACATGAGATCTATCGATCCACACTAGAGTCAAACATGTCAAAATGTCCCCAGTGTTAAAGCCTTTAAATACCTACTTTTTGACATGATTTGATAGTATGGGTTCATCAAGACAATATCCAATGGGGTGTATTCACTAACAAAGGGATGGGTCCGAGCTTAATCAATGATCCACATTCATTTTTATAGAAGATCCAATGGAGAGTGGCACCTGGCAAGTTAATGGGCCCAAGCAAATCAATGACACGTGCTCAATCATGGAAAGGTGATCAACAAAGTGAGAAGAGTCAATAAATTAGAAAAATTTGTGGGACCAATAAGAATAAAGACAATGGGGCACAATGAAATGGGTTGAGTCAATTTTTTATGGCTTATCAAATAAAGGTGAAATCAAACATTTTTGATGAAAGTTGATGGGGCAATTTTTGACTCAAGCATCTAAATACAAAATAACTAGAACTCATATATGATCCAAATATAACTAATGATATCAAGCATTTATAATAGATCTCCATATAGTAAAAAATAGGTCATTTGGACCTAATACTAAGACTAGTGATTGTGAAGCAAGGTCAATCAATTTGTAGATTGTCTATGAATATTGTGACTATAGGAAAATCAATGATCTGAGATTATTATTTTTTCTATAAATTGGAACCAAGTTCAAATTAGAACAAATGTAGATGTAAACATGATCATAGGGAGATGTGTCTCACCTCATCAAGGTCACTTTTCAATGAGCAGATATAGTTGGCCACCTAAAGCAGATGTGGCATAATTCTACCAATTCTAAGACATGATCCTTGTCAAAAGATCATTAGATGATATCATAGAGTTCTAAGAAGACACTAGGTGGATGGATAAGGATAATGAACATTCAATTATTTTATATAATTTGTTATTTCTTAATAATATTCTGAGACAGCATCCTCTAGAATGCTAATCCATCAAAAGTGTTTTGGCTTTTTTCAATGTACAACTCTCTCTCTCTCTCTCTCTCTCTCTCTCTCTCTCTCTCTCTCTCTCTCTCTCTCTCTCTCTCTCTCTCTCTCTCTCTCTCTCTCTCTCTCTCTCTCTCTCTCTCTCTCTCTCTCTCTCTCTCTCTCTCTCTCTCTCTCTCTCCTATAAATATAGGTTTCTAAGCCTTGAAATGAATCCCTCTCTTGGGCATGACTAGACTCTACCAAGATTTGATCTTTGTAACCTTTTGAGATAAATAAAGGACTATTTTTAGATTTTATTATTCTAGTATAGTGTGTTAATGTTAGATTTATTTACATATGTGGTAGAAATCTCTCCCTTGTCAAATCTTGATCTCACCTACCTACTAGATTATATTATTTTATAGGTCATGTTTAGTGTCAAATGTCATTTGATTAAAGCTAGTAAGTGGATACATTAACTAGTTAGTGCCTTAAATCAGGCCTCTCCATCACTTCTCTTAGGTTTTAATCATTTGGTGAGCCTTTGCATGAAATACTAATAAATAAACATCTATTTTGGGTTATAGGTCTGATCTCATTAGTGTTTATTATAAGTTATGATAGATTGTATGAAAAATCACATTATTAGTGCATCACCTCCTTTACATTTTTTTATGCATTGTTACCCATTTCTCTCTCCCTTTTCCTAGTTAGAATTTAGTATAGGTGATAGATCCAAAAGGAAGCTAGCCTTCTCTGGAGGTATGATCCATTATTAGGATACCCACAGCCTAATATCAGTCCCATGTTGGACTAGATTTGAGTAGGAAGATTTAAACAATCCCCTCTTTAGTTAGGGTGCAAATCTAGAACACCAAAAGTGCTTTGATAGCCTAAGTGACAATGACAAGTGTGCAAAGTGCTTGTCCTAGTATGCTTGGTTGATCTTCTATTTTGGCATGGTTAGAGATGTTCAAGGATGAGTATGTTTACTTGAGGATATAAAATATTTCCCCAATATTTTTTATATGCTTTGAATGTTTGTGTGCATAATTAAAATACATTTGGTTATCCATAGTTTTCATCTAGACACTTTGGGTCTAGTGGCAAAAAATATGAGTAGGCATTTTGATGATATCACCATTGTCATGTGTAGATGAGTTAGGAGGAAATGGTCACATGGGTTTGTTCATTATTGTGCCTAGTTATTATGCTATAAATCTTAGGTCATGCACCTAAGCAAATAAAAATATATACAAGTGTAAAGTTGGGCTCCTAGGCATTTTGACAGTATTTTCCCATACTTAGCCAAATTTCCATAAGGTAAGGAATAACCAAGTAAGCATTTTGATGTAGTCATATCTCACATGTGTGGACATTTTAGGATAAGGTGATCACATGGGTTTATTTATTTTTTTACCTAGTTTATTTTCACTAAATTTTAGGCCAAATACTGAAGCATGACAAAAGATATGCATGTTCAAATTTGACCTTCTAGAAAAGTTTTTGACATAGTTGGCTCTGTGGCAAAAAAAAATCTAAGTGAGCATTTTAATGTTGTTATATCTCACACATATGAGAGTTCCAAGAGTAGTTTGTCACATGGCTAAATTCTCCTATGTGAGAAGATCATATGGTCCAATTTTAGATCATGCATCTAAGCATAGAAGAAGTTATTGAGGTTCAAAGTTGAATACTCATATAGATTGAAATGGTCCCCATACTTAGTCAATTTTTCACAAGGTAATGTTTGAGAAACTCTCTCAGATATCTGTGATATGCATTTTATCCAAGATGTTAAGAAGTAGTGAGATGGTAGGAAGTGTCTAATATTTAACACAGAGTAAAGATAAAGATCAAGTATAAGGATCAATAGTGAGTAAGTGATTATATAGATAGATATAAATTTTATGTATTAAATTCAAGAGGTATAAGTGATATTTTTTTAACATTATTAAATATCAATCTATGTATAAGAGATCGATGGACCGCATGAGGTCAAAGTTACCAGATTGCATAAGATGAGGTCAACATGTTCATGGTTTAACATGTGGCATTGGTAGACTATGTGTTAAAAATCAAACAAGATACAATGCATGATTGATCTAAATAATCAAATATATTATATTAAAGCATGGTTTTTTAAGTTTAACTATGACCGTTTGCATTTGAATATTTGAATTTGTAAAGGAAAAACTAGTCTGTAGTATTTTTCCCATAACTTTTGATTTAGGATGAATTTGATAATGGTATAAAAAGAAAAGATGAAGAGGAATGCATGGCACATCTAATTAACCTTATTTTAATATATAAAATTATGTACAATCATATATATTAAGGTTCAAATTTTAATATTTGTTCATGTATATTCTCCAAGTGACTTGAAAAGATTATTCGAGCTTATTTTGATGTTGATTCGGTGTATCATGATGAATGAGATATTGGATCATGTTTTAGACTACATGAGGATTATTTATTTTCATTATTAAGGTTTTACCATTTGTATTTAATATGAATAATGGTTTATAATATGACTATGTATTAATTTATAATGACTGTGTGCATAGAATATTGTTTAAATGAATTGTACTTAAGCATAAGGATACTATATTGGTAGTTGGAACTTAAGGGGGACCTATAGATCATATATAATGGTTCCATGATTTTTATAATAAGCTTTGTGTTCTTTTTTTTAATAAAGTTCTAAAGGAGTGAATGGGTTCACATGAGACCTATAAGGACTACAATGGCCTTATTAAAAGGTGTTTGTTTAATGGTGACTCATAGATGCTATGGCTGACTTATGAAGATTGTTTTTGGGCCATGTATTGATGTGAGACATGCCTTAAGGATTAACACATTCCTAATGGTTGACCAATATAGTGACTATCATGTTTGCTCTATAAATAGTGAAACCAAATGTGTTGGTTTTTAGACTTGAGAGTGAGAGACTTGGGAGAGATTTGAGAGAGGCTTGTGTGTGTGAATTCTGAATCAAATGAGGGGTAGAGATCCCTATGGATGATTTGAAGATAAAATAATATTAAGAACTATTAATTTTATTTTTTTTCATACTTCTATCAGTAGAATAATGCTCTTATTGTTTGAGTATTAGCGAAGGTGAAGATAGACAACCAAAGGTCCATCATCAAGTGTTGAAGACATCAGTTCATAGGTGGATGTGTTCTTAGGTTTTGTTTTAGCATCTCAACATCTAAGGGGGTTTCAACCTCCTTACAAGGTGAAACTTTCTAAAATTTTGGTTGTTATTGCAGCTCAGTTAGATAGGTATTATATCACCTTGTGGGATTGTAGTCTCACTAAATAGAGATTGTAGTTCCTTGATTAGTTATATCTAGTATAAATTGGTTTTATAGGATAGTAGTCCAATTTTAGGTTCTAGTGTATTTTGTCCCCCAAGAGGTTTTCTCACATATGTCATGTTTTTTATTGATCTTGCATTATCTCTCTTGCTCATTGTTATGAATGATGTGTATACCTCATAAATATATGTATTGATTGATTAAGAGTTTAAAAGGACTAGAACTAAAATTAAAATATATGGTCCCACTAATTAATCCCCCCCAGTGATTGTACCTCTAAGATAAAATACATAGCTATATTGTGTAATTGTCAACAAGTCTTGTGAGAGTGGCCCCAACTTGCATGAAACCAAAAAAAAAATTAGATCATATAATGATTTATTTTGATGAATGGGGTCAAGATCTCATGGTAAAGGTCTTTGAATATGATTTTGAATCTCAAATAAGGATAATGGTTTTTAGACATTAGTTTTGTTAATTTAAGAAAATGTAGGAGTGTTGTTTGGAGGGGGAATATGCTCCATAGTGTTATTTGGAGTGATTGCTTGAATGTTGTGAATAGTGTCATAAGTATCAATAATTTCATCATTGGTTGTATGATGGTTTTTATTTTTAATGAGCATACGAGTGTTTTTTTAGGTTAATATGGCTCTAATTGAAACATTAGGAATACTTGTCACTTAGCTTACTCAAGGGCTTCTTCTAATGTTCTTGGAGAGATTCTTAACCTGATATTGTAATTAGGGTTAGAGAGAATTAGTGAATAAGTGGAAGAGGTTTTCATCTGACATATTATATTAATATTTTTTATACAAGTTCTTCCATCATTTGATGAATGCTTGTGTCATTTCAGTTTCAAGTTATTTACAATTTATAATGTGAGCTAAGTTATTCTCAGAAAGATTACTAATTTGAAATTCTTGGACTAGTGAGTTAACCAAGTCTTCAAGGCTAGTGATAGAATGGGTTTTTGATTTATTGTACCAATATAAAGCATATCTTGAGAGTTTTTTAATTAATAGTTTGGTAGCGGAAAAAGTATTAAGTTTGACCCAATCTTTATAATGGTTATCAAATATATTTAAGTGCAATGTGGGATCAGTGGACCGATTATAGGCGATGGTGGGTGTGATACCTCATATTTTAATATTATAAATTTGAGGTATAAGAGGTTCATTTTTTAGATGTTTGATTGTTTTATTAATGAGGGGTGTTTGATGGATATTGTTTTTATGGGAATCTGTAAGGGGGTGGGGGAATTCATATTTTGTGTTTCCCATGAAACTTGTTGAGGTTGATTTTGAATATTAATGAGATGGTTTTAAATTTACATCATTTTAATTACATTATTGGTTTGAAAAGTATGCATTTTATTAAGTTTATATAAAAAGAATTGGTTGGTCTGGGTAGTATTTTGATTAGTGTGCACAACACGTGATGCATTAGTATTATTATTAATGGCTTGAGTTGCATTATGAGTAGTAGCATGTGCCACACTAGTGGCATGAGAAGCATTAGTATAAAAATATGCACTAATGTCATAAAAATCATTGGTATAAAAATATGCACTAGTGACATGGTTAAGGGGAAAAGTCTTTTAAAGAGGACACTAAAAGTTGAAAATACCATGCTAGTAGAAATACTTGGCATGGATGCTAAATAAGTCATAGAATAATATGTTATGGTGTGGGAAGGAGACATAATAGAAGGAAAAGGTTGAGATGCAAAGAAAGTGGTTCCTCCAAATCCATGAGAGAAGGTAAGGGAGATTGAAGGAATTTATTCTACTTGAGGACCTATCATAAGACTATAAATGGTTGAAGAGTCTTTACCTCTATGTTGAGGAAATTCATTTATGAAGAAGATCATTTCAATTTTTTACTCTAAATCATGCTCATATTCTAAGGATAACAAATTATTATTAACTAAGGATGAATGGGTAGGAGTCCCATAATTGGTAGTGCAAGTGGAAACATGGATATTGCTCTCATCCAAGTTGGGTGCCATAAGCTTTATCTTGGGAAACCTATTAAAATTGGTAAAAGTCATCATGTTTATTTGATTTAAATCAGTATTATCCTCAAAAATGAAATTCATGATGAAGGAAAGATATTAAAATGTTAAATTAATAAGGATCAATTGATAGGATATAGAATCAAGCCAATCAACGGTGTTTTGTAAAATAGGAAACAAAATAGAGAACAAAGGACACAACCGTACAAGTCAACTACGTGCTACAAGATAGGAAATAGAACAAGATAAAAATAGGACATAGTCAAATAGGTCTACTGTGGATTGCAAGATAGGAAATAAAATATACTAAAAAGATACATAGTCAAACAAGTCAACTGTGTATTCTAGAGTGAGAAACTGAACATGCTAAAAAAGATACATAGTCATATAAGGTGATTGTGTATTAAAGGTAAGAAAGAATAATAGCCTATAATATAATGTGTTGATAGGGATGATAGGGTTATGAAAATAGGAAAAAAATATAATATACTAGCTAAGAAAATAAAGTGAAGCACACAAGCAATTAGATCAATATGATTTAGCTAATTAGAAAACATAAAATAAACCTTTCACTAACGTTGCCTAATGCAAGTTTTACAATATAAAATACCATGATCAAAAAGAAAACATCAAAACTTGAATGTAAATGATAACTAAATGGTCATTATTAAATTTTGTTAAGTTATAATAAATTTAGAAATTAATGGGAGGGGGAGTTAGTTATAAGAAGGAACTAGAAAGCAATCTATAGATAGTTCCAGGTAGTTTAGCCTAAAAGGGATCTATATTAGTGATGTTACTAGTTTCTTGTTGGTTCTTACCCCCTCACTTCATAATCCCATAAATATAAGGGTGTTGAGTGCTTTTCAAATATATATTATCAATGATGTGCTTATATTTGGATAGAAAACCAAGTCAGCTTCACCCTCGGTGATTGAAATCCAAGTAGGTAGACCTTGGGAAGAAAAATGGTTAATGATTTTAAGTGTAACATGATTTAGAAGTGTGTGCAAAAATATAAAAAAAGTGTGACTAAATGGATAAATTTAAAAACCACCTAACTAGTCTATGTTTTTTACTCTAAGCATGCAAGTAACTGAAATGAAAAGTGAATTAATTACTATCAAAAATAGGTTAATTCCTTTGACTTTGAAGAGTATAGAGTTAGTTTAGGTGACACTATATACTGACAATATAGAATAGAGTCGATAGGGTTTATACTATTCTATAAAATCAAGATATGGAAGAACATAGTTAAATAAATTGATTATGTCTTTTAAAAAGAAGAATGCTATAAAATGCATCGTGTTAGTCGACCCAATTCATTGTAGGGTTTTAGTTTTGTATACTACAAAGTTATGAAAAATAATACTATTAATGAAAAATGAAAATGAAAGAGAATGTAAGAATGAATCTTAGTAGTTTTGAATATGTTTAGTTTGCAAATTTTATGTCATGTTAGTAATTTTAATATTCTAAAAATAGATTTAACTAGGTTGATGTAGTCTATAAAACCTATGTGCTAAAAAAGAATCTAAAAACATAGTCAACGAGCTCGACTATGTCTATAAACTTGTATGCTAAAAAAAAATATGAATAGATCTGACTAGCTCAACTATTTATACAATTTTTTAACTGAATAAGAATATTGTGTTGAGATAATAGATCTAGTCACTTGTATTTAGAGAAGACCTACACAAACATAACATAGTCATTTTAGAGCAACTATGTATTAAACATACACACATAATGTTAAATTGTATCGATAGGTTTGATATAATACTACAAAAATAAAAATATATAATATGATAATAAAATGACCGTGTGAAATAAAACCTACAAGGTTTTGATTCACATCAGGTTCATTAGAATGTATACAAAATAAAATTAAGATAATTTATTAATCAATCCTATCTTGGAGAAGATAAGCCCTACTTAAACTTTTGTTTGTTGATATATTTAGACATTTGGAATCATGACCACTATGGATATGCTAGACCTAATCAAAGGGTCCCTTATCACAATAACATCACTAGAGAGGGTTTTAAATCCTCTATTCAATAAACACCATGAAATAACCCTAACTAGGTCCTATATTTTCATATTCACTAATTAAATATAAATTAAATTAAAATCTAATATAGTGCTCACAAAGTGGGGTTAATAAACATAAAAATTAAATATGCATATAAGATCTATACTCAAGCCAATGTATATGAAATACTAATGCATGAGAGAGAAGTATAAATGTAAATCTATCTACATTAACAAAGGAGGAAAAAATTTAGAAATACTTAACTTTGAAGCTGAAATCATTGAGCCTCAATCTATCCCTTGGCCAAGGTGATTTACAATAGATTTTTATGGTATGTAAGGATAACAAATATAATTCATCCCTAAGATAAACAATGTCTCTATGTATCCAAAATACTTCTCCCCAAGATAAGATTCATATCTCCAAAAGAAGTTTTTAAACCCTAAACAATGTTCCTCAAGTAGAATGGTGGATAATTCGATGCACAATATAACATTCTTCTTTTATTTTTTTATTCAATTGACAAAAATGGATGTGTATATATAGTTGCATCTTACCCTAAACCTTTCTAAAAGTTCTGACCTAATTTGACCTTGTATCATAAATTAATAAAATAAATTTAGGTCTTAATTTAGGCCTGTAACATAGAAATATAAATTAGAATTCAAGGTCAACCTAGGACAACATTGTTTGGTGAATGTCAAAAAAGGGTTTTAGGCTTAGGTAGGGGATAAGTAAGGTGGTGAATTGTTTGAAGGAGTGTGTAAGAAATGAGGCAAATCTTAGAGAAGTGTATAGGAAATGATTATTTAGATAGCAAGTGGTGGTATAGTGGACAATAATCTTGTGAAGCACTAATGGTCTACCCACCCCTTTTCTGGTACACCCTTTAAGGCATGCACTTAGAGAATTTGAGACTTGATAGATTCTTATAAGAGAAAAATCATCAATAATTGATAAAGTTTTAAAATATTATATGTATATAGATGGTAGCTAGTATTTCCCATCACTCTCAATCTATCAACTTACCAATTCATTAAATAATATATGGGTGAAGATGAGAGAATAATTTCTAGACTACTCGATATAATATAATTAAAAGATATGAGAACTAAAGAATTACATAGCTTCACAAACATTAGGATATTATCAAATGTTAGTTTGAAAAAAGATCTAAGATCAAGGCTTCCAGACCTAATACTCCTTTGGGATAAAGCACATGAAAAGAAAGGGAAACATGATAAGTTCACTCCATTGTGGATTGGACCATAATAGGTATCTGAAATCCTAGGAAACAATGTCGTCAAGTTAAAATACCTCCAAGTAAGGACCTCACATTTCCAATCAATAGATAATTTTTAAAGCATTAATTTATGTTTGCTCTAACTAGGAATGCATCAGAGTAAACTATAAATGGATATTTAGAATAGGAGTAGATTATATTTATTGCTTTCTAGATTAGGCTTCCCTCTTTCTAGTTTAACTTTTAAGAGTTATGGAGTTTAAGCCCTTGGTTGTTCAAGTGTCTGAGTATAGTAAATCAGGGTATAAAATATGTAATAAATATAGCCATTAATTTGTGAAATAACTAATCTAATCAGATATTTATAATAATTTCAATGAATGACATAAATAAGTTATTAGCTAGAAACTAACTAAGATGAAGGATATAGAAACTAAAAACTAGTACAAGAGCTAGTTTGAGTTTCACAAATAGGGTCCAGGTGTCAAAACCCCTCCTGAATAATAGTGTTGTACCTTAGATAGTAGCATTTTGGTGCTAGTTTCTACTTTTGACATTAATATCCTATGCAAAAAAAATAATCTATACTTTTGGGAGTAGTTGTGTCTGGTTCTTCTAATCCTATATTGCATAGACAAAACCTACTTCACTATTTGTAACCTAGTTTGATTGATTTTGTATATAACCCTAGACCTCCATGTGGTTACGGTATTCAATTTTCAAAATTATAAAAAGTGTCATGTATGTTGGGTTGGTGGACATCCTCAACACCCCACTATGATGAGAGTTGCCTACATACCAATACTCTAAGGATGGATCAAACCCGATGTAGTTCTCCTCACCTAAGTACTAGTGTAAGTGCAATTGAAGCTAGTATGAATGCTGGTTTGAGTGATTTGAGTGATGATCGATACAATAAATATGTGAATTATGAGCTTAATATGTATTTAGATGACTATATACAGAAGTAAGGTAGAATAGGGATTAATAACCTTATTTATGTACAACTTGTTTTGATCTGATTTGTGTGTATTTGCATCTAATTTCTATCTAGTGAGTAAAGGGCTAAAAGTCATGTATATAAACTGATTTGGTGCTTGTGCGGGGTTTGAAATAGGTCTAAGTTGACCCTAGATGTATTTGGAATTTAAAAGATATCCATTGGTGCTAAAAAGAGGGAAAAGAACAATAGTTGTGATGTCCCCTTTTCATATAATTTTAATAATTAATAAAATTGCCTGAATAGTGATTTTAATCATTTGAAAATATAAGGTAATTAATTAAATATTAAAATAGAACTATCTTGGATAATTATTCAAATTATCAAAAAATTGGTTTTAACCATTTGAAAAATTATGATAATTTTAATGATTATTCTAAGGGGCTTTATAATTAATAAATTGCTTGAAAAGTGATTTTTATCACTTTAATTTTTAGATCAATTTAATTACTTATTTAAGTGAAGACCTAATTATTTAATTTTCCAAAAATTAATTTTAATTACTAATTTATTAAGAAAAGTTATTTAATTAAATTATAAAGGCATAAAGTGAAATTAAAAGGAATGTTGGCTTGGGAATTAAAGCAAAGAAAGGAAAAGATATTCTAAAAGGGGCAAGTGAGGCTTGTGAGGTATTTTACCTCCCCAAGGTGTTTCACCCCCTTTAGAAGATAAAAATACAAGGTAAAGATCACAATTAAAGACATGTTGAATTTGATAATTATTTCTTCATGTTTGAAGAAGCTATTGGGATGCCTGCCCAATAAAAGTTAATAGTTTTGTTGTTGATCAATCTAAAAAAGGTGTCTTTTGACACCACCTTCGCTAAGGAGATCTTGTTCTTTCCCCAGAAGTGGTTTGATTTACTTTAAGGAGTTTTTATGAAGTTTCATGAGGGTTTTGAGGCTCATTTCTTACACATTAATCTTGATTAATATTTATCCTATTTTTTTAAGTGGAGAGAACCACTTTTGAAGCTTGGATCGAGGGTTTAGAGGCCTCTTTTGATATATTTTATGAAAATTAAATATTGTAAATTTATTTGTTAATTTTTTGCATGTGTCATGAGGTTTTGGAGAAGTTTTATGAAGGGTTTGAAGCCCTAAATCAATATAAAATTAAATAATAATTTTTAAAATTATTATTTAATTTTTTGGACAAGTTTTAAAGACTTTTTCCATTTTAGAAGGCAAATATCTCACTCTCATATTTTTATGCTAATTTTCTTGCACTTGACAAATTGGGTAATTGGCTTGAAGGGTAATTTTTATCCATTTTTATGCCCAAAATGATTTGTTGTATTTTTATAGTATTTTATGGAAACTTATGGTGATTTTTTGCAAGGGTTTGAGGTGTAAAAATATTTAGAATAGTGGCTGTATTTTTGAAATTAAATCATAATTTTCAACCATCATAAAGTGGCATTTGAGCTTCAAAAATTTAGAAAAAAAAAGTACTTGTTTTGTGTAATTAGTTTTTTGATTATTTATGCAAGTATTAAATTAATTTTGGGACAAGTTATTGTCTGGAATTCATCTACAAAGCCCTACTATTATTACATGTAGGATTTCTAGGGCTTGATAAGGGTTTTTTGAGTTCATTTTGCAAACTAGGGTTTGTTGATTTCATTTTTAAAATTATGAAATTTAGGAGAAAACCCCTTTTGTATGGAATCATCCCATTTGGGGACATCATACTGGTATCAGAGCACCAATCTTGTCCACCTATGAGATTTGGTTACAAGCAGATAAAAATATTTGGGTTGTCATGGAATAAATGGAGAAAAAAAGCTCTATAATACAAGTAGAAGGCTAGGAGACCTATGCCAACCAGTGGAGGATGTAATCAACACCTTGGAAGAAGTAGAAAAGAGGTTATCAAAGGTAAATAAATCATAATATGAGTCCATGAAGTGGGTGGTATAGGCCTTAAGGACTTACTTGGTTCAAGATTAACTCTAGAAAGACACAGATGAGGAGGTAAGGCTCTTGGTTACTAGTTATATTAATGTGGTTTTAAAACTAACAATTCTTGAAGTTCCTTATAGTGATAAAATCATGAGGGAGACATTTTCATTGATTTTGGAGAGCTTCTAAAGTCTCTAAGAGACAAATGACACTCCTTAGCTAGAAGGGTCAACATTTTGGAAATTATGGCTTCAACCAGGTCATGTATTTTGATGTTAGATATGGAGTGTGATGAACTTACTATTAAGATGTTTCAACATTTATTTGAAATTGCTTGTAAAAATCCTCCCAAGAATTGTAGATTCTATGCAAATAATATTTACCATGACACTTAATGAGATTAATGATCTTTCCAAGCCATTATTAATCTATCTTGTTGATAGGTTTAGAGCTAGAAAATGAAAATTTCTCAATTTCACATATGTTGCTTGAAAATGTTGCAACTAATTGTGAGGAAAAATTGAGGCCTTATTTGATAATAGATCATGTATAATAAGAGAGTATTAAACTACATGGAGAGTTGGAGGAAAATAATTAAGGGACAGCCCTTCATGAGGGTTCTTATGAAGAGGCCAATGAAATATAAAAATCAGATTTAAAGGATGAAAGTGAGCTACAAAAATATTACACTTTGGGGCAGCCCATAGGGGTGCAAGTGGATGATAAAAAGAAGAGTAAATCAATAAGTATGAACTAAAATAAGAACAAGGTAAAGATCTTTTTTAATATGTCTATTTATTTTCTAATAATTATGTACATGATAGTGAAGTCACTATGGGTGAAAACAAGGAGCTTGAACCAAAGAAGGAAGTTGGATGGAGTGTTAAAGGGGTTGTAATTTCAAAGCATAGGTAGCCAATGAGTCCAAAAATAAAATGCCCTATCATGAAATTGGTAAGTATGCATGAATATAATTTTTATGTTACATGGATAGAAGAAGAGGATAGAGCACTTGAATTTCAAGGGTAATACCTAATTTTTTATGGGCAGGCCCCTATGCTAAGGTTTATGAAGAACTTTGGGAGTATGGGTAAAGTTTTGACACTTCTCTTGGCTTTGGAAAAGGCTCAAGTTATGAAAAAATATTTACAAGGTGTTTTTTTTAAGAAAAAGTGGTATCCTTTCTTTCCATAAAATTATAATATCATTTTATATATTCATGGTCTCTAATATACACTAGGGGAAATTTATTATGCACATGGCAGCCAAGGGTAAATAATAAAGGTGAGTATGCACATATTGATTCTAATTTGTCTCAAAAATTAGATTTATGAATGCAAACACGGTAGCTTTTTGGAAGGCAACACATGAGTTTTGGAGCATTTTATAGCACTTGATAAGTAGGAGGAAGGTTCATATAAGTTCTAAAATTTATTGCTCAGAAAAATCAGACTTCATGAAACAAACGTAGCCATGTATGGAAGAGAGAAATTTAGAATTTTATTACATATATTAGCCATGGTAAAAAGAAAGGTATGAAGAAATCTATTTCCATGTTTGTCTACATGAAAAACAATGATATATTTTCATAAACAACCATTTCATCATGAAGGAAATGTTGATTTGACCAATACAATCCATCTTATGCAAGATTCAAAAAACAAGTTTTTGTTGGCACTTTGGGAAGGTGACATAAGGAGCTTTCACATTAGTAGAGTGCAACTTCCTTGTGGATATTTTTGGGGACTATTGATGACCTTATGGAGTGTTACATGTATGCATAGGAATGTTGATAATGGGAATCCTTTGGAAGGGCACATGGTGTGCACAAGGAGGCCCATATATGTTAAATTGTACTACCTTGAGACCTCACATCATGGTAAATTTACAAGATGGTACCTAGCTGATTTATTTTTGCATGATTGGAAAGTGATAGCATGGCATTTGGGGGATCATTACCCTTGGGGCATAAAGGTAATCAAATTCTATTATGTTTCTTATTTCAACTTTTGGCCACGTATCACTCCCTTGGAGGGTATAAGGGAAAGGAGCTTCCTCATCCACCACTTGGTATTGAAAGGGGTGTCTGGCTGGGAACATATGGATCCTTTGGAAGGCTATGAGGACACATATATAACTTGGGGGCAGCCTCCAAAGTATAGGTATAGTAGGCTCATGGATCCGTTGAGGGATACCACTCCTTGGGAAGCAAGGACTTATTTTGTTTGCATTATGGGACGTGTTGGCAAGATGGAATGGCATTCATTATCCATTTAGGATATTTCACACTATGATTTTTGGAAAAATCTATTCCACTTAACAAGTAAAAGAGCAAGGCATTTTGAGCACTATAGTAGGTTTTACCATTTGGACATGGTAATTGGGCATATGAGCATGCATTTGCTTGAGGGAAAGCAAATTTGGTAGGGGAGGACTATGATGTCCTCTTTTCATATAATTTTAATCATTCAAAAATATAAGGAAATTAATTAATTATTAAATTAGAACTATCTTGGATAATTATTTGAATTATTGGAAAAGTGGTTTTAACCATTTAGAAAATTAAGGTAATTTTAATAATTATTCTAAGGGGCTTTATAATTAATAAATTATTTTAAAAGTGATTTTTCTCAATTTAAATATTAGAGCAATTTAATTCATTATTTAAGTGAGGACCCGATTATTTAATTTACCAAAAACTAATTTTAATTACTAATTAATTAAGTCAAGTTATTTAATTAATTCAGAAAGGCCTAAAGTGAAATTAAAAGGAATGTCAGCTTAGGAGCTAAAGCAAAGAAAGAAAAAGATAGTCTGAAAGGGCAACTGAGTCTTTTGAGGTATTTTACCTCTTCAAGGTGGTTCATCTCCCTTTGGAAGGTATACACACAAGGTGAAGTTCACAATTGAAGACATGTTGAATTTGATAATTATTTATTCATACTTAAAGAAGATATTGTGATGCATTCCCAATAGAAATTTTCAATTTTGGTGTTGATCAATCTAAAAAATGTGTCTTCTGACACCATATTTGCTAAGTAAATCTTGTTCTTGATCTAGAAGTGGGGAGATTTACATTGAGGAGTTCTTGTGAAGTTTTGGGAGGGTTTTGAGGCTCATTTCTTCCATGTTAACCTTGATTAATATTTATCCTATTTTTTCAAGTGGAGTGAACCATTTTGGAAGCTTGGATCAAGGGTTTGGAGGCCTCTTTTGGTCTATTTTATGCAAATTAAATATTCCAATTTTATTTTCTAATTTTTCTATGTGTGGCATGAGGTTTTGGAGGAGTTTCATGAAGGGTTTGAATCCCTAAGTAAAATAAATAAATAAATAATAATTTTTAGTATTTTTATTTAATTTTTTGGATATATTTTGAAGACTCTTTCCCTTGTATAAGGCAAATATCTTGCTTTCATATTTTTTTGCTAATTTTCCTGCACTTGACAAGTTGGGTGATTAGCTTGGTAAGTAATCTTTGGCTATTTTTATTCCCAAAAAGGTTTTTTGTATTTTTTTGTTATTTTGTGGGCACTTGTATTCATTTTTGGCAAGATTTTGAATTAGAAAAATATTTAAAACAATAGTTGTATTTTTGGAATTAAATCAAAAAATTTAGCCATCATAAAGTGGCATTTGAGCTTCAAAAATTTGGCAAAAAAGGCATTTTTTGTGCAATTAATTTTATAATTATTTTTGAAATTATTTAGTTAATTTTAGGATAATTTATTGGCAGGAATTCATCTACAAAACCCTACTATTATGGCATCTAGGGTTTCTATGGCTTGACAAGGGTTTTTTGAGCTTATTTTGTAAAGTAGGATTTGCTAATTTCATTTTTTGAATTGTGTAATTTATGGGAAACCCCTTTTTGTATTAAATCACCCCATTTTGGGAAATTATATTAGCCCTAAACTGGGACACTAATGCAGGGTGCTAGTATCCAAAGTATGATGCTAATGTCTAGGTGGTAGAACCTAAGGCACTAGGGGCCTAGATGACTAAAGGAGAGTCTGAGTCTAATTTTGAGAGTTCTAGAAATGTATAAGTCCCAATAAAAAGTTGGATAAGAGTTTATATAGGTCTTAAGCTAGGTCTAAGGATAAGATAGGGATGGGTGGTCTCAAGTAACACTCATTACACTCAAGTGACATTCTAGATGACTACATTTGGCCCCATTTATTTGAAAAATTCAACAAATCAAAATGATGAGGATAAAGTAAAATAAATGTACTTGGGATTATCTAAGAGGCAAAGCTCGTAAATATAGATATAAGTATGTGGAGCATGTTCCATTACATGTTTTGGATTTACCTAAGAGTTAAAGACCATAAATCTGGATCTGAGTATGTGAAGTGTGTTCCATTATGTGTCCAACAAATGAAATGTGCATAAATTAGTCTTTACTTAAGATATATCAAAAATCAAAGGTAAAATTGAGTAAAGAGATAAGAGGGAGGAAGTGAATGAATACACTTCATGGGATATGCAAACCAATGCATAAATATGGTGACATCCTATGTGTGTATCTATTTATTAATTGGTGAAAATATTGGACTGAGTTGAATGGATTTATCAATCCCCATGTTTAGGTGGCTCAATAACTCAATTTGTTCTTTAATCCATCATTTCATACCCCTATTTGATGGATCATAACCTATGAATAACTTGGATTGAATTGATGGCTTGTCCAACCCTCTTATGTAGGTGGATCAAGAACTTAATTAGATTATGAATCAATCATTGGCTACCCATGTGTAGTACATGCATATATAAATAATACATAATATAACTAAAAATTTATATAATTTCCATGTATCCACTCGATAATTATGGAATGAAAATGGACTCAATGGCCTCTCAAGCACTTGAGGTATGTAGATCAGGGACTACTCAGTAATGCCAACCACTATAGATGGAGTAAATCATCAAATGTGGTACAAACTAGTTTAAATGGTGTTTAGATTAATAATATAGAGAATGACATGGATTTTTCCATTCCATCTAATCAATTGGTGTAAAAGTGAGCATATAAAAATATTATGTCATGTACATCCCCCCAAATCTAATATCTGAGCACATGGAATCTAGATTGAGTTGTAATAATTTGTATCTGAGTATCTAAAACTAAAATAGGAGTGATCATGTCATGCATGATACCCCAAATATGAGTAAAATGGTATGATTTTATGTAAAATTGAGTAAAAAATGATAATTTCTAATTGAATCTATGTAAATATGGACTACACCTACTATACTTTTCTAACAAATATATATTTTCCTATTTTAGGGGATATTAGATAGTAAAACCATACCTTGGATAGTATCACCACATGTTACTATCCACTTTCATCACTAGTGTCCAACTGTGTTATTTTTCTACCAGACTAGCTATGATCTCTATCTGAGTATTTTACATTATGTTTTCCTAAAATTGAGATCTATATTATGTTCCTAAGTACTAAAAATTATACTTAGAGTGCACTTGGATGGACTGATCTCTATGACAAAACAATGAGAATTCCTCCTCTTTTGAGAGGAGTTGTTGAACCTGCACAATAACTATCCTCAAAGGGAAAAATCTTTGTATGATATGTGTTAGTTTGAGCATATATGACAAAACCAATATAATGTGTATATATTACATCAAAATGTAATATAATCTAAGCATAAGTTTGTAATGTATGATGTATGTTAGATATAACATTCACAAGACTATCAAGATATATATATAAAAATGTAATCATGTGTATGAATAACAAATCTAAGTAATAAACTTAGTAACTACCTAGGGTGATGGGTCATGATTTCCATCATGGCACCCAAGGAGGAAGGGGAAATGCATGAGATCTCTTATGGCATATAAAATTTAAGTGTGTAACAAGAAAGATACAAGTGTCATGGCCATGACACATACATGAAATCATACATACAACACACATGAGGCATACAAAGTAGACCAAGGGGCCACAATACAAGAGACATAGGCACATGTCACTAAATATGAGAAACTAATACATACAAGGACATATTCAAATGTCCACATATACAAAGATCAAGGAAGTTGGCATAAATTCACATGAAAGGACATGTTTAAATATCCACATACACAATCAAGAAGGCACACACAAGGACATGGACACATGTCCAAAGCATACATACAATGAAAGTAAGTGTCATAGAGACATAGAACAATAATGGCATATTCAAATGCACTCAAATAGATGTAAAATCATAGAGACACAATCAAGTATAAACTAGTAAAGCTAGAAATGAGGGTCTAGATGAACATGTGGTACAAATCCATATAATATAAAATTTGTACATAAATTGAGTTTAGAGTAGTAGTAATCAACAAAAAATATGTGTAGTGTAGGATGATCAATATTAAAATATAAATAATGTTAAATGTGTGATATAGAGTATATAAAGATGTAACTTGGAAATTCTAACTATGTATAGGATGCCCCAAAATGGGTGAATGTGTTAAATGAGGAACGTATGTATATGCTCCTAGTGAGTAGATGTAACAAATCTAGATCTATGTGGTGGACCTGGGTTATGTAAGCATCGATGAGCACTGGAAAAGAACAAGTTAAGCATGTATGTATGATAAAACTTACTATACTAACATAAATAACATATGTAGTACCTATAAACTATAAGAAATATAAACATCAAAATGCATACAATCTATAATTTGAATTTTATGAGCAAATATTTGAATGTTTTTATGTTTTTGACATATTGTATTATATTTTATAGATATAAAATATGTACAAGAAACATGAAAATGAAACTATATACAAGGAGAAACAGTAAAGGAAACTATATACAAGTAGGGAGGAACATACTAACTAACGAGTATCACAAGAGACTCACTATCAAGGTGTCATGTATCAAATAGAGGAAAAGTAATCATGCATGTTGTGTGAAAATGTATATGTGGTCTAGGAATCAATTATACTAAGTGATCTATACTTGATACTTCCTATGGATTAGGGCTAGGAATCTATAAATATGACTCAACTATCATGTGAACTATATGGCTTTTAAGGACCCATCTGGTAAAATATGTTATAGCTAATGTGGATGCTCTATACTGAGAACTTTGGGAACTCAATAACACTGATCTTGGAATGAAAGGGGTAGAGAGAGGATCTCTAAAATCTATAAAAATGTCTCTAATGTATGGGTATATATAATAAGGGTCTCCATGGGAGAGTATACATACATGGTAAAACTATAAAAGTAGACCTCACCTGCATTGGTGGCTTAATTGAAATATGTGGTGTACTAATAGAAATTGTACTCATAATTATCACTAGTGGTTGTTATGTAACATCCTATGGAATAGATAAAGGATACTCATATAGAAGGCCCTCAACTATAACCACCTAATTATCATGTATATATTTGAGGCATCTATGTACGGTGGATGGAATGGCTCAAAGATATTATATCCATGGCTTGCCCAATAATATGTCAAATGTGTCTATACTACATACGACTAAGAACCTAGTGGCCACATGTGATGTCCCAACCTATAATGGGAGTATAATTTAAAAGTATTTTGTATAAATATATAAATCAATACATAGGTACAAGATCTAGGATAAAGATTGATTGTAAAGTATAATAAAATCACAGATCAATTTACACATAACACAAGTATTTTAAGTGGGAAAACCTCCAAGAGGTAAAAAATTCACAAGTGATATTTAATGATTGAGAAACAATAATAAACCTAATACAAATTATTATACCTTCTCATTTATTCATAGAATAGACTTCACAAAACTCGTAGGTTGAATATGACAAAATAATTTCATATCAATGATTTCACAATAGGGGTACAACCCTATATTTAGTGAAATACCAAGGGAGGTGACCATTGTAAAAATAATGGGTCCATCCATCCTGATAAAGTCAATTAATTAAATTTGGTAACTCATTAAATAATTATAAATTTATTATTTATTTTCATGAAGTTTCCACCTTCTGTTCATAAACAATATATTATTATTATTTAATAACTTTACCAAAGCTAAGGGTCAATAAACCCAATTAGAATTAAATGCTCTAGCACTCCCCCTTAATTCTAAATGGGGATAAATGTCATGGTCACCTTAAAAAAGAATTATACTATGTACACAATGAAAATATTTAAAAACCTTCATCATGATAAACACCACCTTTTGAAACAAAAGGAATTATAATCCATAAACTACTTGAAAGGAAATTTAGGCTAGTATGATCATGAGACTACATCTCATAATTTCTCATGAATAATCAGTAAGCATATTTGGACCCTTTTATAACATAAGGACCTCAATTACAAAGTATGATTTTAATGTATTGGGGTACAAAATTAAAACTTCCACATGAATATTATTCAAATCACATTACTTCCACATGAAGTTTATACTGCTTTACAATGAGAATAAGTATAGAGAAGGAGAAGAAACAAATGACCATTAGGAAGTGCATTGTCATGCACACTCCCTCTTAATGGCAACTCTAAGAGGCCTAGAATGCTGAGCATGGTCATTAATGTTAGGTTGTCATTGATGTCAAAGAGAGCATGTGGTACTAGTGTATTAACAATAAAGTGATCAAATTGATGGTTTAGAGAATGTTTGACTTAGTTAGTCTATTGATGGATTATATTGATGATATGGACATGTTACATAGATACTATGGCATGTTATTATTACTTAGAGTGCTTATATAAGTGAATGACTTCATCATAATAGTCATATGAATGTTTAAGCTCAAGTAGTCATCCGAGTGAGTAGATTGATGACATTATATTTCATACATGTGAAGGTCTCAAGTGTAGATTGATATGTGTATATATTTACCTATGTGAGGATATCATATGATTCAAATTTTAGATCATGAGGTTGAGGGTATAAAAATTTATTAAGGTGTAAAGTTGGCCTCTTGGGCAGAATTCACTGAGTTCCCATACTTAGCCAAATTTGCATTATCAAAGATCTACGGTCAACATTTAATTGGATCACAAATATAACAATGGGAATTTAATATGAATGTATAATGATATAATGGAGTGCATGATCCTATCAATAATTATTTAATAGTGTGTATTAAGTCAAATTGTTAAAGGATGCTCAAAACCCATGCGCTGGTGACAAGTGTCACAATCTCGAAAGCTTTGACAGAAGATCAACAACGAGCAGGTGATCTTATAGATAAATATCAATGGTGAGTATTTTATCATGAAATAATAGATAAATAATGTGATTAAAATTTAATAAATCAAATGATTCTTAGATTACATGTAGAACTACCAAGTGGCACAAGCTCATTGATTAAATGGTACAGGGTGTGCAGAAGGCACGTAGTGCTGCCAAGTGGCACAATCATAAGAGATCTAATCTAAGATCAATGGTGAGCATTGTAAGATAAATATTAAGCTATTCAAATAAGATCTATTTTTTGTATTTTTCCAAAATTTATAGGAAACATGAGATGAGGTTAAGGTGCTCGATGTTTAACATTTGCTCAGTGACTATTGGAATTTGAATATTCAAATTCACAAAGGTAAACTAATTCACATGTTTTGAGATATAAATTTTGATCTGGGATGAATTTATTGATATAGTAAAAATAAAAGTTGTAAAGGACTCCAAGGCACATCTATAAAATTTGATTATAGGATCTAAATGTTTGTATAGTTAAAGATATTGAGCTCCAAAGTTGATTGTGTATTTAACCATGTTCTGCAAGTGACCTGAGAAGGATAATTGAGTTGTTATTGATAGTATTTTGATGTTTCAAAATGATATAACTTTTTTAGTGTGTTTTATACTCATTAAGGATCATCTATGTATATTTTAGAGGTTTTACCAATTCATATTCAGTATGAATAAAGGCTTCAAAGTTGATCATTTATTCATGGTGTTTCTGTTTATAGAATATTATTTTGGCAATTTGTGTTTTATCAAAAGAGTGTTTTAGAGGGAGAATTAATTTTAAGATGTCTTATATGTCATTTATAATGGACCTAAGTAATTGAATTTTATCATATGTTCTTAATTTTCTCAATGAAGTGTTAAATGGGTGAATAAGTCTCCATAAGATCTGTAGGGTTGCTAAGGCCTAATTAAAAGGCATAACTACTTAAGTTTGACCCATAGATGTTATGGCCAAACTATGACAATGTATTTGAGCTATGTCTTAACATGATAGATGTTTTAAGGGTTAGGGCAAGTCTTATGGCCAACCAAAAAATTGATATTCATGAATACTCTATAAAGAGTGGAGACCAAGGCAATGGTTTCTAGAATTGAGAGTGAAGAGAAGAGTAGATGTCACATTAAGTGAAGGAAACTTTGAAAGAGAATTTATAGGTCAATGAGGAATATTAGATATCAAAGAGGATCAATCATATTTATTTAATCAATTTGATAAATTTAAACATATAAGTCATTCGACCTAATAATCCTAGAAGAGGTTGATTGTGTAAGTATGCTTAGTGGATGGATTAAAGAACTGATCAGGTTGAGGAGTGTGTGCATGACCTATAGGTCATGTTGCTAATTTTTTGATATATTTTTGTAGGTTTTTTTATTGTATATGTTCTTATAAATGAAGAATAATCCAAAATGGTGTTTTGGATTAATTGCTTCTGTGTACAAGTTTGTGAGAGTGTAAAATGGAAAGAGTGTAAGTAAGAGAAGTCCATAATCTAGTGTATAAGATATTAGATCAAAGGTGGAGATAAAATCATGGTAGCTAAGTGGGTGATTTATTGTCTAAGGGGTTGGTTCCTCCTTGTGGGATGGGTATCTTACTAAACTAAAGGATGGGAATTCCCTTGATCATTGGGTGTTGGTATAAATTTTGGATCTTGTTTTATAAGACTATAGCCCATCTTGCAAGGTTTAGTGGGTTTTATCCCCCAAGTGGGTTTCCCACATATATGATGTGTTCATGTGATGTATGATGTGCTTTCATAGTTATGTTTCTTGATCAAGTTAATGTATGTTGAATGTTTAAGATATGGGAATTGAATTGGGTTATCTAGCATCATTGATTCACCCCCTCCCCTCTCAGTGATTGTATCCAATAATTGGTATCATATCAGGACCTTATTTGTAATTTTAACTACTTGAAGGTGATCCAAGGTACATTATGGCTAAGTAATTGAAGAAAGAGAATCAATAATTGAAGGCTCAAGTAGAGGTTACTTATGCATGTCTAAAATTAATTGAATAAAAGTGCAATCATTTCAAGGCACTTATTGAGAATTACAATCGTAAGATGAGAGAGTATGATCAAGAAGACTATCAAAATAAGATCATGGCCTCAAACTTTAAGGCTATTACAGATGAGTGCAACAAGCTCAATAAGGAGATATAATCCTTGAAAGCAAGCTCAAGATCAAAATATGATAAAGATAAGATCAAAATTCTTGAGGATAAATTAAGGGTTACAAAGACAAATCTAATATAAAAAGAGAAAGAATGTAGACATCTCAAGACTTTTTTAGAAGAGATAAATGACAAGTTGAGTTTAAAGCAAGGTAAGCATGATAAGTTGAAATCCAATCTTGATTCTATAAAACTTATTGAAGATCAAGCATGTATATTGAAGGATGACATGATCAAAGAAGCGAAGATGGATAAGGAGACCATTAAAGATCTAATAATTTAGTTAGAAGCCACAAGTTCAAGTATGAGAACTAAATAGGATGAGAGTGTTCAATTCAAGACCAAGCTATATTCATTAAAGAATGAGCATGAGCAATTTGTTGTTAAGGTAAATAAGACTAAGAAAGAGAAAGATAGATTATCTCAAGATAAGAAGGATTCAAGCACCAAGATAAACAAGAAAAGATCCATCAGGAAGCTAAGTTCCATGAGGTATAAAATATATTTTAATGATCATTATTATACTTGTCATGGGTTTGGTCACAAAGTAAGAAACTATAGAATGAAGAGCAGTTGGTCAGCTAGAGGTATGGATAATATATTTTTTAATAATTGTCATGACATGGGACATATTTCTATATTCTACCCAAGAATGCATGGGAAAAGACTAACCCATGTATGGAGACCTAAGATATTTAATCTTGAGGATAATGATCTCCTCAGACAACATGGTAATTTTGTTGAGATCCATAATATTCAAGAAGCAAAAGGTATAAATGATGTTATTTTCTTCTATTATCTTGAAGTTCATCATATTTCAATATTATAAAAGAAAGCTCTCAATTCATAAGAAGGTGCATGGGCATCCTAGTATGCTCAAGAAAGATCAATTCTTGGTATGGAATCTTAAATAAGTGAAGAACAAGAAAACTAATTTAGTTGAGCTGAAAGATCAAGGTGGACTACTTGTTAAAGCAAAATAGGAATCGTCTATGAGGAAGGTTTAGGAATGCCAAGAGAATGTATCATTTATCTAGATATAAAAGTAGAATCAAAAGTTAGTTTAAGTAGAGCTCAAGAAGAATACCAAGGTGATAGTTGACACTAGTTATGAGGTGTGTATGGATTTTGAAAGATAAGCAAGAGATTTTGAAAGATAATCTTGTAGATGAAGGAATTTGAGAAAGTTAAATTAGTTTAGATGTTGGTTCAAGAGGTTGATCAGTCAAAACAAGGATAAGATGTTATAGGATAAGAATATCATTTGAAGGTATGTTTAGCTAAGTGGGAGCTAACTTAGTTAGCTTGAGTGGCTTGAAGAAGATGTGCATGATGTAAGGGGGATCATGTGTGAATATGTCTGTTATAATTATGATTTCAAGAATATTGATGTGATGACTTGATCAAACCAATTCATTTATTTTTACAAGGTATTGAATATTCATGCATGAACAAAGAGAAATTGTTAGTTTTATATGTAGATAGGTTAAGGATCAAAAAATCCCAAGTTTAGATTGATGTATGTCAAATAAAAAATGACATAATATAGAGTATGATGTTAGGGGGAGATTTCTAAGCTCTGTGAGCAATTTTTTAGGTCCAAGGATTAGAGAAGTCTAAGTTTATATTGGTGAAATTCAAAAGGGCAACAATTGACTCATAAGCTTGAAATTTTGTAAGTATCTTGAGTATCTTGAATAGTTTTTGAATGCATACATGTTGAGGAAGAGATATTTTTTCATTAATGTCAAAGAGGGAGAAATATCAAAATGAATAAGTTCAAAAGAGTATGAAGTCATTATGAGGGTGATTTTACATCAATGAGAAAGGAAGATATTGTTGAGTGTGGTCATTAATGTTAGGTTGTCATTGATGTCAAAGAGAGCATGTGGTACTAGTGCATTAATGATAAAGTGATTAGATTGATGGTTTGGAGAATGTTTGACTTAGTTAGGCTATTGATGGATGATATTGATGATATGGACATGTTACATAAACCCTATGGCATGTTATGAGTACTTAGAGTGCTTATATAAGTGAATGAATTTCATCAAAACAGTCATATGAATGTCTAAGCTCAAGTACTTATCTTGACAGATAAAGCTGAGTGAGCAGATATATGATGTTATATTTATCATGTAAAGGTTTTAAGAGTATCTTGATATATGGATAGATTTACCTATGTAATGAGATCATATGGTTTGAATTTAATGTCATGATGTTGATCATAGCAAAATTTATTAAGGTGTGGCCTTTCATGTAGAATTCACTAAGTTTCCATACTTAGACAAATTTACATTACCAAAGATCTACGATCAACATTTAATCAGATCATAGATATAATAGTGAAAATTTAATTTGAATGAATAATGATATTATGGATCACATGATATTATAATTAATGATCTAATGGTGCTTATTGAGTTAAATTATCAAAGGATGCTCAGAAGGCACATGGTGGTGACAAGTGTCACAATCTTGGAAGCTTTGATAGAAGATCAATAGCAAGCAGGTGCTCATACAGATAGATATCAATGGTGAGAATTTTATAATTAATTATGATATAAATGGCATGAATTATATTTAATAATTAAAATGATTCTTATATTACACGTATAACTACTAAGTGGCACAATCTCATTAACTGAACAATACATGGTGTGCAGAAGGCATGTAGAGCTACCAAGTGGCATAATTATGGGAGATATGATCTAAGATCAACAATGAGAATTACAATATAAATATAGATATAAATAGAGGAGATCTATGGTGTGTATTTTTTTCACAATTTCTAGGAATCACAAGATGAGGTTAAGGTGCTCAATGCTTAACATTTGCTTAGTGACTGTTGGAATTTGAATATTCAAATTCATGAGGTTAAAACAATGTGTAGTTTTTGAGCTATAAATTTTGATCAAGAACAAAAATTTTGATATAGTAAAAATAAAATTTGTAAAGGAATCCAAAGTGCATCTAGATAAGTTGATTATAGGATTCGAATGTTATATATTGAGCTCCAAAGTTGACTATGTATTTGACCATGTTCTGAAAGTGACCTGAGAAGGATAATTGAGTTATTTTTTATAGTATTTTTATTTTTTTAAATGATATTACTTTTGGACAGTGTTTTATACTCAATAAAGATCATCTATGTGGATTTTAGAGGTTTGACCAATCCATATTCAGTATGAATAAAGGCCTCAAAGTTGACTATTTGTTCATGGTGTTTATGTATACAAAATATTATTTAAGCAATTTCTATTTTAGTAGAAGAGTGTTTTGTCAAGAACATTAACTTGAAGATGTCTTAGAGATCATATATAATGGACCCACGTATTTGAATTTAATTGTATGTTCTTAATTTTCTTGATGAAGTTCTAAATGGGTGAATAGGTCTCCATGAGACCTATAAGGGCTAATAAGGCCTAATTGAAAGGCATAGCTACTTAAGTGTGACCCATAGATGTTATGGATAACCTATGATAATGTATTTAACCTATATATTATCATTATATATGTCTTAAGTGTTAAGGCAAGTCTTATGGGCAACCAAGAAGTTGATATTTATAAAGATTCTATAAAGAGTGGAGACTAAGGTAATGGTTTCTAGACTTGAGAGTGAATAAAACAGTAAATATGACATTGAGCCAAAGATCCTTTGAAAGAGAAGGTATAGGTCAGTGAGGACCATTAGAGAGCAATGAGGATTAGTCATGTTTGTTTGATCAAGTTGATATATGTGAACATATAGGTCATTGGACCTAATAAGCCTAGAAGAGGTTAATTGTGTGAGTACGCTTAGTGGTTGGATTGAAGAGCTGAGCAGGTTGAGGAGTTTGTAAATGACCTATGGGCCATATTGTTAATGTTTTGATATAGTTTATTTAGGTTTTATAATTGTGTATGTGCTTATAAGTGACTATTAATCTAAAAGGATGTTTTGGATGCATTGCTTGTGTGTGAAAGTTTATGAGAGTGTAAAAGGGAAAGAGTAAAAATAAGAGAAGTCCATCATCAAGTGTAGAAGATATGAGATAAAGGTATCTGAGTGGGTGCTTGGTTACTTAGGGGGTTGGTTCCCCCTTATGGGATGGATGTCTCATTAAAATAAGGGATGGGTGTTCCTTGATCAATGGGTGTTGGTCTAAATATTGGATATTATTTTATAGGACTATAGTCCATCTTGAAGGCTTAAATGAGTTTTATTCTCCAAGAGGGTTTTCCACATATATGATGTGTTCATGTGACATATGATCTTATGTATGCTTTTTATGTATATTCTTTCATTTTTATGTTTCTTTATCAAGTTAATTCATGTTGAATGTTTAAGAGTTGGGAATTGAAATGGATTATCTAACATCACTTATTTACCACCTAGTGATTATACCTCCAACATAGAATTGCACTAAACTGACAAAACTTGGTAGTATCAAGTGGTTTTGTGAAGATATTTACCACTTCATCTATAAGACAAAACTGTATATTAATATCACTTAAGGACTTTTTCTCAAATAAAATGCACATGAATTTTAATATGTTTAGTTTTTCAATGTTCCATTAAATTTTTTGCCATAGCTATACAACTTTGAATATCACAATGAAGGATGGTACTATGATAAACATCTAAATGAAATTCTCCCAAAAAATTTCATAGCCACATGGCTTCTTTGGAAGCTTCCATATCACTTATGTACTCTAATTTAGTAGAAGAGATAGATATAGTAGGTTTATTCTTGCCACTCCAAGTGATAGCACTCACACCAAACTCAAATACATATCCAGAAGCAAATTTTTTATTTATAGTATCATCAGCATGTTCAACATCATAATAACCATATAATTTAGCATTATCAATAGAAGAATAAAATAAACTAAAATTAATTATTCTTTTGATATAATGAAGAATTAATTTAGCTATTTTTCAATGATCTAAATATGGATCCTACATAAATCTAAAAGCAACACCAATAACATATGAAATATATAGACTAGTAATGGTTGGATAAATCAAACTACTAATAAGCTATCTATAAAAATTAAGGTTAGTTTTTTTACATGCAGGTTTTGGATCAAGTTTAACACTAACTTCAATAGGAGTATAATAAGGTTTACAATCAATCATGTTAAACTTCAAAAGAATGCTATGATCATAATGAGATTGTGATACAATAATAGAATGCTTATTCTAAAATATATCCATTCCTAAAAAATGATGTAGATGTCTGAATCAGTCATTTCAAACATTTGACTTAATTTATTTTTATATTTATGAATTAAACTAGATATATCACTAGTAATCTACAAATCATCAACATATAATACAATTAGAATCAAATGGCTATTTTCAATTTTAACAAAGAGATCATTATTAGAGTAGTAATTAAAGAATCCCAATTCTTTGAAAAAAAAGTAATTTTAAAATACCAAGTTTGAGGAGATTGTTTTAAATCATATAAAGATTTTTTTAATCTTTCATACGTAATTTTCTCTATTAGGGTCAGTGAAACCTTTAGGTTAAGTCATGTAGACTTACTCTTCTAAATAATTATTTAGATATGCATTTTTGACATCTATTTGGTGTATAACCCAACCATTTTGAGCTGTAAGAGCAATAAGAAGTTTAATATCACTCATTTTTTCTATAGGATAAAATGTTTAAACATAGTTAATCATGGGTTTTTGAGTAAACCTGTGAGCGACTAATATAGATTTAAACTTATCAATTTTACCAATTGAATTATATTTGATCTTATAAAGCCACATATAACTAACAATATGTCTTCTAGGTAGAGGAGAGATAAGATACCAACTCTAATTTTTAATTAAAGCATTATATTTATCTTGCATAACAATATTCCATCTATCATCTTGAGTGGCTTCCTCAAATTTTTGAGGTTCATAATCATACATATTCATTAATATATGATAAGAATGTTGACTTCTAGTTAATGTATTAAGGTAATCAACATTAAAATATTGGATTAAGGATTCTACCCATTTAAATATTTTATATTGAACATAAAAATTAGGTGGTTCTTTAGAATCTAAGTTATCCAAAACTGGTCAACTTTCTCAAGGGCATCTATTTCATCATAAGGAGAAATATGAGATTCAAGTTCATCAACAGAAGAATAATGAGGAGGTTCCACAAAAGGCTCACAAAGGATTTTTTGAGAATAAGAACATTCTTATTCTCAATGATCTAATGTTTAGAAAGATCATACACTCTTAAACCTTTTGTATCGCCTATATAACTTACAAAAATGCAAGAATAGGAAGTGGGATCGAACTTCTTTCTTTTAACTTTAGGAATAAAGATAAAAGCAAAAATATAGAAGATCTTGAGATGAGCCATACTAGGTTTAATTTTAGTCCACATTTATAAATGGGTATAAATATTTAAATCTTTAATAGGGACTCTATTTATAATAATCACAATAGTATTCATGGCTTTGGCCCTTAAAAATTTAAAAATATCTATAGATTGCAATATTATTCTAACCATTTCTATGATGGAATGGATTTTTCTTTCAGCAATACCATTTTGTTGAGGGGATTAAGGAGTTGTTAATTCCCTTTAAATACCATAACTAATTAAAAAAAATCAAACTCTTTACTAACATATTCACCACCATTATCATTTCTTAATCTCTTAATATAAAAATCAAATGCATTTGCAACAGTAGCTTTAAATTCCTTGAATTTAGACAACACATCAGTTTGTTTTTTTTTTTTTTTTTTTTTTTTTTTTTTTTTTTTTTTTTTTTTAAGACTATATCATTCTAGTGTAATCATCAATAAAAATAATAGAATATAAAAAAACATTAAGATATATAAATTCAATAGGTCCTACAACTTCACTATGAATCAATTCTAAAGGATGAGAGAAATTTGCATCATGAATATTATGAAAGGAGTTAGTATGTTGTTTATCACATAAGTAACCTTCACAAGTTTTATGATGAGAATGGATAGAAGGAATTCCAAAAATAATATTATTTGTATACATATCATGTAAAATTATAAAATAAATATGTCCTAATCTGTCTTGCCAAAATTGAAATTCGTTCTTGCTATGTGATGAAAGAAAACATGCAGAAGAATGAGAGAAGATATATAAACCATTCTTTTGAACACCTTCAACAATCAAGGAACTAGATTTGCTTTATAATGGACCAATTATCTTAAATTAATCTTAAAATTAAATTATCATTTCTATGTTGAGAACAAGATAGCAAATTTTTTTTAAGCTTAGGTACATAAAAAATATAATTTATAGTAACATTTGAAAACTTTGTTTTTCTTTGTTTAGTTGTTTCTAAAATTGATTATCTCCTAATAAATTATTTTAGAGATATATCTAGAATCACACAAAATATCAAATAAGTATGTCATATGGTGTGATGCAATACTATCTAAAATCCACTCATTTTTATTTGAAGCAAATAAAGCAGCATATAAAACTATAACATTTTGAACCTGATTAGAGTTTTGATTCTTCTGCTTGTTTTGATTAGATTTCTTTTTTTTTTAATTTTTATAAGATTTATTGTTAATTATATCCTTATTTTTATAATAGGTTTCCATTCTATGACCAAATTTACCATAAAAATTACAATTTGCATTAAACTTAGGTTTATGATTCTTATTATCAAATTTGTTACTCTCATTTTTATTTTTAGCAAAATTAGGGTTAGATTTCTATTTTTTATTATTATCAAAAAAATTATTTAATTTAATAATTGATTGAGTGGCATTCTCTTTAGAATTAAAATTGATCATAACTTGATCTTCTTGAATCAAGAGAGCAGACAAGGTGGTAAGGTCAGGGATATCTTACTCAGTTTGATATTTAGAATTCAAAATTGAAATAAAATTTTTAATTTTTTCATGAATATTTAAATGAAAGATAAATTAAATAAATTTATCTTGAATCAAATTACAACTAAAAACATGTAACTGAGCTTTAATATTTTTAATTTTATCAAGAAAAATCATAACTTTCTCATCACCTTTCATGGGTGTAGTTCATAATTCAAGGATTAACTTAATAATATTTGAGAGATGAGTGCCCTTGTGCATGGATTCAAAGAGTTTTTAATCATCGATAGGAGACTCCTAATTACCGATGTGGAGAAGTAATTTAACCTTAACACTCTATAAGATCATGGATATAGCTTCTTTTGATTTCTATTAAAATGTATTGATAAGCTTAGGGGTGACATGTCATCTACAAATGTCTTTTTCAGTCTCAACGATAATAATCCATAGCTTACAGGACATAAGTTTATCTTTAACATGATTTTTCTAGATATTATAGTTGTTTTCATTAAGCATTTGAGATTTATCTAAGGAAAAATAAGGTGAAGCCATTGCTTCCCTTTAAATAGTATGGTAAGAAAATGCTTAAAATGAACCTTTTTAATGTGAATTTTAACTTAATTTGATGACAAAATAAATTTTAAAGTGTAAAAACATAATAATTATTCAATTTAATGCTAAACAAAGTAAAAATATTATGACAAAATAGGGTGTCACAAGTATCGTAAAAATACGCTCATATAAAACATTTTTAAAAATAACCTTTTTAATGAATTTTTATACTAAATTTATAAAACAAAGTGAATCACAAGTGAAACTATTCTTTAATTACATAATTTATATGCCAAATAATGAAAAATAACAATTTAAAATTGCATAAAATTATGTGTCAAAAGAGTCACACTCAAGAATGACCACCTAGACACTATTATTAAAAATAAAAATAAAAATTATGATAGGAGGTTTCAAAACATAAAATGGACCACGTATATGTCTCCAGGAGGTGGAAAAACTTAGAGATAATCTGGTTACATGACTATACTTATCAAAACATTCAATAGGTCAAAATTCAAACAAAGGTTAACAGGTCAACTAGTGTTTTAAATACATGAAAAAAAAATCATGCAAACCAAAAAATGGAATTTTAATTTTTTTTAATTTAAAAAATGATTTTATCAAGTCAAAAAAGATTGAATTTATGGGTTTTTTAACTTGGGACCTCCTTAGTTGTAATTTCTAGCAAAAAAAAACTCAACAACTCATCTAAATGTAGACATTCAAAAACTACACATGACAATTTCAGATGTTGAAGCACCTTGACCCTCATCTAGCCTTGAGTCTAATTGACTACCAAGTTAATTAAACTCTTTTTATAACTTGAACCTATCCCCCTAACCTAACACCTTTAACTAAGCCTTTTCATCCACCTCCTTTTAACTTAATTTCACCCATTTTCCTCTAGCTCCTTGACTGTTGATAGTCAGCCTAACCATAGATGGTTACCCTAACCATCATTGGTCAAGTTATCAAACCTACTTTAAAGCTAATTTCAGATATGTATGAGATAATCATGGCACAATTTATCAAATTCCCTTATGCATTGCTAACAAGATTTAAAGCATCATAATAGGTAACTTTATATTATATCTTCATTATCAACTTCTTCTTACATAATTAGTAACTTCATCCTATAAAAGGAGAGAAGTAGGAAGTGAAAAGGATCCACAAATCCATGTCCAAGCTATCAAATCTCTTAACACATGTATCCAGCATCCCTTTATTAAGCAATTAGAAGTAGTTAAGACTCAAACCTCTATCCAAATAACTTTTTAAGGCCAAAAGTATTGTCACTCTAACCAAATTGCTTTTATTATCTAGCAAGTTGCAGGTAACTTGGTACTGGTTTTTACATCTCATTTCATTTCCAAATACCCTAACCTGATCAAACACATTTTCTAACCTTATATTTTTTTCTAAATCTATATTCAAACCCCTACCTAATCATTTACCTAGTCTACCATTCCTTTTGTAAACATTTCTATAAATATACAAGTAACCACCAATGATTAGCCCAACTATCGATGCTCACCTCAACTATCATCAAATATCCAACCACTGACAGTTAGCCCAACCACCGATGGTTAACCAAACCATTGATGGTTACTATGATAAAAAATAATAGCAAGTTATTTTCACCCCCTTAACCTCAACCAAATCCTACTTTTTATGTTCTTACATATATACAAAACCTCCCTGAATTTGTTAACCCTGACTCCAACTATCTTAACATGAGTATTGACCCACTTTTGCTACATTTAGTCATTTTCTTTGAACAATAATTTTAATTTATTCTTCTTACATGCATTTACTTTCATTTTATTTAATGCAAGTATTCTTTCTTTTCATCTACATCAATTTAATTATTAAAAATAGTGGATTGGCAGCCTCCTAGCAAGCATATGCTTCTTGGATCTAGCTCATGCTAGGTAGTTCACTCAACTATTTTTCTAACAACCCTTTTTTATAATGTATTTTTTATTTATAATTTATTCCTTCCAATCCAAAGAGGAGTTATTATCATCATCTAGATTGCATGCATAATTTTACTAGGTATTTCTGTACACACCTCTTTTACTAGTTTCTTACTTGCTTTAAAATTAAAAAATGAGTATAAATTAAGAGAAATATTTTAGCATGCCTAGTGGGACCTATCATCCATTTTTATTCCTTTATTATATGCTCATTGAATGAAATATAAAATTTGTTTTTGGCTTAAAATAATTACTTTGCATACATTGATTTCTTGTTTGTTTAGTTCATCTAGTAACTTAAAGGCAAATTAATTAATCATAATTTTCACTCTTGTTATCACACATATCCAAATGACATAACCAATCAACATATCAAAACATACTTGAGACAAGGCCCAACTAAGATTTCATCACCTAGCAGTAAACCTTACCCTTTCTTGATAATCCTACTTGGAGGCCATTACCAAGGGGAGAACTAGCTTAGCTCTTTGATTGAGTATAAACTCAAAAATTAAATATATTTTGGCTAAGCACCTGATACCCTTATCATTGCAGTGTGTGAAGTGAGGGGGTAGGCCCCAATATCAAGCCACATACTAAAAATAAATATAGATTTCTCTCTTAAGCACCTAAATATAACCTAAAACCAACTTTATATTTCCTCTTTAGTACCTGATCTATAAGCCAAATTTCTTCTTCACACTTTCTAAGGCATAAGCCAAAAGAGATCTAAAAATAACCCTAATTTTAAACATACTTGTGGTGTATGTTTGAATTGATTTGAGTTCTTTTATTTTTCTTTCTCTTTTTTTGAGGTGTGAGGTTCAGCATTTTATCTCCTATTTCCTCTCATGGTCTTTACTAGACAACAGCTAAGGAATAAACACCCACCTTCTTCTTCTTCCTCCATGAAGTATACTTTTGATGTTGAGGGTTCCCCTCATTTTTTTCCCCCTCCTACCAGGCCTCTGATTGTTGCTGAGGATGATCAAGATTTTGTTGCCTTCCTCGATAACAACCCCATGGTTATTCAACATTACATAAACACCTTATCTAACTATAACCCTTTTGATTTGGTTCCTCCTACCAATCCACATTATGGTATTCCTCCCCATCTTCTAGTGGGTGCCACCTCAACCCAGCTCATGCTCACCCAAGCATCTTCTTCTTCCAATATCCCATCTACTACCATTCCCAAAACTCCATCCAACATCCCAACTAATAACCAAACACCTACTACCCCAATCAATACCTCCAACATTGAATCAACTTTACCTCTTGTCACCTATATTCCTTCTACCATGGGGGTATCTTCTACCTATATTTCTACCATTCCCCTTAGTTCAACCAACCTCAAAATTTCTACCCCGCTTCAAAATTTTGTACTTTCCATGCCTCAAACACTTCCACTTATTATCACTAGAGTTACCACCCACCAATAACCAACTAGCACTTTCATACCTCCAACCTAATTTACATCCATACCACCATCCACCAACCCAACCTTACTTCTAATCCAACCCAAATCATTCCCCCAACAAGTACCTATGACATCCTACCAATATGTTCCTAACTCATAAGGATATGGAGCACTTTCCATCCAACCATTTGTGCCAATCAACCCTTATGTGACACCATCCCAACCTCCTATAACCACATACCAATATGTGGATTATTCAGCACATTCTGCCACTTATCCATACATTATTGCTACCTAACCTCAATAAAGCTTACCACTTAATTATGCAACTTACTAACCTCAAATAGATTTGGTCAAGATGTTAATCAATAAAATGACCAATCTGGAGTCATTTATCTCTGGGTCTCATAACCTTTTATCCTATGATCAAATCTATAATGAACCTATCCATCCATCTGTTCCTATCCATGCTTATCATCCTCAATGGGAATTACCTAAGTTTTCCAAGTTCTAAAGTAAGGAGGACCCCCAAAAACATTTGAGATCATTTTAGCATTCTTGTTATTTGATCACATATGAGGATGCTCTCCTCCTTCGTCCCTACCCCATGTCTTTATCAGGACCAGCCCTTGACTAGTATAGTGCTCTCACCATGCACTCCATCTTTTGCTTCTCCCATCTGGCCCAAATATTTTTATAGCATTTCTCAGTAAATATATCTAAAAAGGTTTCTATTACTGACCTCTATTCTATTAGGTAATTTGATGATGAATAAATTACCAATTTTGTAGTTAGATGGAGAGGTCTCATCAAAAAACTTTCTTTATCCTTACCCAAACTTGAGTTGATTGAGATCTTCTCTCAAGGTTGTGCCAAACATATTGCCCCCACTCTTCAATTTCAAACTTTTAGAACATTTGATGAGGCATTCACCATGGCACGTAAACTTGAAAATTGAGCCATTGAAGAAGATAAATTCAAACTATGGAATAAGAATTATAGCTTTAAATCCAATGACCCTCCCTCCACCAAAACCAATAACCAATCCAACCATCCTAATACGAAGACAAAATGATCCACAAACTTAGTTTTCCTAAAAACTACCCCACCACCAACTATCAACCAACCCCATCAAATAAATTCCTCCAACCCTTCCTACCAACAAAAACAAAACTAAACCCGAGCTCCTCCAAAACAATATACCCCCATAGAAGAGTCTTATGCTTTAGTTTTGAATAAATTTATCAAGGCTAACGTCATCCAACTTCCACCTATCAAACCACCCCAACAATTTGATGTTTCTCACTCTATGCCTGGTTGTTAAAATGTACAATGAGAATGACCATTGTGCCTTTCACTGAGTTAAAGGACATGATGTTAGTAGGTGTAATACCTTCAAGAGTTTGGTCAAAAGCTTAATTGATAGTGGTTAACTTGATTGATAATCCTAATGTACCTCCTAATCAATCCCTCAACATATTTCATAAACCTTTTCCCAATCATGTTCCTTCTACCCATCACCATGACAACAAACCAAAATCATCTCACTCTCATGAGACACATACCATCAACATGATTATTAGTGAGCCCATTGTTGAGGAGACCACTACCACAACTAATTCTTCCTCCATTTTACTCATGGAAGTATTGGACTCACTATTCATTCCTTTAGATACCCAATTAAAGGAATCAACCACCCCTCTCTCTTTACTTGATGAGACCTTAGCTTTATTTAAATCTCCTTTGATGAAAACACCAAAGGAAACAACCTTTGCTTTAATCATTTCTTCTTCTTCCAGTCTACCCATTGAAGTGGTAGAACTGCCCTTCATTTATTTGGACATCTAAATAAAGGAAGTAACCATATCCATTCCTTCACTTGAGAACACTACACCTACCTCCCTAAGCATAGAACCATCCATTCCCTCTTTGGAAACCATCCCACAAGAGAAGGTTACCTCATCCACCCAACCACCAATTTTGGAACCTCCCATCAAGAACAAATATGAAGGAACCACTCCCTCTCCTCCATCTAAGGGCTTAATTTTTTAGACCAGTGACCAAAGAACCAAACCCATTTACAATCCCTTTTCTAGACTAGTCTAAAGTTTACAGTTCACTTCTCAACCCAACTTTGATAGAGACACCTTTTGGCATCGTCTTAGGCTCCCTTACAAAAACAAATCTAAAACATCAACCTCCCTTGCATCCACCCTTAAACCCATTATTCCCCCTCCATCAAACACCTCTTCTCCCAAAACCATAAGTGAACCATCCCAACCACCTTCCATTAACATTGACAAATCACCTGATGCCTCCCTTACCAAACTAGTCGAGAATCTAGGAATTCTTCCCAAACCTAGTTGTACTCACCCCTCTTTAAAGTTGGATTTAACACCCTCTAATCCACCAAATAAACCCCCAACTAAACCAATTAATAAGATATATTTACCTAAACCTCTAACTCAAACAAGAACCATACCACCTCCTTCCCACTTACCTTTTATTTTAGGACCCCATCCTTCTTTCATCCTATTTACCTAATCTTCTTCTAGTAAACCATCCCCCTTTTCTCTGTCTACAACTACCCCTACCAAACCATATAGTTATCTTTCATTCTTAACTAACCTATCTACCTCTACTTTTCCACGTATATCCAACCCCTCATCATCCAAATATTCCACTTTCAAATCATTTACCCCAAATCCAACCATAACTAAGAAATCCCAACCACCAACTAAAACCATTCCTCCACTTACAATTTCTAAGGTGAAAAATATGTCTAAGAAGGCTCCCATCCCTAAAATTATAAACCCATCACCTCCAACACCTTTGAATGAATCTTTTTCAACTATCCTAAAAAGGTTATTAAAAACTTCTTCCATTAGCTTACAACCTATCAAACCATTCTACCTTTCCAATACCAAACCCTTCTCATTCAATGATAACTTGATCTATACATATCATAGGGCACTTGGACATGACATGAAGAACTATAAAGCTCTCCAAGCACTTGTTCATATCCTATATGATGAGAATGATCTATTATTAGATGAGCCTCTCTTACCTTCATCACCAATCCAACCATCAACTCAATCTATCCAACATTTACCTACTCCCACCTCTCACCCAAGAGTGAGGGGGAGGAACCAAAGCAACCATCAAACCTAGAAAATCCCCCCATCAACACTATTTATATTGTTACTTGATATTAGGCCCAATAGAAGGATAAGGGAAAATCCAAAGTCTCCATTCCTTAGACATACCCTTCAACCCCACAACCTTCTAACCAAACCCAAACACCTACACCTTCACCTATGCCAGCACCAAAACCCAAATTGTCCATTTTAAGACCTTCTCCCTTTAACCCTTTTGAATCTATCTAGTGTATCATCTTGAAACAACTTCACCAAACACTGGTGAAAATGATCCTTTATAAACTAATCAAAACCTCACCCCACCATTATCAGGCACTGATAGAGGATGTACAATCTATAGAGGTTCAACTAGATGACCCTCAACCTCTTACATATTTTATTGGAGCCCTCCAAGTTTATTCCTTTATCACCTTTCAAGATTTTAAAATACCTCCTATTCATCTTGAGGATTTTGATCCTCCCCTCTTTATTATGGAATATATCAATCAAACCCTTATCAAAAGGGTAATGATTGATGGAACAGCTAGCATCAATATCATCTCCCCCATGCTTATGACCAACTTCAGCTGCCTAAGAACATCATGTTAGAAAGTATAATTATCCTTCACTCCTTTAATGATACCATGGTCACTACCTTGGGAACAGTTGTCCTCTATATCCACTTGTGACCTCATATTATTCCTAAACTATTTTATGTTATAAAAGGCAAGTTCCAATACAATGTGTTACTTGAGCACCCTTGGATCCATGTTATGAGTTATGTCCCTTCTACCTTACATCGATGTGTCAAATTTAAACATGAAGGTTAAGTTGTTACCATCAAAGCTAACCCTAGTCCTTTTGCCTCTTAAAATATGACATATCAGCCTAACAATGTTCTTATTCCTCCCTCATTTACCTCACCATCAACCACTAACAACACTACCTCATTACCAGCCATAACCCATATCACTCCTACCCAAAATAGTGATGAATCTTCAACTAGATCATCTATCCCTTCTTCCCAAATTTGTATAGAGGACCCCTTAGAATCCACATTCTAACATCTCTCCCATTGGGAGTATTATCTTTTAGCCTTGGATACTTTTCCTACTCCACAAGAGTATGGGAACCTCAAACATGACCCTTTCTATGATCCAAACATAAAAACCATCATCCATTTTGGGCTCCCCAACAACCAAAAAAATTTCATCTATGGGGAACTTGATCAATGACTTCCCACTTCTACCACTACCTCGTCCATCTGACCATTCACCTCTGACTTCTCTTATCTCAAAAAAATAGTGTTTGCCAAAGATTACCTTTATAAGTGTGATTGGAAGGGTTTTATCCTTGGCCTTTATGAATAGGGACCTCATGAGCTACCCATAATCAAAACCCAAAAACCTCATAAGTTATTTTGCCTTGGGTTTGTACCACCAAAATAACCCACCTCACCAAAACTCATCACCACCATTGATGAGAATGTTCCATCCTCACCAATCCCATCTCCCTCAAATATTGAAGACTTAGATATCATCTCATCTAACTTTTTTTTAATCAATATTGTTAGTTTTAGTCTCTTGACCTATCAAAAATATGGCCAAACTAAAACACTTCCTCTCATACATCCTAAAATGATAGAGCAAGATTCTCCTATAATCAACACCATCCAACATTAGGATGATGATTCCATTCTCACCTACCTTGGTATGGGGGGTTATTCTATCCATAAATCCCTTCCTCTTGAGAACCAAACCATGCTAAATAAATCCACTATCAATGTCAACTTGGGCACTCAAGATAACCCTTGTATCATCAAAATCAGCCAAGCCTTAAATTTTATGAAGCAATAATATTACCCTTCTTTCCTTCATGATTGTAACATAGTGTTTGCTTAGTCTTATCAAGATATGACTAGAATTGACCCATTTATTTCCTTCCACAACATTATCACCCATCCTAAGGTTAAGCCAATTCGGCAAAAACTTCATAGGATGCATCCTCATTTAGCCCTTCTTGTATAATAATAACTTCAACATCTTTTATCCATCAACTTCATTTATCCCATCGACTATCCATAATGGGTTTCTAAAACTATCCCCATCACCAAGCCCATAAGGGGATTTTGCCTCTACATCAACTTTCATGACCTCAACCTCACCTTCCCAAAGGATGACTTTCCTTTGTCAAACATCAACCAATTTGTTGATCTTACAGCTGGCCATGAAATGTTATCTCTCATGGCTGGTTTCTTGGGATATAATCAGATCTTGATTTCCCCCAATGATCATCATAAAATTTCTTTTATCACCCCATGGGGAACCTTCGATTACAGGGCCATGCTTTTTGGTCTAAAAAATGTTGGAGCAACCTATCAGTGTGTCATGATGTACATTTTTAATGATCTCATCCATAAAATTTTAGAGGACTATGTGGATGATCTCCTTGGTAAATTCAAACATCACAAAGATCACCTAATTGTTCTTGCAATCATCTTTGATTGACTAATCCATTATCATGTCAGGCTCAACCCCAAGAAATGTATTTTTGGGGTCTTATCAGGGAAACTTCTTGGCTTTATCATCTCTCTTCAAGGAATCAAAATAAACCCCACCAAAGTCAAAGTAATTTTGGAGATGCCTCCTCCTCCTACCCTTAAGCAACTTTGCAACCTATATGGGAAGCTCCAATCCATCCACCACTTCATCTCTCAGTTATTAGATAGATGTCAACCCTTTCACCATCTCCTCAAGAAAGAGACCTCTTTTAAGTGGACCAAGGACTATCAACAAGCCTTTGATTAAATCAAGGAGTACCTTCTCTCTCCACCTATCCTCATCTCTCCTAGGGAAGACCAACCCTTCTACCTTTATATTTCCACCATAGACCATTCCTTAAGGGCAATGCTCACTCATTGTGATGAATAAAACAAATAGAAAGTCATCTACTACATTAGCCACACCCTTATAGAATATGAGACTCAGTATACCCATCTCAAGAAACTTTGCCTCACCTTAGCCGTTATGGCCTCTAAACTCTATCACTACCTTCTTAATCATAAAACCTATGTCATCACTAACACTGACCCACTCAAGTACATGCACTCTAAACCATACCAAAACCAATGTATGTCTAAGTGGCTCATGATCCTAGCTGATTTTGATCTTGAGTTCTTTCAACAAAAATCTATTAAGGGGCAAGTCATCACCAACCAATTAGCTGAAGCTCCTCTACTAGACAATCAACCACTTCCATTGGCATTTCCAAATGAGTCCATCACAACTCTTTCTAAGGAGGAACCCACCTACCAAATGACCATGTTTTTTGATGGCTCCAAATGCCAACATGGTGTGGGTGTTAGTGTTATTCTCATTTCCCTTACTGGTGAACCTCTTCCCCTTTCCTTTAAAATTGACTTTGAATGAACTAACAATGTGGTTGAGTATGAAGCCCTATTTAAAGGTCTCCAAACCACTCTAGCCCTAGGATTTTAAACCATCAGTGTCTTTGGTGACTCCCAACTAGTCATCAACTAGGTCAATGGATACAATCAATGTAAAAATGATGTCCTATTGAAGTAAAAATAACTCATAGATGTACTCTTAACATCATTTGATCATTACCTTAACCAATTAGTTCCTAGATTTACCAATAAGTTTGTGAAAACAATGGCTTCCCTTGCTTCCCAAATCCTATCTCAACCTATTGAATCTAAACTATTTGTCACAATTCACCAATTTATCACACCCTCATATATTATTTTTGACTTTTTCACCATTTGTAGTGTGGAAGCATCTCCTTTTGACATTTGGTATGACCAAAATTTTAACTACCTTAACCTCGACATTGTTCCTCCTAAGCTTTCAAGGAATGCTTAAAGAGCCTTTGTTTAGAGTACCTCTCATTACACCATGCTAGGGGAAATCCTTTATAAACATGGTTTTGATGGCCTCCTTCTTCATTGTCTATGTATTCATGAAGCTTCCCACGCTATCAAGGAAACACATGACATAATCTGTGGGGGACACTTTAGTGGTCTAGCTATCATTAAACGTATCCTTCACCTTGGATACTATTGGCCCACCCTTTATCCAGATTATTGTGATTATGTAAAGAAGTGTGTCAAATGTCAATAGCATGTTACTTTACATCACGCACCTACCCATGGCCTTTGAATATCCAAAGACTATTGGCCCTTCTCACAATGAGGTCTCGATCTTATTGGAGAAAGTAATACTCATTCTTCACAATGATACCAATCTATCATTACAACTACCAAATATTTCACCAAGTGGGTGAAATCCATCCCTCTTATCTTAACCAAAGTATAAAAGATCATCAATTTCATCAATCACCATATCATCTATTGCTTCAGTTTCCCCCATAAGATCATCACTAACAATGGCAAATATTTTTAAAATAAGAAAGTCCAAGGTCTTTGTGATGATTTTATTATCAAGTTAATCATTTCCTCTCCCTATCATCCATAATCAAATGGATAGGTGGAAGCCTCTAACAAAAATCTCAATAAAATGTTAACCAAAGTAGTCAGTGTTTCAAGTCAGGATTATCACCTATGCATCCCTTTCACCTTATGGGCTCATCACACTAGAATTAGAACCTCTATGGGTGCTACCCCTTTCTCTCTTGTCTTTGGGGTAGAGGCAGTCTTTCCTATCAAATTATAGATACCCTCTATTTGTATATATTTACATGAGATCCTTTTTAAGAGCAATTTTTGTTAGGAGCATCTCACCCATCTTGAACTCCTTGATGAAAATCACCTTGTAAAACTTAATCATCTTTGTTTCTATCAAGAATGAATCAAGCATGCCTACAAAAAACACCTAAAAGAGTGAGAGTTCAATATCATAGATCTCTTCCTTAAGGAAAACCAACATGTAACTAATATGGAGAAAATTAAAAAAGGCAAGTTTGATTTCAATTAGCTTGGGCCCTACATAATAACCCATAAGTATGGATTAAGAGCTTATCGTTTATTTTATCTCAAAGGCAAACTAGAACATGAGCCTCTCAATGCTTCACATTCATGTCCTTTATATTTTTAAAACAAGCATCTAACTCACCTTTGTGTCTAACTTAAGCTCATCCCTTGATTTATGAGATTTTCACCTCCACCTATCTATCCCTATTTTTCTTAGAGATAACTAATTACAACATAAGACCATGTGATTATCTGTCATAGTGATAGCCTAATCCTAAGCATTGATACCATGGCTCTACCCATGACATGGTTATCATGGATATTTTTCATCTCTAACCAGATGGAATCTCATTATTAGTTATCTCTCAAACCACTTCCCCTCATCAACCTTTTGTGATAAGAGTCTTGCCTCCATAAAGATAGATCTCTAAACCTAAATATACTTGTCCATGTTAAAAACTAAAATTCAAAATTAAATTATGATACCAAAATATCACTTGGGTCCATATTTCTAGCATTGGAGACTGCTCCCTTGAAGGACAACTTCTGAATAACTAAATTTCTTAAAGATAGACTGCTCCCTTGAAGGGCATATATAAAAATCTAACTTTATACCACTTCCTTGAAGGATGGCTAAGTTAAGTTTGTTAAAAATAAACATTTGAAGCTTCCTGCATTGATCAACTTCATTAATTTATCAAAGCAAAAAAAGCAACCAACAACCCTATGTCCAAATCAAAGAAATTAAGCTATAATTAGCTTTTACATATGGCATTAGTAGACTTACCACATCTATCAGTCTACATAATTATATTAAGGGTTGGAATTGTCTATTATAGTTCTTTGGTCACCTATAAAAGGGGCAATCTAACCCACATCAGGTTACCACATCACCTATTTCCCCTTAACCCATCTACCTATCACCTACTTTCCCTTCTTAAACTCTCTAAAAAAGGGGGACAATGAGATTACTTAACACAAAGTGATCATGCTACCTTATTTTTAAATTAGATCATTCTCATGAAAATCATTTGAAAGGCTTATTTTCATTCAGTCAATCCATCTTCAATTTTGTTCAGCCCTAACCAATGAACACATCATGACTTTTTCCCTACCCTCTATTCATTAGTTCATGTAGACATCGGTCTCATAATTCTACTCTCTTTTCCACATTTAGTGTGTTATCTAAACCCACTTTATGTGTCTTCATTATATCTCAATATCACATATCATATCTAAATAGTCAACATATTTTCATCCCAACATTAATCCATTAATTCATATCATATCCCAACATTCAAAACACTAATCTAAAACACTAATCCATATACATCACAACATTATGAACCATAACCTATCTATGCACCTAAACATCAATCACATCATCACTCATATCATAAACAATGTCATCCAAAACCATGACCCAAACCATCCTATCCATGATCATGAAGATAAACAAACACATCATCCATAATATAATCACCAAAAACTATCAATATATCAAATCACAAGCACATGTTCATTCCCTCATCTCATCATCACATAAATAATCCATAATATTTAACATCATATCTATCAAAACACAAAACAAACCATATTATCCATTAACATGTCATCATATGCCTACACTAAAAATCCACATATCACCTTATAGATCATGAGCATCCTACCATTTTCTCATATCAAAACATGAACTATGCACATTCATAAACATCAAAACTAGTTAACCATAAATAAACCATAATCAACACCATAAATCACATATCCATAATCCCATCTACAAACCACATCATATCAATAAATCACATAAACAATGTCATCTTCCATTTACCATATACAATATAAACATTATCCATAAGTCACATCATATCTACCAAATAAAAACCATGTCACATCTATAAATTATGCCACCATTTTCTTTAACTTGATCATATATATATCATCTATGCCATCATCTATCACATATATATAATAATATCATAAAAAACATCATTATATGATAATAATCAAAACCATCCGTGATCATATATATCTTATCCATCAATAAACAATGCATAACATCTATGAATGTCATCACATGCCTAAGCTAATAGTCCATAAGCATGAAATATGTCATCCATAACTCATCACCATAACCACATAATGAACATAATCATCATCTATATCATCATGAACATCATACAACATAATCATCATAAACATCATAAGCAAATTCATACATGTCCATGAAGTATACATCATAATACAAGACATACATGGAATAATATATCAATAACTCTCTCTAATATATACATCTCCTATCATCAACACGTAGGCCAATATCCAAATCAAAAACATATACATCTAATAATATCTCATATTAGGCCCCTAGGGCACCCTTACCATGGCCCCATCTATGCTTGTACCTACACCTATACCTACACTACCATCTAGAGGTGGTCCCCCTGATCTCCCTACCTAACCCATTATAATGGCCCACTATCCCAGAGTAGTTATAGATGGAACACCTACTAAGCTAGCCCTATACTCTTCATACCTAATCTCTAGTGGTAGCTATGCCATCACTATTACCTTATAATATCTCAATTCCTTAATGGTAGCTAAATATTATGTCATATGAATCATATTTGGTCTTCTTGTGGGTGCCCCTACTAGTGTTATCACCACTGCTATCCTCTACCTCAGTGAATCTCTCTCTTATTTCACTAACCCAAGAGAGATCCTCCCCTAATCTCACTCCCCAATTAAGGTGGCCACCTGACCCTGTAAGGTGATAATCTGACCCTATAAAGTGGCCACCTATCCTTGTAACCTAGTAATTTGGTCCTATGCTACTACTAGTTTTACTACTACCTATCCATCTTATGTTGATGCCCCATTAGGATCCACATTCATGGGCTATTAACCCCTATCACCCCATCCAAAATTGGTCATTACATATCAATCCTGGTACCACACTACATAACCATCCACAATACGTACATCATGATTCATAGCTCTCACTGATAGCTTCTTGTGGTCTAGAACAATGTCATGTGGCTATGGCTTTGGGAATAATAACTATACATCCTCTCTCATGTATCTTGAGAAATCTAGTAGAATACCCTACATAAGGCCAAACTATCTCTAAACTCGATCAAATAGGATAAGCTCAGTCTCACCATCTTATCTCCCATATATCCAGCACCAATTTTGTAGTGATAGTGTGTGGTAGCTATACCCTACCCACCTTGGCCAACTCATAGATGTCCTTCACACTATGTCCTATGACCAAACCCTCGAAAGCATCTCTAAACCAATCTATGTCTCTGGTACCACAACCATCCCCAATTAATGTACAATCTCCTCTCCATCTCATGAAACCCACTCTATAGTCTATCAAATCATACCCACATCCCATGGTAGTCCCAAAGGTCTCAAAACTCATATATGCTCATACACCAACAATGGATCACAAACCCCACACTAATCCCATACTACCTATGTGCTTGAAAGGCCCAGATCTCCTTATAGATATACACTGATAACATGGGTGGGGACCCAACCAAACATAGTCCTCCCCAACAGCTTCTCCACTAGTACTCATAAAAGCAGATAAGGTAATCAATCACTACTCAAATTTGGTAGTGAAAAGCAAGACACCCCCATCATCATGATGATAAGTAAGCATCTATCCCTTAGAGCCCTTTGGTAAAGTGGCCCATAACAAACACCACCTGCATGACACCTAACTTAGACCCGCTCCATTCCATAAATTAGGTCCATGTGGTAGTCCCACTCCTCACACTTGATATGATAGATTGGCTCCCCCCAAATGGGAATCTATGTAATCTACTGAATATCCTCTAATATGATAGTCATCTCTCTCATCAGTAGCAAAAATGTGTTTGTGGTTGGATCCCATCTCTCAATAAGTGCCACAATTATTATAGCATCCCATGGTAGGTGTTGGTAATGTCTCATGGCCCCTATCCCAACCTCCTCCATGTGTCTCCACTCATCATCAGTCATCACATCTCAGACCTTAGTGAATATCTTAAGGACTCAGTCCCTCATCTAGATCTGCTCATGGGCCTATAAAACATCATAATTAGCATGCCTACTTAGTTTTCCACATCAAGATAAGTACTGACGTACACCTACCTTTTTCAACTTATTAAAAACCACACCCATCATATCTACCCTCTTACCTCTCACACTCAACCAATGCTATACTTTTATCCGACAGCAACCCTAACAAATCATTTTGAATTCCTAGACATTTATGTTAGATAAACTCTACCCACTGACCCCTCATCTTATCTAAACCTTTTTTCACTACCACTATAAAACATCTCTTCAATTGTTTACCCACTTTAACACCTTTTATGAACTTTCAACACTTCTTTCAAATTAACCTTCATCCCACTTTTAAAATTCATACACACTTTGCAACACTTTACCAAACCATTTAACCCATTTCCAAACATTTTACCAACATTTTCATACTTACCACATACATTTCAATATTATTTTACTTTACCAACAAAAATGATTTCAAATACTTTTGAATAGTAACCACCTTCTCATAATTAACATAATTCTTCAAACACTTTAAACACTTCCAAATCTAACAATTTCCACAAAATCAACACCTTAAACAAATTCATCAACTTTCCCTTTTACAAACAATTTAAAAATAAAAACTTTAAAAACACTTTAAAACATTTTACAACACCTTTTTTGAACACACACTACCTGAACCCTTTGACCACTTATGGTTCATAGAACTGTCAATGGTCCCTCTAGATCCTTTTACCCCCAACGCTCGACCACTAGTGGTTGAGTTGAACCATTGATAGTCACTGTGTGTGACTATTAGCAATGAAACTTGAACCCTAGACCTCTCAAAACCTCCAAAAAATACCTATACTCTAAAATGAACTTACCTATAGCTAATCTACATACTATTTCCAACCCAACGAACCCTTCTTATCTCCCTTACACCTACTTATTCAATCCATTTCAACCAAAATGTAAATTAGGGTAAACCCCCTAAAACTTACCCAAACTAATTCATAATCATTATCGAATTCAATTGAATCTACTCAATATAACTCCTAAGCAAATTCCATCCACTACATATCAAATTCAAAACATACCTTACCTCATTTTATGATCATTGATGTGGTTGGATCCCCCATCTCATCACTTAATCATGCCCTCATCCACCCTCCATCAAATTAACACTCGATCAACCCCATACATGAAATCAACCACTCATAATTCTCCACCTCAACACACTCAACACCAAATGACAAAATGCACAAACTCATGAGTACCAATCACCAAGGTTACAAATTCAAATGGTAAAAATGATTTTCAATTTTAAATTTGTGTATCTCAGCTTTTAGTGTTTTTCCTGACCATCAACGGTCTGGTGACCTTTGATGGTTGACCTAGGGAAACCCCCTAACCATCGATGGTCAAGGTATCCAAACTTTTATAAAGCACCCTACCTAAGTGTTAAACTTTTGGGAGATCACCTAATCCCTACGTTAACTAGACCTATCACTCTCAGAGCATACCCTTCTCTGACAACCCATTTGACCACACCCACCTTGACATTGGCTATTTTGACAAAACTATTTGCATGTTTTTTGATGACCCTACTTGGTTATTTTTATCATACCGACCAACCTTTCCATGTTGAAATTTTGCAATTCACACCACCTCATGCATGACTTGACCATTTTGGATTTTCAAGGGATCACTTCCTACCATAGATGTCTATGATAAACATTGACCCTATCTAGTGAACTTGATAGGAATGACCCGATCAGCTATGACCAACAATGTGGATCGGTTACCCCTATCATAAATCCCTCTATAACTAACCTTATTTTTACCAACATTGGTAACTTTAGTCTTTACATGATTTTGACTATCACACTTAGTCACATTTTTTATGTATGTTTGCATTTCAAATGTCTAACTCTTTATGTCACTCACCTCATGACTCACCATTTAATGATTATCAAACCCCAACCCACTTTCATTTTCACTTCATCAACTCTTAGTTTGAGGGGGAACGCCTCCTTCCATACTTGGGTTAATCAAACCATGACCAATAATCTATTCATTTTTGTTTTTCCTCTTGTTAAATCAAAGGCACATAACAAAAAAGATCAAAATGTAAACACTCAAAAACTACACATGATATTTTTAGATGTCAAAGCACCTTGACCCTCATCTGACCTTGAGTCTAGTTAACCACCAAGTTAACTAAACTCATTTGCTAACTTGAACCTATTAAACCCCTAACCTAACACCTTTAACTAAACCATTTAATCCACCTCCTTTTAACTTACTTTCACCCATTTTCCTCTAGCTCCTCAACTGTTGATGGTCAACCTAACCATCGACAGTCAAGTCATCAAACCTACTTTAAAGTCAATTCTAGCTATGTACGAGATAAACATGGCACAATTTCACAACTTCCCTTATTCAATGATAACAAGATTCAAAAAATCATAAAGGGTAATTTTATCTTCCATCTTGATTAGCAACTTCCTCCTACACAATTAGTAACTTCATCCTATAAAAGGAGAGAAGTAAGAAGTGAAAAATATCCAAAAATCCACAAATTCATGTCTAGGCTATCAAATCTTGCACAATTATCCAACATCCCTTCAGCAAGCAAGTAGTAGTAGTAGAGACTTGAACGTCTATCCAAATCACTTTTAAAGTCCAAAATTATTGTCACTTTGGCCAAATTATTTCTACTATCTAGCAAGTTATAGGTAACTTGGTACTAGTTTCTTCATTTCATTCATTTCTAAATACCCTGACCTGATCAAATTCATTTTCTAGCCTTCTATTTCTGACCAAATCCATATTAAAACCCCTACCTAATCATTTACCTAGTCTACCATTCATTTTCTAAACATTCTTAGAAATACATAGGTAACCACTGATGGTTAGCCCAACCATCGATGGTCACCCAAATCGTTGACAATTACCTAACTACCGAAAGTCAGCCTAACCACCAATGGTTCACCCAACCATTGATAGTTAATGTGGTAGAAAATAATAGCAAGTTATTTTCACCCCCTTAACCCCAATCAATCCTACTTTATATGTTCTTACCTATTCATAAAACCTCCCTATATTTTTTGAACTTGACCCCAACTATCTTAACATAAGTACTGACCCATTTTTACTACATTTAGTCATTTTCTTTTAACAAGCATTTTACTTTCTTATCATTTCATATGTTTAATTTCATGTTATTGAATTCAAGTATTCTTTGTTTTCATCTACATCAACTTAATTGTTAAAAATAGTAGATTGACAACATTCTAACAAACATACACTTCTTGGATCTAGCTCATGCTAGGTAGCCCACTCAACTATTTTTCTAACAACCCCTTTTTCTAGTGTTTTTCTTATCTACAAGTTATTCCTTCTAGTGCAAAGAGGATTTCCCATCATCATTTGGATTGTGCATGTAATTTTACTAGGTATTACTTTACACACCACTTTTAATAGTTTGTTACTTGCTTCCAAAATAAGAAATAAGTAGAAATTAAGAGAAACACTAAGAGCTCACTTAAGATTTTATATACACTAATCTATATTTGAATTTTTTTATCTTATAAGACACAATAGGAGGCCCAATCTCCTAAAAAGGTAAAACCAAAAATCTCTCAAAAGATTCAAAGCTTGAAAGCTCAAAAAATTAGATAGAAAATTAATGTTTACCATAAGGAAACACTAATAAAAAAACTAGGAACCCTAAAAAAAAGATAAGGAAACTAATCAAAAATACCTCTTTCAAAAGACTAACCTAGACTTCAAATATTTCCTTAATTTATTTTTATCTATCTACTCCTGGTAGAGAGTAAGGATTCCATAGTCCAATGAGTGCCATCATTGATGGCATTCAATCCATCCAATCGTAATCTTTCCACTTCCATTTTCCTACCTCTTTTCCCTTTCTTTCCAAAATTTTGATTCTTCAGAGAACTAGGTCATTTTTGTATTGAAATATTTTCCTTACTTGCTATATCTTCTTCTTCATCATCCTAATCTACCACTTCCTCATAAGTTGGATCTAGCTGCTAAAATTTTTTTTGTTGAGAAAGACTCATTATCTTTAACCTTTGTCTCCTTATCTTCAATCATTGTCCCAACATTATACAAAGACTTACTTGCTACAACTTTGGCAAAGGAAGGTTGTTTTGTTTCAAAATTAAAAAGCTTTCTCTATTGATCTAACCTCAATAGCCTGAGCACTATTCTAGACTTGATTAACAGAGAGAGAAGGGTTCTCAATAGAAACTAATTTTATAGGGATAATCAGACTATGAACTAATTATTTATTTGGAAAACCAATTTTCTTGACCCATTTCTTCATGACTGTATCTTGAGAGCCTTTAACACCTTTTTTAGGGAAAGAATTAATTTTATGACCCGTCTGATTATAATAGAAACACTTAAAAGGAAGACCTTCAAAATTAACAAACTGGGTCTAGCTTCCTGAGGAATAATAAATCTTAATAGAATGGTGAATGGGTTTGGATAAATCCATCATTACACACACTCTTGCATAGTTAAGATTTTTTGGGATGGATTCATCAGTTTTCACATAATCTCCCAATTTGCTAACTAGCTATTGAAAAATACCTAGATCATGTAAGACTAAAGGAAGATTATATAGTCTCACCCAAACTAGTGATAGAGAGATAACCATTACTATTGTATCAAATAAAGGGGCCTAGGGGAAAAAATAAATTCCCTTCTTTCTAATAAACCATAGCCTATTAGTCCAAACAAAATCTTTATCTTCCACAGAATGAAACAATAGTAAAAAGAAGCCATTTGATAACATTGATAGGGAGGGGAATTTTAAGGAAGGCTAAATGCCTTATGACCATTGGATAATATCTTCTTGAGAAGGAAATTTTCCTATACATATACCAATTAAATCCTTCTTCCCCTTATCTAGAATTATTGTTAAAATATTTGAGTTTTTAAGTTCCAGAGTTTGGGGTTTATCAGAAAAGAGTAGTAGAATATCACCAATGAAGGCCATTTCCTAGTTTCCTTTTTGCAACTCATTTGCTTCTTCAAAACCCTTGGATCCATCCCCTAATTCTCTTTCTTCTACCACTACCTTTACTGGAGAAATCTGACTTCTAGATTGAAGAATAGGATTGGAATCTAGATCTTCTTTGAGAATTAATTCTTTGCTAAATTATTCACATGAATGGAAAGGGTTGGTTATATTTTTGCATTTAGAAAACACCAGCTTCATGGTATAAACCTTAACCTATCCTTATAAACATTGAGTGATCCACTAAAAAGGTAGGGCTTCTCCACTTTCCCAACCACTAACCTCATCCAAATTTCCATGCCCTAAAACTTTTCCAAACTTCTTTAAGATATCTTTCCCAAAAACTGATTTGGGACTAAAAATATTATTTTTGATTTGATCAAATTTGAAATTCTATAGATCACTTCTTGGTGATTTATCCCCCACACCCATCCCCTCCCCTAATACTACTCCTTATACCTATATTGATACCATTTATCCTTCCCATTAACCTTTACCATTTGACTATACTATAGAATCCTCCTCCAAAACATAGCCTTTGTTTGTTGCTTGCATTGAGAAATTGAAAATTTCCACCACCACTACCACCACCGGTTCTTGATCCTATACTACCTTTGTTTATGATGCCTACCTCTGTGCATCCTTAGTTGTTAACGCTTGCTTCCTACCTAATGAAACCCTATCCACATTCGTTCATCAAATTTCCACATTAGATTATTTAAATTTTGATAAATAAATTTTTATGTATATATATATATATATATATATATATATATATATATATATATATATATATATATATATATATATATTATGTGCATGTAAATAACACAAGTGAAAAAAAATTAAGTTCTTAGTAATTCTTTTTTCGAAGGTGCGACCTAGGGTTTGGAAAAAAGAATTTAATAAATACTTTATTTTTTAAATAATTTTCTAAAACTATATGAATTTAAAAATATACTTTTAGTTTCATAATGTCACTTTTATAGGTGAATAAATTCTCATTAAAAATTGAATAGTCCTTAAGAGACCTCCAAAATTTGCCAATCCTCCTGATTTTTCTTACTGAAGATGAAGGAAACTATAAAAATGAATTTTGGCTGAGAATTAAATTTTCCCAAACTCTAAGGGTGCATAATGGCATCCCATTGGCTGAAATAAAAAATTGCAAATGCTTGGAGACTCCTTCTCAAGGGATAAAATTTTGTAATGGGTCTTAAAACTCCAAAACTAAGTAGTTAGAAGTTTTAAAACTAATTTTTTTATGAACTAGATTTTTAAAAAATTATAATGCCATAGGGTCATATATCAACAAAAATTGTGTTTTATGATAGAAGAGTCTTCAAAAAATAATTAATTTAACTTGATCTAAGAGATCTGAATTGCTTGCTAACCATCTATACACCCCCTTGTTCTCATTCCATGAAAGAATTTATGTATAGATGTATGAAGCAATACACATAGGTACAAGATCTAGGAGAAAGATTGATTGTAAAACATAATAAAATCATAGATAAATTTACACATAACACAATTATTTTAAGTGGGAAAACCTCCAAGATGTGAAAAACCCACAAGTGATATTCAATGATTGAGAAATAATAATAACCTCAATATAAATTCTTCTACCTTCTCACTTATTCATAGAGTGGCCTTCACAAAACCCATAGTTTGAATATGAAAAAATAATTTCATATTCGAATCATTTCACAATAGGGGTAAAACCCTATTTATAGTAAAAATAATGGGTCCATCCATCCCGATAAAGTCATTTAATTAAATTTTGGTAACTCATTATATAATTATAAATTTATTATTTATTTTCATGATGTTTCCACCTCGTGTTAATAAATATTATATTTTTATTATTTAGTAACTTTACCAAGGCTAAGGGTCAATAAGCCCACTTAGGATTAAATGCTCTAACATAATCTCCCCAATGGAACTCTAAACATGGCCACTAAACCACAAATGACCATATCAGTTAGATAAATGTCATGCTCCATGTTAATACTAGACCCATTGTTAACCATGACACTCTGAATAGGATGATGATCAATGTAGGTTCATATAAAGAGTGCATATAAATCTGAATCATCATTGACAATCTCCTCCTTTGAGAAAGTGATGAGAGGTCTAACTATCACTGTAGTATGATATACAACAAGGATATTATTTAGGGGGTTTTTGTCCTCTATAGTAGTATGTCAGTGGTGGATGTGTTTGATATGTATAGTGAACACTTGAAGTGCCTCTTACCTCATTAGTTGTATGTTTTGGAAATAGATCCAAAAATATTTTCATTTCATTAGCTTCCATTGGTTGAACTTTAGGTCCCTTTGTAGGTGTGCCCACATCAATGATATTGGCCTCTATTAAATCATCTATATTATGTCTCAAACTAATACATCTATTTGTATTATGCCCTGGTGCCCTGTGATAATCATAGAATGCATTGGAATCATAGTTCTTTAGAAGAGGCCTAGTCATATCAACCTCTTTGATGGTAGGGAGAGATCTGATATTTCATTCCAAGTTCTATTTTAAAACACATGCCTATGATTCTAGAATATTTGTGAAAAAAATCCATAGAGGATTTGATAAAACTATGCAATGAGGTGGCTCTGAAGTTGTGTTAACTGTGGCCTTTTGATCATTCTTATTTTTAGTGGGCCTTAATTTGTATGGAGGCTTATTATAACTCTTATTAGTTGAATTTGATCTAGTTGTGTACTTTAATTTTCCCATAGAGAGGAGCTTGACTTCCCTTTATTTTAATGTATGGCCTAAATCTATGAATGTTGGAAACTTATTGAATAATATAGCTTCATGCAATGTTGTTAGTAAAATGTATTTGAATATGTCTTGGAGTTATCTATCTACCATGGGGATATTCATCTTTACCAATATAGTTTTCTATAGCAAGACACATTCTGTTATAGGCTCATTAAATTTTTGCTTAAGTTGATCCACTTTAACATATGAAACCTTATCACTGATGTTGATTGAAAAGTGTGTCAAAACATATATACTAATGGATTAAATGTTGTGATGGACTGATTTAGAAGATCATAGAATCACTATAAGGCATAGTATTTTAGATTATGTGATAATAACTTGGTCAAGAGCCAATCATTGGACACATAGTCCAAACATGCTACGAGAAAACCTCGTAGATGATGTTTTAGGTCACCCTTACCATCATATAAAGTAAGCTTAAGTGCCAAAAATCTAGATGGAAAATGAGTTGCTGCTATGTGATGTGTCAAATGTGTATGTAAAAGAACATGAGAATCCAAGGTATGGGATGGCCTAATATCCTCTTGCTAAATATGTAATAATTTGGACTATACATCATAGATCTCATACATAAGGGATTGTACATTTGGAGAGGAGGAACTAACCATATGAGGTGTTGTCATTATTAAAGGTTACCAAGTTAAAATATGTTTTTGTACATTCTAAGTTACCCCCATAGTAGGTGTAACAATATTATTACCTGGGGAAGTAAAAGATTGACCATTATTGAATTTGTTCTTTATTTCAATTATGGTTTGCATAATCTATGCATGGTCATGGGGTTGATCTCAAATTCTATCTCTAAAATTTTGTAAAATCTCATCCTTATTGACTACAAGATTTTTATTATTAAGTGAGGGAAGGGTATCCCGATTCCCATCTTATGTATCATTTTGATCTTGATTGTATTGCTCATTTTTGGATGCATTATTATTGAATTTCACATAATAAGGATGTGAAGGATCAATGATGGTGGTTTTAATTGGTCCATGGTATAAGCTCGAATGGAAGGAAGCTTAGGATGCTCAATAAGATTTCCACTAATCTTAGTACTTCTTAAAGGAAGAGATATAACTTTTTGAGATGGCATAAATCAAATAAAATAAAATAGTGATACTAAAATAGAGTATATAAAATATGAAAAGCCTAACACAGGCAAGGGAAATAGGAAAAATAAGGGTATAAACCTTAATAACATATATGGCTAGGGTTTGGATAGTATTCAAAGTAAGTCGAGTTTACCAAATGGTTTAACTTTTAAGGGTTATGGAGTTTAAGCCCTATGTTATTAAAGGGTCTAAGTATAGTAAATTAGGGTATAAAATATGAAATATATATAACCAATAATTTTTTAAAGAACCAATCTAATCTGATATTTCTAATAATATCAATGAATGACATAAATAACTACTTAGCTAGAAATTGATTGAGATGAAAGATGTGGAAGCTAAAAATTGATACAAAAATTAGTCCAAGTTTTTTAAATAAGATCCAAGTATCAAAAACCCTCTTGGATAATATCATCATACTTTGGATATTAGAATTATGGTTCTAGTGTCCACTTTTGGCATTAATGTCCTCTATGTAATAATGGATCTATACTTTTGGGAGTAGCTATGTCTGAGTCTACTACATCAGTTCCTGTGTGGATAAACTCTGATTCACTATCTGTGACCTATTTTGATTGATTTTGTATGCAAACCTTAGACCTCCCTATGGTTAGTGTATTTAATTGGCACAATTAGAAAAAGTTTTATGTTATTTGTGTAATCTATACATCCTCAATAACCCATTGTGATGATAGTTACGTACATATCAATATTATGAGGAGAGATCAAGCCTGATGTAGTTCTCCCCACTTAAGTGTTGGTAAAAGTGCAAGTGAATCTACTATGATTGTCAGTTTGAGTTCTTTGAGTGAGGCTTGAGACTAGAAATATGTGTATTATGAGCTTAGGATGGATTTAGTGACTATATGAAAAAGTAGAGCATAATATGGATTAATGACCTTGATTATGCATAATGTTTCCTAAGGTTTTTTGTGTGTATTTACATCTGATTTCTATCTAGTGAATAAAGGGCTAATATTCATGTATATATATTTATCTGGTGTTTGTTTGATATTTTAAATAGGTCTAGACCAACCTTATATGTCTTTGGAATTGAAAAGATATTTGTTGGGGTTAAAAAGAAGGAAAAGGACAATAGTACCAAACTGGGACACTGACACAGAGCACAATTGTCCAAAGTATGTGATAATCTTTAGGTGGTATAAATTGAGGCACTAGGGGTCTGGATGCCTAAGGGAGGGTTTGAGATTGATTTTGAGAGTTATAGAGATGTGTAAGTCTCGCATGAATGTTGGATAAGTGTCTATATAGGTCTTAATATAGGTTTAGGGCTAAGATAGGAATGGGTGGTCTCAAGTAACACTCATTGCACTCAAGTGAAATTTTAGATGACTATAATAACATATTAATTTAACTCATGTTCATCACTAATCATGATTAGATTCTATAAAAGTAATAATAATACAACTATGTAAGCTAATCATAGCACATTCACTTGATCTTGTGTTCATTCATCAATATATCCTAATCCTCAATAACTATGAATTTATCTAAATGATAACACAATAATAAAAGAAACAAAGAGAAAGAGAAAGAGAGATTTCATACACATTATGATATATTCAAACAATGCCAAGTATGATATGTATTTGTAATCATGAATGAAAAAAGGCTATTAAATTATCAAATGAATTAAATCAATATGTATATCTTATCAAGAATAGCAAGACTATCTCTCAATGTTAAATAAGGATAAAATAGTACAAACAAAGAATCATCTTGATACACACCAAAAAATTATTATCATCAAAGATAGGTCAATCATAACTTTCAAGATCATAATAAAATAATATAATCATAAATGTGTCAAAGCCCTCAATGACATGGAAAATATAACTACTAAGCACATTAGATGAGCCACATTGGGTGCACAACCCAATAGTAAAAAAATCCATTATAAGATATAAGAGGACATAGAAAATTAGATGTGACATATGATGTCATTAGGCATATATGGCCCTCATAAACCCTCGAGCCCAAGAGGTGACCCTAAAAATATTTTAACACAATCATGGGCTTTTACCAAGGGATAAGTAAGTCACTTATGGCTTCAATTGGGAAATAAAGTCATAATTCTAGAATAATATGCTCTTAATACCTTAGATAAAATGGGTAGAATAGGGAAGTAAAAAAGTAACAATAATTCTAAACTTTTTTCATAAATAGAGTCTTCATTAGATGATGAGGAAGGGAAACTAGCAAACAACCCTTAGGGTTTCACATACAAAATCAAGCAACTTTCAATAGAGAAGAACAAGAAACTTACAACACCTTTCATAAGGGACCAAGTACTTAACATAGTTTTGAAAATGTGATTTTTTCCCTTATGCTTGTTGTCCTTCCTCAAGTTCTACATTTTCTATTGCAATTCTCTCAAACTCTTTTGTAGTTTAGAATTATGAACAATTTTCATGTTTTTTTCTACTTAATATGGGGGAAGGGTGGTTGTTTTTCATAGCCTCTCCAAGAGGTATAAGTGTTCCCTCTTAGGGAAAAATTTCCCCTCTTAAGCCACAAATTTAATTCCCCTAGGAAGATTTTTCCTAGAGAAGGGGAATTCCTGGTTTGTGCATATTTAGTAAATCTCCCAAAGTCCCAATACCAATAGCACCTTTATTTTGGCCAATAAAAGGCAAAGACTAATTTTTTAATATTTTGAAATTTGGCTCTTTTATAAATCTGAAAATTTAGCCATTAAAAAGTGTTCCCTCAAGGTTTGAAAGCCTAGGGATTAATTATTATAGGATGTTTGAATGAAGGTGCTCATAACACAAATTCCAAGATCAATGAAGGAGTCATAATAATATTTATGAAACATGATGTATTCAAGTATGCACACATGGTTTTTAAAACACATACTAACAAGGCCTCTATGACCAAATTAGATGGATATGTGCGGGTTTAATTAATGGTCACCTCTTATCATTACCCTTTATGCCATGAAAATATATTACTTGCACACTCAATGCACCCATCAACATATTAGCATAAATAATAACAATAATAATTAACATATCATCATATCTCAAGATGATTTCTCGGCATTCTCACATAAACATTTCTAACCATGCACACAAATAATCACATCTTTAATTTTAGATTGTACCTATCATGGATAATTTGCAAGCCATAAGTTGCATACATGGTTAGAGACTATCTAATCACAATCATACTAATATGTGAGACCTGTGACACCATTCACTATTTGTTACATATGCTTTAATTAAGCAAGTGAAACATGAACTACAACCCATCGCAGGAACACCCTTTGCTAGCTAACATATTTTTTTACTTGGGACTCCATTTGTTATTTTTTCAGAGGCTCTAGCATGAAAACCATTTTTTTCAAGGAAGGCTATAGTATGAAGTATCAGTAATAGTAGTACACATAATGAGAGCATTCATTCATGTCGTTAGATTACTGACCAATAACATATGTGGATCTAGCAATGTTTTCTTAATTGAATAATGGTATCCTCTATGGAAACATTATGTAGACTAGATAATAGTTTTCTCCATAGAAACATTATGTAATCGGATAATAGTTTCCTTTATAGAAACATTATATAAATTATATAGTGGTTTACTTCATGGAAATATTGTGTAATTAGATAATGGTTTCCTCTGTGAAAACATTATTTAAATCTGATTGTGGTTTCCTCTATGGAAACATCACGAACCATCCAAAGCCAATCACAACATGAGTCACATAGTCCACAAAGAAATCGATAACATATTAAGATAACTCATAATCATGTTTTGTATCCATAGAAAGCATGAACAATAACCATGTAAGCAAATAATATCATATCTTGTAAGCGTATGACTGATCATCTCTAAATTTCAATCCTTAGTAGCTACGACTACATTTCACGTCATATCATACTAATGATAGAGAGAGAAGAAAGAGAGGAAGAGAGAATACAATTTGTAATGCGGTTAGAACAATATCTTGACTGCTAGTATGAATGAGCTTGAAATCTGGTCACTTGGACATATGATCTATATTTCCCTTTCCCTAGCCTTTTCGAATAGATCCTTGTTCACTCTTATAGAGAGTGTATGTTGGAGGCCCATAGAATGCATATCCAAAGATAAAAAAATAGTTGTTGTAGGGTTCACCTTCCAATCAACCTAAAAAATGCCCAGGATGTCAACTAATGGATGGGAGGAAAGAGGAGAGTAGGTAGTAGGGATCCAAGAGAAAAATAAAGAACCAAAAGAGCCAATTAGGACTGACAAAACCCCTTGTATGAATTAGGGGAATTCAAAATAATTTTGGGTGAAAGAGAGTCAACAGAAGGAGCCATGGTCTTGGGATCTTGTTAAAACCCACTTTTTATATTACATTTCATATTCTTATACCTTATACTTTAAATTTATTTTAGGCAATATAACAATATAACAAATTAGGGTCACTCTAGATCTTTTGAAGTTGATTCCAGAGCTATAGGAGTTACCATTTAGAAGTTAGTTTTTCAATATAAAATGTAATATAAATAAAATTTAAACTTATTACATTTATTTTACTAAATTTCTACAATACAAACAAATAAAATCCACCACAAAATATTTTATAAATCAAAGGGCATACACCCTTTCTATTGCGTAGGTTGTATACCATTTAATTGAAAATTTTAAACATTTTTACTATTCCATAAAAAAATTATTTCAAAGGGAGTATGCCCTTTCAAGAAGTCTTTATTTTATTTTTTATGCTTTCCCTCCAAAAGTGGTCCAGTCTGAGGCTTTGGGGGGTTTGAACCTAGCCTAAAACCTATCATGGACTAACCCACATGAATTTTAGAAATTTTATGTGTCTTTTCCATCTTTGCTAACACATATGATTAGGTGGATTTTATTATTTTAAAAATATATATGGATTTGTAGAGGGGAAAACATAGTTTTTGAGTATATAATTTTTTAATGTTAAACTTATATTTTCAATTATTACCTAAATTATACACAACATACCTCGTTATGGACTATATACGTATCATTATGAATATTTTTATAGCTTTTTGACAATTAATCAAAAGTTTATAAAATTTATATATCAACAATCTACACATCGTTTGCTATGATTTTTTTAAAACAAAATGATTTTCATGAAGTTAAGGTCAAAAAGTTGTGTTCATACACTTGCAGTTTCAATTTTATAGTTGTCTTGACTTATAAAATTATTTAATATAAATAGTAAAAAATTAATACAAAATATTCTTAATAATATTTGATGTTTCTTCTATCCATATATGAAATTTCATAGAAAAATTCATTCGTTTACTCAACAAAAGTGTCTGTACACATGTAGTCTCCTTATCTTTTCAAAAAAATATACCAAGATATTATCATGAATGAATTGATTTCATATATTTTTAACATCTGGGTATATATATATATATATATATATATATATATATATATATATATATATATATATATATATATATATATATATATATATATATATAAACTATATTTAATATGGTTGAATTCATATTCTTACATTATTGTCAAATTCTTTTTTCAAGTGTCTCTAAAATTTTCTCCAAGTTCAACTATTATTATTATAAGAAAAAAAATTGCATTTTAAGTCCCCCATTATTCTGCATTTACTCATAATATTTAATTGAGAACAATAAAATTGAGATCAATGTTGCTAATACATCTACAAATGATTCATTTTCACAACCTAATGTAAAGCTAAGATATTTTCAAATCCATTTCCAAAACAAGCGACAAAAAAAACCAACACTAATCTTGAGGTATATATGACTTAAAATACACATTCTCATCCAAATTGTTATTCATATATAACTAAGGAGGATCATCTTATGTATGGTTTTATTAGTAAATTTAAAGATAAATACGTAACATGACCTAAAATCACATTCAATGACCATGATATTACTAATGATGATTCTACTAGTGTGCCTTTATCCATATGTGCTCTCCTTGAATCACATTCTATATATAATGTTATAGTTAATAACAAGTCAAGTGAAAACATATGCACTATGACATTAATTAATTTATAGCTTTGGGTACACACATGGACTCGATTGGTACAACTACTATGGTAAAAAAATGCAATGAAAAATGACAAAACTCTCTTGGTGACATTACATTACCACTTATGTTAGGTTTTATAACTATTACTACTTGGTTCTTAGTTTTTACTAATATTGAGATATTTGACATGTTATTAAGACCTTCATTGATATAGAAGATACATGCAATCCCATATTCAATAAATTAGTGCTTGAAGTATATCTATAACAACTAAGTGGTTAAAATTTTGTGTATTTCATACACGTACTCACTCATCCAGAGAAATTAAGTCCACCACCTCCACAAAAACCTATTATACAACCTATACAAGGTCATCTTATGAAGGCAAATTAGAGAAATTTAATTCATCTTTCTTGAAGATAAATTATTCAACTCCAGTTACATCAATGATTTATTCCAATCTTGCATATATACCTAGTATGTCATGTTTTATGATAGTTCTACTGAAATCTTGTGTGCATGTTCCACAATGAACAATGTCACATTCTCCTAACACAAAATGTAATCCACATGTTATTATGGCTGCTAGAGTCATAAAAAATCTACATGATCATGTTGAATATGATGATGATGTTATAAACATTATAGTGCATGATCATTTATCTAATTCAAAAAATAAAATAGATTTTGCTCCTCGCCCATGGTAAGTGACATTTACACTGATTGATCCATGAAATGCACGTGAGCATCCCATCGATTCGGGCATAGGTTAGTTGGGACATGTTTCAAATTCAAACATACAAAAAAAAATCAAATATTCAAAAAATTTAAATCTATGACCTATGTATAAAATATTTTATAGTTGTACAGTTGATTGATATTCTTTGTTATATGCAATATGAATCACATGTTTATTTTCTACATAAATAATTTATATAGTATACATGAGTGGGATGCAAGACATTAAGTTACATATGATACATGGACATACAAATTTGTGACATTATTTACACCAAGGGATAACCTTTCTACATTAGGTGCATGTTATTACACTTATCTTGTTGTATCTTTATGTAATGTTTCATTGATCATAATAGACTTTTACACATGACTTGCTCTTACTTATATTATCTAGAGTGTTATTTCCTATAGATATTATGTTCTTATAAACTACATGATGATATTTATTGCATATGTAGACTAACATTACTTTCTCTGTGCATGTTTATTATTAATGATTATAACATTATGTGACCATTGATGTGTGATATAGTGCATGTTCTATGAATGCATTGACTGGCATGTCATGTCATATGTTAGTATGTGTCAGCGAATCATCTAGTCCAAGTCGTAGAAATGTTGTGTCTATTTTCAGTCAGAGTTGTGTCATGTCTCTAGTATTTGTGCTCTTCATGATCATGATATGGTCTATGTGTGCATGTGCATGTTTACATATATTAATATTGTTGAGCTTGGTATTGTGATTTTTATCATGTATACTTATATTTTATGCAATGCCATAATGTCTATCATGCATCAATTACAATTACATTATTAATATGTGTTTAATTGATACATCTACTTGAAATGAAATTGGTATGCCTATTACCTTAGATTACATGTTTCATATATGCCTGAATGGTCTTTTTTTTAATGAGGACATATGTTATCATGTTTATATACATAATTTACATTATTATATTTATAAATATAATATAACACATAGTGCACATAAGTCTTTCTTTTGAATGAGTAATTTGTGAGATTCATCCCTCATATCAAAATGGGGTATATAGTAGACTTGTCTTAGAGATTCATGACATGATAGATAGACAGTTCATACCTCGAGTGAGATTACATGATTTATATGGGACAAATTAATTAGATTGAAACATATGTGTGGCATTCTAAAATATTGTGAGAAACAATTGGGACACTCTATGAGATCCTAAGATAGATTATAGCTCAGATTAAGTAGATTAAAATGACATTCTATGACATGATGACAAATAAATATTTGGATTTTATATCACTTTAAGATACAAATAGATCAAATTTTGAGCATGACTATTATTCATACAAATACATGTTTATTTCTATATTTTGAATTATTGAAAAATGATGTTACTACGTAAACACTTTAAAACCATATTTCATCTAAAATATTGATACCGTAGGTTCTATATTTTACATATAAACATAAGTTATCTTCATCATCATTGGAAGTTGAGTGGGTCCTTTACTAACATTCTTTTGTGTTATTATTGTGAAATTTTATGCAAGGATTTCTTTTGCTAAATTAATTCAAACTTTTATGTCAATAGGATGTAATTTGTGTGTTTTGACATTAGCGAGCCCTTTCTCATGGGTACAAAGCAATTGGCATATAATATGTGTCCTGATATTCATAAATAAATCTATAATATGTGTCCAAGGGACCAAATAACCTCTGCATTTAGTTTTGTCTTATAAACTCATTTGAGCGAGCACATTTTTTCGATTGAGTCTAGAGCATGGGGCCTATGCTCCTTGAAACATTCACATGTTTCACTCTCATCAACATCCAAATATAATTCTAAATAACTACTTCAAAACTATAATGATATTTAATAATTATAATTCTTACTATGACTTTTCTTTCTTTGTACCTACACTAATATATACCTAATTTAATATAGATTTGAGGATTTCAATCAAATTGCAATAAAACTACCCATAAACATTCAAATACGCTTTATATATATATATATATATATATATAACAAGATACCATTATTTCTTTTAAACCTAAACTAAAAAAAATGAGGGATTAGGATGTATTTCAAATGTTAGGAGATCTGGAAATACTCGTTGAAGATTAAAAGAGAAATCAAGATTTTGTAATAAGATGGTTAAAACTCTAAAAAAAATTATTGATCGAGAGATTTTATCCAAATTATTGAAAAAGGGTGTTTGGACGTAGCACAATAGATTATATATTTTTAGGAAGTGTCAAGGAAGTAAAAACATTTTTGATGATTGTGTTCATTATATCTTGAGTCCTAAAAGCCTCATTCAATTTTTTGAATCTTCACTTCTGATCACTCAAAAACTAATAAAAAGAATAATATGTTTTCAAACTTGATTTATATCAAATAATAATTGAGTTATCTTAATATTTTTCAACCCCTCAATTTTATACAATATAAAAAAAAAAAATAGTCCAATAATCATAATGATTCATTAAGAAGAAAAACCATTTTAATGTAATGTGTCACTAATATTAAATTTACTACTATAATATATATCCTCTAAATACTTACAAATGTTCAATAGATTCTTATGAATATTAAATTTTAAAAGCCTTTCAATTATTTTAGATTATTATTTCAATACCTAAATATATTAAAATACTTGTATATTTATAAATATTTTAAATTCAAATTAGAATTTTATTGATATGCAAACCAATATCATAACCATCATAATGTAAAATAGATAAAATTAATACATTTAAATGAGTTAAAAGGAATCACAACACAAAAGATATGAATTGTAAGGTATTATTCTAAAAGACCCAAAACCAAAGACTAATATACAATATGCCCTAACAAACCCAAGCTAATGCAATAATTCTTGAGAAGATTAAATAAAATATATATATATATATATATATATATATATATATATATATATATATATATATATATATATATATAACACTGTGTCAATAATAAAAAAATACACAAACATTTTTATAATATATAATTTTAGAGTCTACACTTACTTGACTAGTTGTCAAGTACAACCCATCCATAAAATAATAAAAATAATAGACAATCCCTGAGAGGCCATTTTTAAGAGTCTACACTTACGTGACGTTTTAAAAGTATACACCTACTTGAGTAGTTGTTTTCGGACTTGCTTTATATCATATGCACTTCTATGAAATAATGTATTTAACTATTTTTTTTTTCAATTCTTATAATTAGTGTTTTCATTTTATCATTGTTAAGATTCATAATTCTTTTATTCATACTAAATGTGTTTGTATATATTTTTTCTAATTGAACAAGAGTCATGTTGTGGCTCGAGTAATTACTAGTGGTAATTGGTAGTGAATTTTGTATTAGATAGCCACATAGTATATGCATAACCACATAGGTATAATCACATTCGGCAATAGGGCTTTCATTGTTTGAATAAAAACAATACCAATCCGTCACTCCATAATTTACACCATTATATATGAAAATTGGATACAATGGACCTAATCTTCCACACATTCAACAATTAAATCATGATACTTTAACAAATAGTTTCAAAAGAATACAAATCTAAGACATAATAATTGATGGGAAAGAAACCCTCATTTTCAAGAAGCTTGGTTATAAACACACATTAATATTGCAATCATATATTTTATTTAGACCTATAATAGTTGAAGATACTAAGTGATGCAACGATTAGAGGGGCATACTATTTATTAGTCACTGTGCCAAAAAAGGGCCTTTGAATACCATATGGACATCAAACTAGCCCTACACTTACATATGATCCTGAGCCAAATTTTGCATCTCCCAACCATAAATTCCACACAGACCCTGTTTTTCAACACCTTCAACAACAACCCATGCTCCAATCTCCTCTTAAATGGTCAAAAATAAACTAAATTTAAAATTAAAATGAGCATCAGATCAACCTATAGCTACTGCATTGAATTTGAATATTAGGTTTAGTTTAAGGACTAGGACAAGTCACCAAATTTGCTATTAAATCAAATTAGGTATAAAATAAGAAAAAGTTCCAACCTCTGAGCTTCTCTCTATGCTTTTTCTCTATGGCTAATTTGTTAGAAAGATCTCTTTTCTCCACCATATTTAGCCAAGGAGAAAAAACCCTTAGCCCTTCTTTTCTTAAAAGGCCCTCATCCCTATCTTGATTAATTGGTGTGGGGAAAAGAGAGAGAGAGAGAGAGAGAGTGAATCACAAAGTACTGAAATTGTAAAAATCATTATAAATGTCTCAAAAATAACACAAATTAGTAAGAATGAATGAGATAAGATAGTTTGTAATCTTACAATTGTGTGATATTCTTAATGTTTCTTCTGTAATCTAGCATTCTATTTGGGCATCAAGTTTTATAAAATATGAGGTGGCTTCTCTACTAATTTGAAACACATAAAACATACCCAAAAAAAATACAGTCCTAAGAGCATTTTACACTGAAGGGAATGCAAACAAAAGAGAAAACAAATTGGTCAAGGAGAAGGACGGAAGAAGGTCACTGTCAGTAATGTGGGTGTCATTTCAGTGACATTGCTTTGAATAGCATGAAGGTGTCATCTTATTTTTAATCCCTATCTTATTGACATTGTAAGAAATTTAAATAAATGAAATTGATACAAAATGTGCAGGTTGCATAACTCTAATTCACCAAGAAATTAAGTTAAACCAAATTAGTGGACACATTTTCATTGGATCAGAGGCATACATTTCATTGGACATAGTAATATTGTTTTAGTCATTGGTTACCCTCAACTAGGAAAGAAATAAAATAATGAAAAATTCCATTTGGACATTGTAAAAATATTTGAATTTTCATAGGAAAAAAATGACATTCACTAGATGTGTTTCCCAATACTAATTAATAGCCACAGGGAAAAACAATAGTACCCATTAGGTACTAATAATATTAGTAGATGCGATTTCTTTTGATAGGTATTTGCTTTTGACTAGAGCTCCAACAGGTTTGGGACACAATCAGGGGCCCATATCCCTAAGTGATCATCTATCACATATACCAAACAGACTAACAACGGCTATAACTGACTCGAGAATAGCAACAATGGCCACAACTAGCCTAAGAATACCAACAATGATCACAACTAGACTAAGAATATCAATAAATGGCCACAACTAGCCTAAGAATACCAAAAATGGCCATGACTAGTCTAAGAATACCAATGAATGGCCACAACTAGCCTGTGAATACCAATAACAACCACAACCAGCCTAAAAATATCAACAATGACCACAACTAGCCAAAGAATACCAATGAATGGCCACGAATGAACTAAGAATACCAATAAATGGTCACAACCAGTCTAAAAATACCAACAATAGCCACAACTAGCATAATAATACTAATGAATGGCCATAACTGGCATGTGAATATCAACAACCACCACAACTGGCCCAAAAAAACCAACAATGGCCACAGCTAGTCTAATAATACAAATGAGTAACTACAACTGACTTAAGAATACTAATGAATGGCCATAACTGACTTGTGAATACTAACAAACAACCACAACCAACCCAAGAATACCAATGATAACCACATCCATCCTCAAGTACCATATTAAAATTTGAAATTGAGTGAAGCTTGAAACAACCAAACCATTTTACCAAATCACCTACATCTCACTGATTAAATATAATTTTTAAATATTTAAAAAATTGATAATTTATTTATCATTTTTTCTTTCAATTCATATTATTTCAGTGAATTTTTTCCTTAACTAAAAATACTTTTGGGAAAAAGGGTCATATATGTGTCTTATTATTAAGTTTAGAATCTTTTAGTAAAAGTTATGAAGAACTTTAATTTGAATCAAACCTTTGCACTCACAGATCCATTCATCAAAGGTTTTTCCAACCCACCTGCACATTATCTTGCTAGGTTTCCCAGTAGTTGCACCCACATCCTCTTAGAAGGACAATGTTCTGTTGTAAGGATGACGAGACCACTATGGCCACCCCTGCCTCTACATGAATAGATAATCCACATAGAGACTATTTTCAAGCTTTCAAACAGTTGCTAAGTTCTGTAAGAAGGGCCTTCCAATCCTCAACTCCATGTAGCTTTTCCCTAGGATCCTCAGTGAGCCCTAGTCGAGTAGCTCTCCTTGCAATATTGGAGGGAGCCAATAGGTCAACTATGATTCCTACTCAGATATCTGAAGAGAGGGCTTGTAAATTTCCCATATGGCTTTCCACTATGACCTGTTTGTGTTTTTGGGGCCATGGCTCATTCACTATCTATGTTTTGTTATAAGCTTCATGGTCGTGGAGATGAGGAGGAACAAATGATGGGGTTATAATATATATATATATATATATATATATTGGATTTTAATGTTTGTGTTTTGTATATAAACAATGCATAATACTCCTTTTTAATCTATAAAATATAAAACTCTTACAAATATAGTATTCATTGATTCATTATTCCAAATATAAAATGTACATTCAAATATGGAATAAATCATCTAGGTTGTCTTGAATATCATGAATGCCACTCATATTATTTTTTCAAATTTATCATTTATTTATTATAAATCCTCTTATTTGTAAGGGTACTTTAGTATATCAAAGTTGTTTGAGTGCATGCCTTAAAGGGTGCATCGAGAATGGGGTGGGATTAGCGCATGACACTTTTTGAGAGATGTTATCATACTATTATATCATACCTACATCCCATCATGCAACCTTCATACCTCCTATGATGTCTCCTTGAAATATTGAAACCCTAAAATATGGCTAAAGTCTGAAATCTTGAACCCCTAAAATCTTATTAAGTCTAAAATATGATATGAACTTCCAAAATCTAATATTTGCATTATAGTTCCTACAACATAATGATTTAACTTATTTTTGTATCTTTCTATATTTTTATATGGTTTGAACTTAATGGTGATTTTTTTTCTAAACTTTTAACTATTGGTGAACTTGAACCAAATTTTATCCTTGTCTAATTGAACTTGAATTCGAACCTTCTGAGTTAGCCCCAAAGTATGCACAAAGATAAAATTTTATCATCAAAATTTAAGGCTTAAAGTTCCAAAAATGGATCACTAAAACCACTCCATGATTCGCCTATAGCATCTTAAGAATAATCATAAAATTCCACTTATAGTTAATCAAAGAAAAAATACCCAAGGCTAAACTGAGTCATGATAACAAATACAAAAAGTAAATGTTAAAGTGAGGCAAAGAGATGCTTGGCACACTGTATACAAGAACTATTTAGCTGATCAAGCCCCCATTTTTTAACCCTAAATTTCCAAGTATTCATGAAATATCTAGTGTGCATATTGGATAAAAATAGTTATCGTAGAATGGCATGAAATTGTAATCAAGCATAGGAAATAAAACAAACCAACTGTAGAGGAAAATAACCCCTAGTATTTAGGCATGACTTCAAAAAGGTTGATGATGTGTATGCATTGTTGCTTCTAAACATCTTTATTATGAATGTTTTCCTTGTGAATCTATTTAAAATGTTTCAATAGCTTCACAATGGTTGAAATAATCATTTTATGATTCTGTTACACTGTTAGATCCTTGCCCACAATGTATTAAAAATAATTTAGAATGATAAGGGATGTCATATTAAACATATTTGGTTTGAATTGTGTTGTCCCTATGCCAAGAATGAACTTTATTAGGGCTATTTATGTTTACCAACCTCTCCTTTCTTCTTGTTTTCCTCATGCCATTTAACCTTCTCCTCATTACCCATAGTTGCCATTTAATCATATGATTAACCATTATTAGATGAACATCTCTCTACTTGTTAAAAACTTGAAAAACTTGTATGCTATCCCTTTAACCTTGGTTATGAAGCCCCTCTTTGAGAATAAGGTCGTGTAGTTGTGGGCGATTTCCCTATCAAACTCATTATCTCCCCTCCCTGCTCTCTTTAAGGGCAATGCCCTCTAGGGAAAAGTGAGCCTTTTCCCTTCTTTTCTCTGTAGAAACATAATGTTATAAGTTTATTTTTCAAAGTAATCTCATTGTAACCTTTTTCATAGCTTCAATTATAAATTTTGAACATCCTTTAACTGTCAGACATTAGGTTAATGAGGGTTGGTTAAACCATTTCAAATAGTTTCTAATTTGTCTATATTTTTTATTGTCTTTTGAAGGTCTAATTCATAGAAAAAATTAATTTTGCTTTCACTACCCTTAACAAGGCTTCTCCTTACTTAAGATATTTATTACCCATGGAGGCTTCATCAATGTCAACTTTCCAATAACTCTCCTTAGTAATCCTCCATTTGGCTTTGGCTTTGATAGGAACTTAACCTTAGTGAAATTGAAGTCATAGTTTTCAATGCTACTAAGGAGTTGTTATTGTAATGCCCTTTCATGTATAAGGGGAGGAGGTCGAATCAACCATATTGAAATTTTTTTGGGGTGTTCATCCATTTATAGATTTGGAGAATATCAAAACTAACAAAAAAATTTAGTGCCAATTTTAATTTATTGACTTGTTCACATTGACATGTCTAAAGTCTAGGGAGTAACCCTTGGCCACATGAATTGGCATGCACTAAGAGGGTTAAAAAAGATATAATGTGAAAAATAATATGTGGTATACTTGTAATCCCTTCATTTGGGTTATCTTTTATGAACGTCTTCTTCCCTTTGAAATAACTCTCAGATTTATATCCTATCTGCATTCAGTTTTGAGTGAAAAGTACATCTTGAAGGAGCGACATATATACTTAAGTCAGATGGATAGTAGATTGACCTTCTCAATGTGGATGGTGAGATGTCTAGGCTTGCTTTGTATAGTCTAGACCATATGTATTTTACTGAATGGGTTTATTTTATGGGTATGCACATGAATTTAGGGGACAATTCCATGGACATGACCCACTACGTGTATGCATTATAACATAATGCATACATGTTATGTTATAATGTGTACACATTATAATAATAGCACATAAACACTATGCTATAACATATATGTGTTATATTAAATTATATAAATGCGTATGCATTATAGGAATGTTTACATGTTTTTATAAGTTAATATAACATGTATGTGTTCTTTAAATTGTAAAACAAAAAAAAACCCTTGACCTCTATCATTCTTTCCTGCTTCAAAATCATGTTTTGGTGCTTCCCATTTATGTTTTGGCCTTGCAAAACTTCATTTTACCCACCATCTTGTGTTTTGGCCTACAAATCTTCATTTTACCCTCCATTCGCGAGATCAATGATGCCATCACGAAGAAGAGGTAGGTTTTTTTAGATTAAATCATTTTTTTGAATTTTTTTTTAGTTTTTTGTGAAAGTAAATTGCATCTAGTTTGTTTTTGTTTTTTTTTGAATTTTTTGTGAATGTGAATTGCATCTAGTTTGTTTTTTTATTTTTTTCCAATAGGTCAGCATGCTCTGCCTAACCCTCCACCTAATCCTCCACATAACCTTTCACCCAACCCTCATAACCCTTTGCCTAACCCTCCTATAGTTCCCCTAGATCCCCCAGGCAGTCAAGAGGATATAGTTGCTCACATAGTGGAGAATAAAATTGAAATTGAGTAGATAATTAGGAGAATGAGGGAGCCCACTTCCATGAACACCCATCACACCTATTTGCCCAATAACCTAGAGTTAGTTATAGATCAATTTGACTTGATAATGAGTTAAATTGATAGATGGAGATCATATAGGGATAGTTTTAGGGCTTATTATCCTAACACATTGTTAGCATCTAAGGTGAAGAACAAAAATAAAACAAAAAATCAAATTTGTGCCTTATTTATCAACTCGACCACCAATGCCCCTTTTCCCATAATGATTAAACATTTCACAATCCACCGATGCAAACATGATTTGATTAAATCCAATTATTAAGAGTGATGGTGGATGGTGTTTGACTATCCCCCTTGTAATAATCATGAGGTCCCTTTGTAATTTTTGAAAAAACTCTATTGCAAGTTTATCCTCAATCAAATTCTAAACTATTTTGACTATGGTGAGTTTCAGGTCCAAGGGAAAGGCTCCATGTAGGATCGACTAGGTGCACATCATGCACCTAATCAACCTACAAGGATCCTTACCCAAAATCCACTTCATCCAGAGATTCCCTCTATGATGATAGAGGTTATGGAGATAGACACTTTGCATGCACTTATTGCACTTACTAATACACTCATTCATCATACAAGTAGAATTTCAGAGATAGATGCTTGAGATACTCCAACTAGTGGTTATACCCAACCCCACCCATGTAGATGTTGTGGTGCTATATACATTGGACCTTCAAATGATGACAGTGGTGCTTCAGGGGGCTTGGAGGATATGGTCTTGATTGATGAGTTATTTGGTACACACATTTGGTTTGGATATGTTGGGAGTCTCTACACACATGCAGGTATCTTTTATATAAATTTAATATTAAATTTTTAAGTTATATTTGAAAATTAAAAAGGTAAAAATTAATTTACATGTTTAAATTGAATAATATATATGTATTTTTTTTATTTTCTAGGAGGAGACGTTGCCTTCGACATCACAACTAGGTAGTGGGTCAACCTAGGCTACTATATCTATCCATGTCAATACGACACCATATAGATTTATAGAGGTAAAATTTCAAGTGAATATTATATAATCTATATGTACATTCATACACCCTAATTACATCCGTCGGTAGATTTTGTGTAAGAATATATAAAATACCTAATATAGTTTTGTTGGACTTTTTATTATTTGATGTATTAACATGGATTGGTGTAACTTGTTATAAATTCATCCTCCATCTCAACTATGTTTTCAATAACCAAAATAACAAGTTGAACATTTGCTTGATATCCCATTATATGTAATTCCCATATCGGGTCAATCCTAATCAATCGGATTGGATGTATATATGTATATAGAATTCATTTGATAAAAGTTGTTTGGTACAATATATTTTTATCAATTTCCCAATAAAACATAGCATGTTTTCATCAATAGGCACACCATTCATTTCTTTTAAATAATGGCCTCATATCCAAGAACTTGATTCCATTTTATCCTAATCACATATAGTGGTTCAATCTCTATGATCGATATCCAAAATGGTCATAGCTATTAATTCAATTTCCATCTTGATTCCATTTGAGCATAATAATTTCATCTCTATCTATGGAGTTATAAATTTAGATGGCATGTCCTCTTGATCCCATTATACCTAGTCAATTCCATTAGATTTTTGGGAGATTTTTTATTAGATCCCATTGGTTTGTTGGGAGAGCGTCGAACTATAATCTATAGCCTATATGTATATGATATAGGCCTTGTGACCATATACAAATAGGGGACCTTAACCCCATATAGATAAATGGGGTTGAGTAGTTTGTTACCACCACCTACTTAGGGGGCCCAAAGACCTACTACATCTAGTTGGGGGAGAGGTCCTATCTATATCCATATACTTTTTTCACTCAAGTGACATGCTAAATCTATAAGAGTATAACACCTTTCATCAGGAAAGTCCCCTTAAAATGAATATTGAGTGTCTCCAAGACTATAACACCCTTTGTTGACCTAAACCTAATTGTATTATATACATATATACCTTCCCTCATAAAAATTGAGGGAAATATAAGGATAGATAGTTGACCTAATCTCACCAATAGGGAAACCAAAATTATGCACTTATAAAGAAGACTATCCACTCACTCTTATCTCTACAATATTCAATTCTATTTTCTATATGTTTCTTTTGATTTTGATGAGACCTATTTTATAAGGTTTTAGACACTCTTAAAAGGCTTAAGTATAGATTTACCCCATAAAATCAACCTATCACTCTAGGTGTCTTAACCTAATTAAAACTCAATTTACAAACTTCTCAACAAACACCTATATAGGTTACTTGTCTTATCACAATGACTATTTCTAAGGGATTTTTTATCACACCAATACTCATAAGACTATCTTCAACTATACCAAGTCATTGCCTTAAGACAATTATGCCTAATGACCAAGTAATTAGGTCAAAATGTGAAATATACCTTAACAAAGCTATAAAAGCATCCAAACCGTACATATCAAGGATGTTTCAACACCTAACTTGCATTCAATGACTCAATTTCACAAAATTCACTCAAAAATCCTCCATTGTCTTTTAATTCTCCCTCATGAAACTGACATTTCTCACCTTCAATGTGGTGTTACAAGTCACATGTTTCACATATCCACTTGTCACATTCATGCTTCTTGTAATCTCATTATATTTTTTCATATCTTATGCAAGACTAAGTTTGTTAGCAACTTGTTTAATCAATGAAATGCCCAAGTTATTAATTATTAGGTTAATTTTTTAGCTGATGACTAGGGTGGACACTCCTCCATCGTTTTGGTCAAGATAGAGTCAAGCATTGTTGCTATAATGTCATCTACACAGGCACTCACCAAGGTATGTATATTCACTTATAATTTTAAATTGTAATTTAGTACTTTTGTTTTAGTAATTTTACTATATAATTTGAAAAATATAACTTATATGCATGAATGTATTGTGTATGTAGGGTTGTCATATGACATTTGATAGTCTAATTTAGATGACTATTGCGACATCTAATTATGTTTCTTCATCATTTGGCACACCTGTTTGTGTAGCTGAACCTGACACTAACCTAGTCGAGCATCAATGGAAAATTGAGGAGGACCATGAGATTGTGGTAAGTGCATGTTTAAATGATTTTTTTATTATAGTTTAAAATATGAGTTTCTTAACTTGGTTTCATGTATACTTGTTAATTTTATAATAATTTTTGTATTTGAATAGGTTTAGCTACAAGACAAATATGAGCATAGTGCCCATAGTCGAACCTTAGAACAATCTAAGGCATTCAAGATATCTCCATCTACAAGTAGGGCATCCCAAGGAGAGTCTTATTTGAATAAGGCAAAGAGAGGGAGACTATTTTATGATTAGGATGTTATAGATGATGTACTTTTTTGGATGCCTATATGGCAATGTATGCATTTTTGGCATTGTACATGTGTATATGATGTATTCACCCGACATTAGATACTATGTTGTTTGACATGATGTAATTTTTTGTATGCCTATATAGAAATGCATGTATTATTGACATTATATGCCTATATATGGCATTCATACATGGCATTCTTAATTTTTACATGAATATTTAAGAAAACCAATGAAGTAAATCTTGTTTGAATCACTTGTGTTCAGAGTATTATAAATGATTGGTTTTGAAGTATTTTTAAGGATTACAAATGTTATGAGATTGAGAATAAATTTTTAGGATAATATTTCAAATCAAACACTTATTATAAATTAATAATATTCATGATTGCATTTGAATTATGTTTGTATGTTGATGCAGAGGTATGAAGGATAAGTCTACAAAAACATCATTATCTGGTTCTAAACCCAACTGACGACATTCACTTATTATGGTTTGATTTGAATCTTCTTTCACAAGATAGCTCCTCTTTTAACTCTTTGGAATTAATTTAGCTTATTACACCTATAAATTATTCCTTGTACTCTTAGTATCACCTCCTTGATGTTATGGACCTTTGTCGATACATCTTTTGCCTCACTTCATTCATGTCTCATTCAAAAATTTCCTCTCAATCTCTTTCTAGTTTCTTCCTAGGCACCTTCTTTGGGTCTCAAGGATCAAATCTTGGTATATGTTTCAAGATCTCAACCTATTTTCACATATGGTCTTATATGATCATAACATACCTAGTATAACCCCCTTTAAGTACTCAAACAATAACATACTCTCATTCCACACTTTACAGATACAATGCTCTCTCAAGGCTTGTAGCCTTTTTTATTTTATTTTTCCTTGTAAATAAATTTTATGATTTATAAAGAGATTATAAGGTAATTTATAGGTACACTCTATTCTTTTTCATGTCTATGTCAAATTTCATATCCCAATTCCACCTCTAACTATCACTTCCTTCGTTAGCCTACCCTCATTTAGGCCTAATTATCCCTATTCCAAACCCTTAGTCATATAATACATAAAAATCCATAAAATATCAGGTACAACCTTTTTATTCACCTTGTACATGTATAAGGGAGTAATATTACAAAGTTTCATTAAATTCCCATGGTTAAATCTCTCAAAAATGCCCAAAGCTTACTAATATAGGGTTTCCATGCCTTAGTCATACTCTCCAAAGGACCAATTTGAACTTCCCATTGATATTATTTTGTTTAAAACATACTTATTACATATACAAAATCTCATAACACCTTTCCAATGATAAAAAAGCCAACTTTGCTTTTATGCCTTTGAGACTGCCTGTGGGGATTTGAGCCTGCCTGTGGGGATTGCATGAAAATTGGAGTTTGAACACCATTTAAATGTATTTAATAGGTTTAAAAAAATATAAAAATACTTATATAATATTTTAACCCTCAAACACACCTTAAAACTCCAAAAAATATGTATGCATGAATAGTGACCATTATGAGACATAGAGGGGACTATGATAAAACAATGAGCACTTAAATTTTTTATATGACATTAAAAATATTATATATTTGTATATTATTTCATTAATACCAATTTTACCAATTTTAAAGTCATTTTTATATGTACTTTGTCCTATAGACACTTTTTACCACAATTTACCTTGAGCTGCCTACATGCTTCCTTCATGCCAAAACTTGCCTTTATTCAAAATTTTGCAAGAAAAACTTAAATGTGATCACTTATATATGAAAATATAGGTTTCCAAAATCATATTATATTGTTTTAATATCTCTCTAAGGCCTAAACTGCTTCTTGGCATCTAGAATTGACAAAACTTTTAAAAATCTCTAATGGCTACCTTCTTGACTACAAGAGGACTGTGTCAAAACATAAGGAAATTTAAATATTTATAATAGATTTAGGATTTAATGGGGTGTTTTTTTATGTCATGGATACCATTATTACCAAATTTTGTGCTTTGGATCAACTTGTAGATGCCCCAAACAAACCAATTTCGCTAAGGTAGGCTTTAATGTTGACCATGATTTGACATAGGGTTGACTGTACTACAATAGTTAATAGTTTACATTGTAAAAAATTTAAAAAAATATATTTAATGGGTATATTATGTCATAATTATCCTCTCCACCAAATTTCATGATTAGATCCAACATATTTTGGCCTATAGGCCCAATTTGGCAAAAGCTAATGACACATGTCTTCTTGGTCAAATTTCAAAAACAAGTCATCATCCTATTTTGCCTTGGTTTTTGATGTATATAATTTATTATAATTATACAAATAATCATTACAAATTGTTTCAATTTACTTTATTACTTTATGCTTATAGTCTCTTCACTAGTTTTGACTAGGCACAACCCCTTGGGTTCTAAGGACCAAATCTCACTTTAAGTTTCAAGAGTAAAATCACAATGATTGAATGGTCTTAAATGGTAAAAAAATTCTTACCCATAGTTCTTTCAAGTTTCCAAACATGATTCACCTTTAAATACTTCTCCTAGGGTGTTCACTATCCTTCACACTATGTAGCCCATTAGGTCTCTAGTACCATTCCTTGGTTTAAGATGCTAAGAATCAAATTCATTACATTAATGGTCTTAAGTGCTAATCACTTGTATAAACCCTTATAAAGTGAACAAACACTCTTTTCCATTCCTGATAGACCTCAAAGTCACAATACTCTATCTAGGCTTGTAGCCCTATTTTCACTATTTTTCCCTTAGTTTGATTAACTTGTGTCCTTTCTTGAAGGTTTAATAACATTCTAGGGCACCCTCTATCACCCTTCAACTCCTCATAAAGTTAAAACACTTTAATCTTCTCTTGGTTATCACATGCTTTGATAGAAACCCCCAAATTAGGCCTAATTAGGCCTATTCTAACTAAAAGTTATATATCTTGAATGAGCAATCACCTATCAAGGTTCAACTCACTCTAAAATGTCCACTCTCCTTTTGAAATAAATCTTGTCTCACTCTCTCAATGCACCTTCTAGGCTTGTCTAGGCCTATTATCATCTACCTTATCTATAAACACTCAGATTGAAATACAATAACTTCCAACCTCCTATCGTATCCTCAAACATGTTAACCAACCTTCATTGAAGGCCCCAAGTTTTCCTTGTACCTATTTCCCACGTTTGCCCAAGTAGGACTATAAAGCTTAGTAGGCCTAATTCATGTTCTTAAATTTCATTTTTACCCTATGACCTTATTGCTCAATTTTGACCCCACTCTCACACTTATAATACTTATTTCAACATCAAACAACTATTCTCATAAGCTTAGACATCCACTCTTCCAAATTATCCACTTACTACCCCTTGTTGGCTTCAAAGACTAGGCCTAATAGCTACACTCTATTATAAACATGTCCCACTAGGTTTTTAGGCTTCTTTGGGGACTAACGTTTGGACATATCTCCTCCCATAGACTTTCCCCAACCTCTAAACCACATTCAACACTTGTAGTAGGGAAGCCATACATTTAGTTATCATAATTGTCATTGCATTATGTTAAATGTATATGTTGTGTGTAAAGAGGGTTGGTGGGTACAAGTTTAGTGGATTGGCATAATTGATCCATCTTTATGATCTTTGACCTAATTTGGTCGATTAAGGACATAAATTTTTTATTTTAGGTTTAACTCCACAAACAATCCCCTCCTTTTCATAATTTTAAATATTACAACATTTTAAAGGCTCAAATCCTCACCAAAAGTTCTATCATAATATCCTCTACCTCCAACTAACAACTTTACCTCCAAGACCGGCAAGCGCAAATCCACCACTTTAAACACATTTAAATAGGAAAATTACATGTTTTATAATGATCATGGCACTAAATTCCATTTGCAAGTGCATTTTCACTATTATTCTAGAGCACAAAAACATTGATAATAAATATTGTCAAAGTTGAAGATACGATCTAAGAACTCAATTTTTAGTGATTTTTAGCTAAAAACTGGCATTGCCAACACATCCATAGGAGTGGATAACATCCAAAACCAGGTTCTTGGCCTCCCATCTGGTCTGGATGACAAACCCACCACCCATTCCACGCTCAAGAATGCCCTTCCCCATACAAGAAAGATGTTAATTTTTAGCCTAACTTCAAGCATGCATAAAACCAAAATTATAAGTCATATGGAGGAACCATAATATCCATCATGTTCATGGGAAAACCCTCTAATTTTACCCAAAATCTAGTCTGAATCACCTCTAAGAGCAATCTGAGGTAGAAGTTGCAGTAAAGGGTCCTAAAATGTAACTTTTTGGCAGTGAAGAGACAACTTCTTGACCTTCAACTATCAACTTTGCCTCTAGGACTGGTAGGTACAAATACACCACTTTGAGCATGTCTACATAGGCAAATTACACATTTTACAACAACCATGACATCCACTTCCACCTGAAAGTGCATTTTCACTACTATTTCAGAGCATGGAAACACTGATAATAAATGTTGTCAAAGTTAAAGCTACGGTTTGAGAATTAAATTTTTGGTGTTTATTGGCTGAAAAATGGTACTACCAACATGTTTATAGGGGATAATAATGTCTAATACTAGGTTATTGACCTCCCATTTGGTCCAGATGACAAACCCACCACCCACTCCAGGCTCAAGAATGCATAAAACCAAAACTATAAGTCATATGGAGTAACCATAAGATACTTCATGTGCATGGTAAATTCATCTAATTTCACCCAAAATATATTCTAAATCATCTCTAAGAGCAATGTATGGTAGAAGTTGTAGTAAAGAATCCTAAAATGCAACTTTTTGGTAGTGAAGAGATAACTTCTTGACCTCCAACTAGGAACTTTGCCTTCAGGACCAGAAGGTGAAAATCCACCACTTTGAGTAAATATATATAGGCAAATTACACATGTTCCAACAACCATGACACCCACTTCCACCTACACATGCATTTTCACTACTATTCAGGAGCATGGAAACATTGACAATTAATGTTGTTAAAGTTGAAGCTACGATCTAAGAACTCAATTTTTGGTGATTATTAGCTAAAAAATGGCACTAAAAACAAATTTTAAGGGGTGAATAACATATAGGACTAGGATATTGACCTCCTATCTGGCTTAGATGACAAACCCACCACCCATTCCAGGCTCAAGAATGCCCTTTCCAATACAAGAAAGATTCTAATTTTTATCCTAACTTTAGGCATGCATAAAACCAAAACTATAAGTTATATGGAATAACTATAAGATCCCTTGTTTACATGGTAAATTCCTCTAATTTAACCCCAAATATAGTTTGAATCGCCTCTAAGAGAAATCCATGGTAGAAGTTGTAGTAAAGGGTCCTAAAATGCAACTTTTTGGTAGTGAATAGATAACTTCTTGACCTCCAACTAACAACTTTACCTCTGGGACCAAAAAGTGTAAATACACCACTTTTAGCACATATATATAGGAAAATTACACATGTTTGAATAACCATGACACCCACTTCCCCTTGCAAGTGCATTTTCACTACTATTCTAGAGTATGGAAACATTAACAATAAATGTTGTCAAAGTTGAAGATACGGTCTAAGAACTCAATTTTTGGTGCTTTTTGGCTGAAAATTTGCATCGCCAACATGTCATAAGGGATGAATAACATCCAAAACCAAGTTATTAGCCTCCCATCTAGCCCAGATGACAAACCCACCACCCATTTCATGCTCAATAATGCCCTTTGCATTATAAGAAAGATGTTGATTTTTAGCCTAACTTCAAGCATACATAAAACAAAAAATGTAAGTCATATGGAGGAACCATAAGATAATTAATTTGAATGGTAAATTCATATAATTTCACCTTGAATCTATTCTGAATCACCTCTAAGAGCAATTTGTGGTAGAAGCTGCAGTAAAGGGTCATAAAATGCAACTTTTTGGTAGTGAAGAGACAACTTCTTGACCTCCAACTAGCAACTTTACCTTCGGGATAGGTAGGTGAAAATAAACCACTTTAAACACATTTATATAGGTAAATTAAACATTTTCAATGATCATGACATCCAGTTCCACTTGTACGTGTTTTTCTTTACTATTTCAGAGCACGAAAACACTGACAACAAATGTTGTCAAAGTTAAAGCTACGGTCTAAGAACTCAATTTTTAGTGATTTTTGGCTGAAAATTGACACTACCAACATGCATAAAATGGTGAATAATGTCCAAGACTAGGTTATTGGCCTTCCATCTGGCCTGAACGATAAAATAACCACCCATTTTGGGCTCAAGAATGCCCTTCCCAATACAAGAAAGATGCTGATTTTTAGCCTAACTTCGGGCATGCATAAAACCAAAAATGTAACTTGTATGGAGGAAATTTAGGATCAATTGTGTGCATGGGAAATTCCTATAATTTCACCCCAAATATAGTCTGAATCACCTCTAATATAAATCCATGTCAGAAGTTGCAGTAAAGGGTCCTAAAATGTAACTTTTTGGCAATGGATAGACAACTTCTTGACCTCTAACTAACAACTTTACCTTCGAGACCAGAAAGTGTAAATCCACCACTTTGAGAACATATGTATAGGCAAATTATACATGTTCCAACAACTATGACATCCACTTCCACCTGCAAGTGCATTTTCACTATTGTTTTGGAGTATGGAAACATTGACAATAAATGTTGTCAAAGTTGAAGCTACAGTCCAAGAACTCAATTTTCAGTGCTTGTTGGCTAAAAATTGGCACTACCAACATGTCAGAAGGGGTGAATAACATCTAGGATCAAGTTATTGGCCTCCCATCTAGTCCAAATGACAAACCCACCAACCATTTTGGGCTCAAGAATGCCCTTCCCAATATAAGAAAGATGTTGATTTTTAGCCTAACTTCGGGCATACATAAAACTAAAACTGTAAGGCATATGGAGAAACCATAAGATACTGCATGTGCATGGGAAATTCATCTAATTACACTTTAAATCTAGTTTGAATCACCTCTAAGATAAATTTGTAGTAGAAGCTGTAGTAAAGGGTCACAAAATGTAACTTTTTGGCAGTGAAGAGACAACTTCTTGACCTCCAACTAGTAACTTTACATCCGAGATAGGTAGGTGCAAATACACTACTTCAAACATGTTTATATAGGTAAATTATACATGTTCCAACAATTGTGACACCCAATTCCACTTGTAAGTGCATTTTCACTACTCTTTTGGAGCATAAAAACACTAACAACAAATGTTGTCAAAGTTGAAGCTACAGTCTGAGAACTCCATTTTTAGTGCTTGTTGGCTAAAAAATGACACTGTAACATGTCCAGAGGGGTGAATAATATCCAATACTAGGTTCTTGGCCTTCCATCTGGCCTAAATGACAAACCCACCACCCATTTTGGGATCAAGAATGCCCTTCCCAATACAAGAAAGATGTTGATTTTTAGCCTAACTTTAGGCTTGCATAAAACCAAACTTGTAAATCATATGGAGGAACCATAAGATCCCTTGTGTGTATGGGAAAGTCCTATAATTTCACCCTGAATCTAGTTTGAATCAACTCTATGATCAATATGTGGTAGAAGTTGCAGTAAAGGGTCCTAAAATACAACTTTTTGGCAATGAAGAGATAACTTCTTCACCTCTAACTAGCAACTTTGCCTCTAAGATTTATAGGTGCAAATACATTAATTTGAACACATCTATATAGGAAAATTATACGTATTCCACCAACTGTGACACCCACTTGCACTCACAAGTACATTTTCACTACTATTCTAGAACATAGAAACACTGACAACAAATATGTTTAGAAGGCTACAAGGAGAAATAAACTTGTCATGAGCAATTGTTCAAGAGTCTAAAAATTCCAAGTACTTTTAGTTAGCTTCTCTTAGCTTCAAGAATATGAAATTATTTACTAATGGTGTTAACCATGTGAAGGTGGAAGCTGATTTGGCACCACTAACCTATAAAAAAATGTTAATAAGTAATTAAAGATGAAATTTATGCATGTACTACCTACAAAATCAAAAAAATTTGGTAAAATTGATTACATCTACATTTTAAAAGTCAACATACCTATGCATTTCAATCCAATGAACCACTTTTATCTTCTCTAATCTTTATTGTATCAAGAATAACTTCATGGTTTGACTCATCAACTTTCCATAGATTCTTGTTTCTTGGCCTCCCATGACATTTTTGCAATTGAATATTCATTGCAAGAACCAAATTTGAATAGTGTAGAATCTTCCTGTGAGTTTCAAAGTCTTCAAACAACCATACATTTAAATTTTTTATAGGATATCATTGAATCCAAGTTATAATGACTACCATAGACCCAGTGGGATAATCAATGTTTTCTCCATCTACGACTGGGGAAGTTAATTTTTTCTTTCCATCTACACACTAACATAAGTAGTAATATGTTCCCTCTTCATTGTCCTCATCTGCAAGAACTACAAAAACATGGCCTATATTATATTTTTTTTTTAATGACATTAAAAAGATAGATTATGAGAATAAATAATACATAAATATTAATCTTCTACCTAGCTGTACTAGTTTAGATATATGGTCAATGTCATGTGAGGATGTCATGTCAATAAGTTGCAATGCTGGTGGAACCTGATATGTGTCAATTGGAATTATAAGTTTGGAACTCTAGTCATCCACTCATTCTTGTGACTCACACTCATTCTAAACAAATATCATGCATGCAGAATAAAATCATGCTAAATGTCACGTATGAATAGTCCAAGAACCTATATTTGAGCTATGAAATGAGTGGAGCTCACTTCAACCTATTAGAGTCATACAATCCTTAGATTTTGCCCATTTTTTTCCTCAATTAACCAAAAATGTCTATAAACAGTAGAATTTGCTTGAGCACCCACCAGTCAACCATAGTTTTTGTATCAATCAAATTAGCAACATTATCATATTTTAACTCCTCCCTTAAAATGGCTCTTTTTACACATGCTCCAACCCCAACATGTTCTCCTTTTCCATGGCCAACCTTAGTGAAACTCCAAATATGTTCTACACTAGTGGTACGTGCATCCTACTCAACCAATAAAACATCCGTTCATTATTGAATTGTGACATGCAATTGTCTAACCAAATGTAATGCCATTTGAAAATAATGTTCCTCTGAGTCAACTAACCATAGAACTTATCAAAACATCCTTGCACATACTCTATACAATGTGATCGGTCATCACTAATATAGAAATGGTACTCTCTAAATATTTTTCAATCTTCCTCTATACTATCAGGTGTATGCATGATGTAGAAATTTATGTTGAGCTATAATACTATGATTGAACTTCTATTTGTGGTTTGAATGTGTAATTTTCAGCAAATTCAACTACTGAAACAATAGAATCAAGTGAGAATGTGTCTTTTCTTAGCTTCAAATTTTCATCCAACTATTTATCCCTATGTGTGTGCCTTGCATACTCATAAATAATTTTATCCATGAATTTGACTATAAATTATGAAACAGGTATCTCTTTCATAACAAGCTCACACTTTTTAGATTATTTGCCATCTTTTACTTGATAAGTCACATATTTATATTTTCTCAAACCAACTAATTCCTATCTATTTGCACTTGTACACTCCTCATGGATACATTTTTTCAATTTTGGCAATCCATTGTAAATGCTACAATTTCCATCCAAACATGCTTTCTTATAAAAGAATTGTCCATCTGATCTTTCAAAAAAAAAATTGAAATAAATTCACTAGCTAATTTTGGCAGAACTTTTATGCCACACTCCTATAAAATGTTAGTAGTATCCAAAGTACAATGAATATGGAAAAAAACATCACAATGCATTGAAAATTCAACATGTTGCTTACAATAATAAGTGGTGCGTGTGTGATTTATTTTTACATAAAAAGGTTTGGCCATCTCAAAAAGTATTTGACTAATATAAATTTATGGATTTTTTTCAAAAACTTAGAGTACAATTTCATTTGAGTCATATCCAAGAAATGTTTTAGACATGGTTCATGATTATGAGAACCAACTCTTCTTTTCACTACATCTCTTGCATTGGGTGAAACTCTTGTATTGTCTTTCTGAAATTGTGCAAGTAAGTCTTTCAAAGTATCAGCTATAGCCTTGTCCTTTTTTGGAAGTCTACTAGAGAATGCCTAGAGCTCTTTTGTATTGGGCTCATTAAGTCTTTCACATCTTGAAATTAATTTCATTAATGTTTTAGTATTTATATCAAGTGTTTGACTTGTTTTTGAAATTAATCATTTTTTCTTTGTTTCAGCACTTACTACACAAGTTATCATTATACATTGGGCAACATTACAATCTTTATTGTGTGATTTTGGGCCTACAATATAATATGAATCATGTAGATTTTCAACAATTTCATCATTTTCATTATCCATGTTAGATGTTCTTAGTCCTAATGTGTACATTATAGGTCTCATCTTAAGTAATTTCATCAACGAAACAAATAATTGACATCTTTGACTATCATACTCCAATCTATGAAAGAAATTATTCCCAATTTCTTGAGACAATCTTATTGAATGGTGGCTAGACATTTTGTTATGCATTGGTTTCAAAATATTTTCATCAACTTCAATAAGTACTTATATTTTCTACCATAATTTTTGGAGGTGTTGTTATTGGTGGAATCCATTCAAAGGGTGTTTCAAAATCATTATATGTTTCCATGAAATTTTCTTCTTTATTTGTTTCTTCATTATATGTTTTCATGAAATTTTCTTCATTGTTAATTTCATCATTATTTGAGTCCATTAAATTTTCTTCATTATTTGTGGGTAAAGTATCATGCAGAAGCTCTTCATCAACATAATAAAAAACTTTAAACTTTGAATGTGAATTTTCAAAATTATATAATTTTATATTGTCAATTTTATCATAATTCAATTCATTATTGTGAATCCTCATTATCTAAGGCACTTGGCTCATCAGGGTTAGTGTTTGTACCTTGTCTAGAATGAATTGCTTACATTTGTACCTTGTTTTTTCTCTCAACTCTCTTAATTGCTTTGATGTTTTGTTCTTAAACTTCTTCCTCTTCCATGAACATGAACTAAAGCCCATTTTGATAAAATCAACCAAGAAATTACTTCAAATGTGGGGTCCAAAAAAAAACTGCAACCAAGAAAGTATGTAAAGTATATAGGGAATGTCTGTGGGGACACCAATCTTGATTAGGGATAAAAATAGATGTTGAAAAGTGATTTTTTGTTTTTAATTTAAGGAACACGTATGCATTCCTATAATGTGTACACATTCCTTGAAGTATAGGCATATACTATACAAACAAGCAAAAAGGCTCATATTCAAGCATTTTTTCCACTATAATGCTATAAAATGATGCAATAACACTCAACAAGACTATAATATGATGCATAAATCCTTAATATGATGCAATAAGACTATCAGATGTTGAAATAATGCTATCATATCATGTAATATGGATCAATATGATGTAATAATACTATCATACGATGTAATAAGACTATCATGTGATGCAATAAGACTATCATAACATGCAATAAATCTCTAATATGATGAAATTAGGCTATCATATGATACAATAAGGCTCAATATGATGTAATTAGGCTATCAAATAATGCAATAAGGCTCAATATGATACATAAATCCCCCATATGATGCATAAATCTCCAATACATGATGTAATAATACTCTTGATAAGACTATGAAGTAATAATACTAATGAATGATGCACTAAGGCTCAATATGTAAGAAAAAATGAGATATTTTTGCCCAAAATCCCATCATAGTCCTTACAAAACTAGGTGAATAATATGTTCACAAATTGGCACTAATCATATTCATGAATTTATGGATTTATGATGAAATCAAGGAACTTAGGGGTTGTGTTTGTTATAAAATTAGGATGTATGGTTAGGGGTTTAGTGTAACAAGTTTGTACATGTGTATATGTCTTGAAATTAGAGTTTAGGGGAACTGTACATGTTTAAGTGATAAAATTAGGGTTTATGATCAAAATTTCATGAAATGTGACCTAATTTATTCCTTTCAATCACATCATATACTCTAATTTAGGTTCAATGGGTTGAAATTGGCCATATTTGCATTCATATTTGCATTTCTAATTAAATTAGGGTCAGTTAAGTCATACATGTTGCATCTAGATTATATAATTGATTGGGCCATAAATTTGGTTTAGGGGATCAATTTTGCCCAAATCACATCCCTAATTTAATGAATCGACTAATTGGTTAAATTCATGATAGATAGAATCATACTTAATTTTATCCCAAATTATATATCTTGATCTTATAGTTATGTCAAAAAGGGGTTCAAATTGGCCTCCCATGCCTCCTCGATTGAATTTCCCCTATAATTGAATCTTGTTATGGCACATGTGTACCTCATACACCTAAAAGTGTTAAAACTATCAAAGATACATCAATTCCTAAAAGTTTTAGAGTTGACAATGCCCCAGGAGGCCAAATCCAATTACATATCATCACGTGTACCTCATACATGCTCAAAAGTGTCAACACTGTTAGAGGTGTCAAGTCCTAGAAGTGTTAAAGAGCTCTATTAGATCCCTATGAGGCCTGATCTAATTAGACACATGCACATGTGTATCTTGTACACACATGTGTTTATGTTAGAGATCTAACTGTCACTTATCCTGGAAGCATCCGATTTGTCAGAGCCTCAGGACACCCAATCCAATCAAATATTTCCATATTTGTAGGTCTAGTACACCTAAAGAAGTGTTAGAGTTTTTAGATAAGCACATCTTTGATACTTAGACATGTTCCATCACTAAGCCAACCAATCCAACTAAAGCATATTCACAAATTTGTCATACATACATAGAAGCCATTAATGTTTAAAGGTTGACATCAATCCAATGAACTCATGTCTAGTAAATAATTCACATGATGAAAGCCTCTAACTTACCATTACTATACAAAACTTGTCATGTAGAGCCCTTTAGGGTCCCATCTAAATTGAGAAAGCACCAAATGTTACTAGTTTTCTACATGTATGTATTCAAATTATTTATATCCATCTACCTTGAATCACCTCTAGATCCCAAAAATTACTTTCATATTAAGTCCTACACATAGGAGAGAACACAATTTAGTAATTGATGAGCCTCAACCTTGAATTCCAAGTTAGAGAAATAATTCTAAGACATGTACTACTTTCTTGCATTCCACATCATAAGGTTTAATCTCATTACAATGAAATATAAATAAGATGATCGAAGATATATGTATAATATATATATAATTTTGAAACTTTTGATGACGAGGTGCACACTGGTATTCAATTATGATCAACCATCTATATGAGGTGAGCAATTCATCATCCACATGAATAATTACTGGGTCTATCTGCTTAGCATCATCCTTGAGGGGAATTAGGTCTCAAATTTAGGGGATATTGTCATAGGTTTAATGTATCTTGAATAAGTTCAATAGATTTTGAGTTGGCATAACTTATACATATGTTTTACTTGTTCAATGCTAGGTATACGCCATCCCTTAATGGTTTCAAACAAAGCCCCTAGTGTATTTAGATATTTTATAAGCTATACATTCATCACTACAGGCATGACATCTTAAAACAACATCTTAAAACCACATCATCACTACTGGATACATGTGACCATTTCAAGTTTATTGAGCTCAAAACCACATCTTATACAAAACAAAATGCATACCTGACTTGACCAAAATATTTAAGAATTTAACATGTACATACATTGTAGGTCCATCATCCTACTTTCATATTTTACCATCGCAATTACATATTAAGGTATAAAACTCTATAGTATTGATAAACACCAAGTGTTTTTTAGCTTGTTTTTGAGCTTGCAATTTTGACATCCATGGTGCGGCTAGGACTAGTCCCATGTCAAAGACACACTCTTCAGATGACGTGGGAATGGATGGAGTGGTTGATGGTTATCCCATGTGTGATGAGGGGGCAGATGAAGTAGGTGCACATAATGGAGGATTAACCATATTTTCACAAGAGATGTTAATTTTAGGTAAAATTTGAATAATGTATTTGAATACATTAGGGGAATCAAACTTGAATAATTGTAATAATAAAAGACTCTTGTTATAATTTCAATTGGGACTTCAAAATCCACCTATTGAATTAGATGCACTAAGTGACCTTGGAGGAAACTTAAGGGATTTTATTCAACACATTTTAGGAATGTTTTTGGGATAATCCAATGCATGATTCATAGGTATCGGGCTCCATTAGATAGCATTCTTGAAATAGATATCTAAGAGATGCACTGTTATGCCAAGGGCTCAATTCTTATTTCTACTTACACAAGATTATCTATAATATATAGTCCACTTCAACGGGTTTGACACTTAAACAAATTAGTTCAAAATTTATAAATAAAGGGGTCTAGTCAAAGATATCAAAGAAACAACAAAAGGGTAAGATAGGATTTTAGGCAAGTAGGATAATATCAATAAGAAACACAAAATTTAAGGGCAAGTAGGACTTTAGGCAAGTAATGTGGTAAGGTATATCCTTGCCCTACTAGGGGAAAGATCCCAATAGCTGTGCATTTTTTAATTGTTGAACAAGGCATTTATTAACATGTGTTCTATTGATAAAACAAATTGGTGTATATAAATATTAAAGTGCACTAGAATATGAACATATAATATCTAATACTTGTTCAACATTTATTCTATAAAATTAAAAGTAACCAATCATAACTTGACAAGAGTCAAGTATTGATACTCTAATGCATAACGATTGGTACACTAAAGGTTAAGCTTTGATCATAGGTGTAGAAAATGCATTTTATGACCTCTCATGATAAAATTAGTTATATTGTCAAATATATAATGTGTTAGACCTTGAAACCTTATTTATAAGTAGTTAAGATGACATATTGAAATGAGTAAATTTTTTGAAGTCTAATGAGATGTTATGGCACCTTAATCACTATCCAAAGCTAATAGGACCTTTACCCTATAATAAAATCATAATTTGACATTTCCCCTATAAGGATGCTTGGCTAATGGGACCTTTCCCCCATAATACACATGAAATTTTTTGTTTCATTTTATGTCAAAGCAACACGCACGTGTTCTTTATTGCATTATATAATGAATACATGTTATACAATGTGTATGCATTATTTGAATTTGAATTTAAAAATGATATTTTAGGTTTGAAAATGGCTTGTATTTCTAAGCCAAAGGCTTGGGACTGTGCATCTACAACCGAGACCAAGAGTTTTAAGAAAAACCAACAAATTTTAACTTTAATCACCAAATACGCTATAGATTTCAACATCAAAATTCAAATAATTATTACCATTATGATGAGCATATTATCCTCTTTCTAAATGTATGATTTTTATAATTTTTGAGATATTTTAAAGGTTCAAACTATATTTATTTCTAAAAACACTTTTTTTAGACCACTACATGCCTCACCCATACATGCCTATTCATGTTTATCTAATTTGTTTTTCATTGATTCAAATACAAAATAAATTATATGGTAACAAACTAGGCTTAATTCTACACATATTTTTAAAAAATTATTTTTTTTTTTTGAGGTAGTTAGGGTGGGCTGCATGGATGACTATCCATTTTTTGTCAGTTTTTAGGATATACTTAATTATAAAATTAATAAAAAAAAACTTCATAAAGAAAGACAAAAAAAAAATTGTATCACACTAGAAGATCTAATATAAATATTCACCAAAGGGTTTCTAACAATATTTAACGATGCTCAAAAAAATGGTGGGTCACACAAAATGGTACAATTCAAATTTTCTTAAAAAAAATAGGACCTCTTCAAATTTTACTTATTTGACCTATTTATACTTAACCATTTTTCAAAAAAAAAAGTTTTTTGGAAATTAGACTCAAAATTCTATAATCCATATTTTCATACCATCTTCAAATTTTGAATGTAGCCATCTCTAATTATCTGTAGAAGTTCATATTTTTGAAATTTCAGAAAAATCATGTCTACGGATAGACCCTTTTTTATCCCCAAATTGATGCACTTACCCTTAACCTAGAATCTTTTTGATGTTTCTCCCAAACTTTTATCAACTGGAAAGGAAAAGAATGATGCCATTTGCTAGGCTATTTATGGGGAGTACATATGTATAATAGATTTATCACCTCTTAGAGCACCATATTATTTTGTGTAAACAACTTATCCATTGAGGATGGGTTTATCATCCATCTGAATATTTTTTAAAGGAATCTATCCTTTGGGTTGTGACTTTTTCTTGGTGTAAATTAGACTTGTTTCTTAAGAGATTTGTATTAAGTTATATCATCATATTTCCACATGAAAATGCATTTACAAACATAGATTTTAAGAGTTAAGTCTAAAGAACATTTAATCTCTAGGTAGATTCTAATCTTAATTTGGGACTTGAGTGATCAGTCACAAGAGGATCTTAGACGTAGTTGTTTGATGTTGGACTATTAGAGATTGTTATTACATTTTAACAATTAACAAAAATTTATCATCTCTTAGAGCACCATATTATTTTGTGCAAACAACTTATCCATTGAGGATGGGTTTATCATCCATATAACTATTTTTTAAAGAAATCTGTCCTTTGGGTTGTGACTTTTTCTTGGTGTAAATTAGACTTGTTTCTTAAGAGATTTGTATTGAGTTAGATCATCATATTTCCACATGAAAATTCATTTACAAACATATATTTTAAGAGTTAAGTCTAAATAACATTTAATCTCTAGGTAGATTCTAATCTTAATTTGGGACTTGAGTGATTAGTCACAAGAGGATCTTAGATGTATTTGTTTGATGTTGGCCTATTAGAGATTGTTGTTACTTTTTAACAAGTAACAACAATTTATCACCTCTTAGAGCACCATATTATTTTGTGTAAACAACTTATCCATTGAGGATGGGTTTATCATCCATCTAACTATTTTTTAAAGGAATTTGTCCTTTGGGTTGTGACTTTTTCTTGGTGTAAATTAGACTTATTTCTTAAGAGATTTGTATTGAGTTAGATCATCATATTTCCACATGACAATGCATTTACAAACATAGATTTTAAGAGTTAAGTCTAAAGAACATTTAATCTCTAGGTAGATTCTAATCTTAATTTGGGACTTGAGTGATCAGTCACAAGAGGATCTTTGACGTAGTTGTTTGATGTCGGCCTATTAGATATTGTTGTTAATTTTTAATAAGTTGGTTGCATAACCACATAAACATATTTTAGTCATGGAGGAAACTTGGTCAGACTAGGCAATTCTGTACAAGGGGCATTTTTTTCTACTTTGCACTAATTGAGATTTGACCTTAAATGTTGAACACGTCTTCCATTCGAAGAGCTGTTTAACGTATTTATCATAAATGTGTTAATAAATATAACATCTGTAGGTAATCAATTTGGGTAGACTCCAAGATAAATTATAGTGTTTAATGAGGTGGGGGCTATCATGACAATTTTTCTTCACATTATGGTATTTATGTTAAGTCAGTTGTGCATGTATTTATTTATTATTATTTGTATGCTCCTGTTTCATAAGTTTGGAGATGCCATTGGCCCTCCCTTATGAAATTTTATATGTTCTTTTTTCTATCTTCAATATCCCTAAATTATAGAACAAAACTTATAGAATACGGTTGTAAAATGGAATGGTTTCCTAGAAAGTAAAATGGAAAGGTACTTGGAACTTTCAGTTTTTTCTTATATCTTTATAATGAATCTTCTAATTTCCAACAAAACCCATATTCAGATACAGGTGCAGTCCTTAAAGATAACACATCACAAGTTAATAATAGAAATACTTTGGGAGATTGTGGTACATGTCAATGGCAAAGGTAACATCATTAAGAAAGGGGTCATTTTCAATTCATGCCATCCATCAATTTTGTGTCAAAACTTTTTCTTCCTCATCCTGTAAGAACTTGGTGCTAGCATCCTTGTTTAGAAAGTTTAGATGTATTTTTTAATTTTTAATTAAAATTATATATAGACTATGACAATTGATCAAGAGTGATTTAGAATGGTAAGTTAAGAATAAAAACTTACCAATCACTAAGATAGTGTTATTTAGAAAGCATATTTTAAAAAAATAAATAATAAAATTTCAGCGAATCATTAATAAGTAAATAAAATATTCTTGATATGACCTAAGGGAATATTGCATATGAATATATAACTTTGTCATAATAATATGTTAAATCATGTGATTTAGCTGACTAGAATGAAGAAATTATTACTTTCAATGGCAGGAACTTGAAAATTGTTATAAGATATATGATATACTAAAATTTTAAATAAAAAATTGAACACTTATCTTTTTATATAATATTTTTAGAGGTTGAAATACCTATATAAACTCAAAAAATATATGAATTAAATATTATAAAAAAATAATGTAATTAAATTTTTAATAGAAATATTTTATTATTTAATATGAATATATAATTAAATTAATTCTAAGCTAATAAAATTTATGAGACAAGACAAGAATGATATAAAAAACATTACATATTTAAAAACATTTAATTTCACATATAGATTTTCTTTTCTTTTTTAATGTGACTGTTATAAATTAAAATGATAATTTAATTTATGGGTTGTAGTTCAACCATAAAGATGGTGTAGAAAATATTGTCTAGCTATCCATTAAAACATACACCGCATAAGAAATAAAAAAGAGATAACACTGAAATCGTACCTCGAAATTTTTTGATAAAATGAATACCCCTCAATTCTTGACACTAAACCAAAAAAATATTATATAAAAATAATTTATGAAAAAAATAAAATTTTAATTAAAAAAAAGATAACTTATAATCTATAAATTCATTGTATAAAAACTCTGAAGTGTTCACATCGAATTATATAACTTATAATCTAATTATAGTCCAATTATTCAATTGAGAAATAATGAGAATTTAACTTTTCTATAAACAAAGTTCAAAGATGATTGACATTTCTTTTAAATATTTTTTAATTAAAAATACTATAGTATGAAAAAGAAAACATAATTTATAAATTAATAAATTAAAATTACGACCATTTGTTTTAATTGGTGTATGGCTAATAAAAATGCCTAATTTTTATTATGCTAAATTAATTTCAAATGTCTTAAATATATTTTCTTGAGCAATGATTTTATTTTTTATTTTTTTGTAAACATTGATTAGATGATAGGACGAGGATGTTATTTTCGTGCACACAAAAATATTTCGACTGGAAATCTTTTGGAGACTATAATCTTCGATTTACCTATATAGTGTATGTCCAATCACAATCTGAATTTATTTAATTTGTTTCCTTGCATGAATGCATATTTCCGTATATTCATGAATGAAATATGAATGTTGGTCAGACCATGATGAAAAAAGTGTCTTTTTTTAAATATTATTATTTTATTTATTTATTTATTTTTATTTTGTTTTAAGGGTTGGTTGGTAATTATTAAAAAATAATAATGATATAGTTGTAGTAAATGGAAATAGATATATTTTTTATAGTTAGTTTAATTGAATGGACCTTATATCTTAATGTAGACCCTCTTATCATTATTGTGTCTTAGTTTAAGTTAGATTGTGGTAGTGTTATGAGTGTCACACTGTTGGGAATCTAGAACAACAAACATGCTCTGACTCAACTCGTTAGGATCTTGCTCCTCAGAAAGAGCACAGTATGATTACCAAATATATAAGCAATTGAATATGCGGAAATAACCAGAAACACAAGTAACTAGAATTCACCAATAGCACAGAATATGAGAGACAATACACTATCTTGTATTAACAATATACAGAAAAGAATACATCAAAGAGCCGCCACACTCTTTCACCTTACAGAGATTTGCCACACCTCAAGTGTACAGTAATTCTTCTCACACACACTCTCCTACACAAAAACGGTCCCAACAACCAACTCACACACAGAATTGGTGTTCACCTCACCAACCAGTCAGTAATAACCCTGTCGATACATCAAGCACTCTATAGCACTTCAAGCTGATCTCTCATGAACCTGCAACCTGCAATTCAAAGACCAAACTTACATGTAGATCTCCAATGAGCTTGCAACAACCTGCAACTCATAGATCTTACAACTAGAAGGAACTCTTCCTTTCTATCTCATGCCTTAAACAATACATGCCAATGGGTCTATAAATAGATCCCTAACTCAAACAATAACTAAGACTCTTAATTTAGACAATTATCCTCGCAACCCAAGACTCTGGCTGGTCTTGACATGCAAACTCATCGTTCACTTAACTAACTGTCCGTAAAACGAACACTTCGGGAACACACAGGCGACCGACGCCGGTCCCTGCTGGTCTGGTTCTGCCGACGTCGGCCGACTTCCTGCCGTCGTCGGTTGCTTTCTGCACTGGACTCTGCCGACGTCGGTCATGCTGCCGACGCCGGTTCCTGTAGAACTCAGCAACCATCTGTTCCTAGTTTGCAAAGGTTGAAGCTTTTAGCTCCACAACCTAACAATCTCCCACTTGGAGATAAACAGCTGCAACCTGTACCTGTACCTATACATGTACCTGTACACCGTCTAGTTTATTTCCTTGGCTTTATATCCCTCCTCAAGATCACTCTTGAAGACCAACCACCACAAAATCCGTGGTGCAAAATCTGTCATCCAAATTACCTGCCACATCCGCATCTACAACCATGTAGAAAATAGAACTTGACCCTGCATAGCATGTGCACCTGCTGCTGGTCCCACTGAACTGCCCTTCAGTATTACTCTCTCGGATTGACTCCAAACTTGTGACAACTCCCACTGCTTGGGAAAACTCAGGTTTAGTACATACCATGCACTCAACCTCACTATGTGCATCAAGACACCTGTTCTATGAACTGTCTTACCATCGGCGTGCTAACCGGCTTCACACAATCATCCTGAAACAAAGTCAACAAGACCTCCATGTCTCTAGATCACACTCATGCCAAAGAATCTTGCTGCTCCCAGATTCTCCATGACAAACACCTGAACTAGCTTTACCTTTAGTTCAGAAATACCTGTATATGTAACCCTGCAACAAGCACATCATACAGAAAATAGAATAGTGTAGCTAATACTATCCAACCTGGTAAAGAGAAACACAATGATCAAACCTCCATTGCCCTGCAGCTAATACAAGATCATATACCCTGATCTTCCATCTCACGTATCCATTTCCGCTCTTCTTCATCCTCAACATCCATTCGTCTCTCAGTGCTTACTTCCAGCTGGCAACTCTACCCAAAACACCTGTTTGGTTCTCCTCCAAGGAATCACATCCTCATCCATGCCAAGCTCTCACTGTTTCCTGGATCTACCTGTTCTGCTTCTTCAAGAACTTCCTGGTCCTATGCCATAAGTGAGCAACAAGTAGTGTAAAGAAGGGAAATGACGAATTTAAGAACTTACTTACACCTTCAGTCCTCCATATGGGCGCTTGAGACTCCATGACAACTAGCTGTCCACCCAAAATTCGTCTCAGTAACCGATGCCGGTCACATCTCAATCTACAGCCGACCGATGTCGGTTCCTGCGACTGCCTCCCTGCCGACGTCGGTTTCCCCTGGCCGACGCCGGTCTCTGTCTGCCCCGAGTCACCGACGTCGGGCTTCACATAGCCGACGTCGGTCCCTGTCTGGACGCCGACGCCGGTTTTCCTGCCGACGTCGGTCTCTGTGTTTTTCTTGTGAGACCTGACTTTTTCCCGTGAGCTCTTTTTGGATCAAAACCTTGTCCAAATCACCCTTGCTCTGCTCAGAATTCCTCTGCACCTTGTGCTGAACTCTGTCCGTCACCTTCTCCTTGAAAACCAAGGTTTTCCCGTTCTTGTCACTAACATCGGATTCCTCAAGAAACCTTACTTTCTTCTTCTGCATACAGAAACCACGATCCATGCCTTCCAAATCCGAAAGCATATTCTTTGACTCAAGAACCAGCATCTCCTTCTTATCTATGTGACCAAGCCTATCAAGCCACATCTCTGAATCTACAGCTGAAGTAGATAACCCAGAAAGAGAATCAGTAAAACAAGTAGATAGATAAAGCGTACCTACTTTCTTACCTCTAGCTATAACAAGTGTACCCTTGGTAACCTTCCAAGAGTCCACTGTGAGAGTTACTGTGCAACCCTCTTCACCCAAGCTTCTAACAGAAATCAGATTCCGCTTCAGAACTGGGACATGCATGACCTCCTTTAACACCCATGTGTCACCTGTCTGCAATTTCAGCTTCACTTTGCCTTTGCCAACAATCTGACAAGACTTACCATCCCCTACACAAATTTCTCCAAAGTCTCCCTGGACATACTCATGAAAAAATTCTCTATGTGGAGATGCATGAAAAGAGGCACCAGAATCTAATACCCAAGATTCTACTTTATCCAAAGAACATACCAGAGCATCCTGTGCAACGTAGCCTGCGACATCTGCTTCTTCTCCATGTTCTTCATGATGATCTTCACCCGATCTGCAATCTCTCTTTAAGTGCCCTTGCTTTCCACATTTCCAGCAGGTTATTCTACCATACATGGACTTGGATCTCTTGCCTGTCTTCGACCTTGATCTCCCACGCTCTGTCCTCTCTCTTGGCCTTCCTCTTCCTTCAACACTCAAAGCATTTCTAGATAATTCACCTGTGCTTTTCCTGCGTATCTCTTCATTCAAGATCACGCTCACAACATCATCCACTTTTAAGACTTTTGAAGGAGACACAGTATTAGAAACTGCCATTACCAAACCTTCCCAACTTTTAGGTAATGAACACAAGATTAAGAGAGCTCTAAGTTCATCATCAAATACAATATTCACTGAACTTAACTGGTTTACCAAACCATGGAAATCACTAAGATGGCTATGAATAGATCCACCTTCCAACATTTGCAAATTAAATAAACGCTTCATAAGAAATACCTTGTTTGAAGCCGAGGGTTTTTCATACAAATTTGCCAAAGATTTCATCAACTCCACCGTTGTCTTACACTGTGATAAGCTGGAAATCACAGATGAATCAAGACTCAATCTAACAGATCCCAGAGCCTTCTGATCAAGAACGTCCCATTCTTCATCTTTCATATCCAAGGGTTTGCTAGCAACCCCACCCAACGGTAAGTACAAATCTTTCTGATACAGATAGTCCTCAATCTGCATCCTCCATAATTGGTAGTTCTTGCCATTGAACTTTTCCATTCGTAGTTGACTGCTTTCTGACATTGCTCAACTCCCACTCAAACAGAAACCCTGTGAGTAACCTGTAATCAAAACACACTACCCAGATCTACACCAATCTGTTAGTATCCCAACCAAAAGCTCTGATACCAATTGTTGGTATCAAGCTCAAGAACCTACAACCAAGGCTCTGATACCACTTGTTGGGAGGATGGGTGTAAACCGGAAGCACACAATTTGATTACCAAACCAAGCAACTTAATATGCAGAAATAACCAGAAACACAAGTAACTAGAATTCACCAATAGCACAGAATATGAGAGACAATACACTATCTTGTATTAACAATATACAGAAAAGAATACATCAAAGAACCGCCACACTCTTTCACCTTACAGAGATTCGCCACACCTCAAGTGTATAGTAATTCTTCTCACACACACTCTCCTACACAAAAACGGTCCCAACAACCAACTCACACACAGAATTGGTGTTCACCTCACCAACCAGTCAGTAATAACCCTGCCGGTACATCAAGCACTCTATAGCACTTCAAGCTGATCTCTCATGAACCTGCAACCTGCAATTCAAAGACCAAACTTACATGTAGATCTCCAATGAGCTTGCAACAACCTGCAACTCATAGATCTTACAACTAGAAGGAACTCTTCCTTTCTATCTCATGCCTTAACAATACATGCCAATGGGTCTATAAATAGATCCCTAACTCAAACAATAACTAAGACTCTTAATTTAGACAATTATCCTCGCAACCCAAGACTCTGGCTGGTCTCGACATGCAAACTCATCGTTCACTTAACTAACTGTCCGTGAAACGAACACTTCGGGAACACACAGGCGACCGACGCCGGTCCCTGCTGGTCTGGTTCTGCCGACGTCGGCCGACTTCCTGCCGTCGCCGGTTGCTTTCTGCACTGGACTCTGCCGACGTCGGTCATGCTGCCGACGCCGGTTCCTGTAGAACTCAGCAACCATCTGTTCCTAGTTTGCAAAGGTTGAAGCTTTTAGCTCCACAACCTAACAATAATCTTTCGACTGGAAATCTTTTGGAGACTATAATCTTCGATTTACCTATATAGTGTATGTCCAATCACAATCTGAATTTATTTAATTTGTTTCCTTGCATGAATGCATATTTCCGTATATTCATGAATGAAATATGAATGTTGGTCAAACCATGATGAAAAAAGTGTCTTTTTTTAAATATTATTATTTTATTTATTTATTTATTTTTATTTTGTTTTAAGGGTTGGTTGGTAATTATTAAAAAATAATAATGATATAGTTGTAGTAAATGGAAATAGATATATTTTTTATAGTTAGTTTAATTGAATGGACCTTATATCTTAATGTAGACCCTCTTATCATTATTGTGTCTTAGTTTAAGTTAGATTGTGGTAGTGTTATGAGTGTCACACCCTATTTTTCATGTCTTTTTTGTGAGTTGAAATTTATATTTAATTATTGATGGGTTCTTTAGTCAATATTTCTTTTCAAATGTGCTTAGGAAGTAGTATTTTCTAGGTCACTAAGGGTTTTGACGTGATTGTGATCGTCTGCTTTATTTTGATATTGGTAGTTATGATAATTTTGTCATGTTGTGGACCCTCTTATGATGTCTATTGAGAAAATTCTTTATCTTTATTATTATAAGTGTTTTGCATTTAAATGATAGCCCTATTATCCTCGTCATACATGCATGTTGCTTATAATCATTTAGATTAGCTTGTTTTTAAACAACTTGCTAACATTCATGTTACAATTATGGAATATCCTAGGAAAGTCAAGATCTCTAAAAATAGCTACATCATCTCCCTCCATTTCATTATAAAATGAAGCTCTACATTATGTTTTGGCTTACATAGATTATTATTTAGATAGAGGAATAATTTGGTAGTTCAAAAATCTATGGCCAAATTTATTAGATTTAAATTCATGGTTCTCTGAACAGTGGAATCCATTTATAAAAGGTAAGATCAAACTATATGCCTATGAAAAGGGTTTATTTATTGTTTTTTTTAATCTCACTTATGATAAATGTTGGATCCTAGATAAATAGTAGAACTGGGGTAGGCATCAACTACTCATAAAACCCTGGCTTCCAAGATTCAGCCCTCCCACTGATTCTCTTTCCACTAGACCCATTTTGGTACACTTACCTCATCTTCCCATTAGGGTTAATCCATGTTTAAAGTCTATAGGCAACTCTTTAGGTAAATTACTTCAAATTGAATCTACCATGTCTCCATTCTCCCATAACACCTTTGCTAGAATGTTGATTTTGATGGATACTTTTGATGATCTTCCTGCCACTATTGATCTGCTTGCTGAGGACACATTGTGGACTCAACTACTAAAACATGAAGGTCTGCATTTTATATTTCACATATGTTTTAATATAGGGCACTGAACTTCATAATGTATTACCTCTAATAAAAGAAAGATTGAATCAACTTGGTGGAAGAATTATTCTTCTGATCTGCTAACAATATTTGGACCTGATTTTCATGACTCCTCAAACTTTGAGGAGGATGAGGAACCCCAACCCTCAAGAAATGAATCTTAACCTATTTTGGATGGGATAATTATAGTGGACGGTGATTTAAAAGAAACTAAGGATGTTTATATTACTGAACATCCTATCTATAATGAAGTGGCAATAAAAGTTTGTAAACATATCTCAATGACAGATCCATAGGAGCTTTAAAATGGGAATTCTCATCCCTTTAACAAAATCACTCAATCTCTTTCCCTAGAATAACAAAAACAATATGGGGAGTGGATTGAAGCATAGAAAAATAAAAAATGAAAAAGATTTTTAGTCTAAAAGACTACTAGTATAATGCTTTAGTATGGAAGTCCCCAACTTGGTAGATGACTTGCAACTGATTTGAGGTCATTGGTTCTATTGAGTTTCAACTATTTTTTTCTTGTTTGGGCTTGATCTGAGCCCTATTCATAGGGTTTAGCCTCATAACAAGGTGGTTTTTATCTATTGGATTCTATATTATTGTTATTGTTGAATATCTTAGCATTTGTGACCATGTGTATCTATTTCATTTCTAGGGTCTAGGTCCCTAGTTCAAAAAAACCCACCTTTTACTAATAATAATAAAATATGAAATATAATACAAATTAAATATAAACTTATTAGATTAACTATAGTAAATATAATAAATTAGGGTCACTCTGCATCTTCTAAAATCCATTTTAGAGCTATAGGATTTACAATTTAGAAGTTAGTTTTTCAAAATCCATTATGATCAATACTTAGTTTTCAAAATTTTAAGATTGAAAACTAACTTAATATTTGAATTATAAAGCTCTAATCTCATGTATGCATGTCACTAATTGAGATAGAGACAAGGAGACATATATATATAAATAGGGGCTTAGATATGGATTGGTCAAGATAGAGATAGGGCCTATGTTAACACAAATGCAATATATATGTAATATGATGGGATGGAACATGCACATATGCATCAACCTATATTGGTTGATACATCAAACTCTTGGTAAAACCCTAGACTATTATTACCATATTGTATTCATATTTTAGGTTGTAATGTTAACACCATTCCTAAGGCCCTATCTCAATATCAATCCTTCCCTACTTGATAAATTAAGGAAGCTTACCCTACCCACTTCATCTATGCCAAGGAGTAAGGAAAGGGAATTTTGCATTCCTAATATCTATCTTTGCTTCAGTCAATAATATATCAAGGGAAGATTTCCTTCTTGATAGATGGAAATGGACTAAGATATATATATCAAGGGAAGCTTTTCTTCCTGATAGATAGCTTTGCTTTGCTTTTGTATTAATACATAACTATTAAGGGAAGATTGCTTCTTAATATATAACTTTGTTATTACCCTACTTACTTATCAATTCCCTACCCAAAAAGGCAAGGAAAGTTTGTTTCTCAATATAACTACCTATTTTACCTTTATATAATATATTCTTAGCTATCAAAGTAAGCTTGATTATCGATCTATAGCTTGCATATATTCTTGCCCTACCTACTTAGTTATGCCCTACTACTTAGTTTTTGTTATTAGGAAGGGAAGTTTGCTTCCCAATAGTTAGAATGAGAAACAAAGTTTTGAATCATGTTACGTATGTAATATATCTATACCATTGAGTATGCCCTACCTACTTTACCTACTTGAGTATGACATGCCTACTTTACCTACTTGAGTGTTCCCTACCCTATCAAATACCTTATCCATATCTTGATCTTGAGTATGCCTTACCTAAATACCTAAGCTATATCTTGATCTTGACTATGCCTTGCCTACCTTCTTGTACTTGATTATGCCTTATCTAATTTTCCTTACCTAATTGAGTTACCTACTTGAGTATGCCCTACATAATTAAATAATCAATACATATATTGATCTTAAATACTTGTATCTAATCTTGACCGTGTTATCTTACCTGAGCCATATCTTGAATACCAGATACCCAATTGATTTCTTGATCCATATCTTGAAAGGAGAGGGGGGATTGTCATGCTTGAAAATTAGTAGATGGGGTATTATCAAATCAAGGGATAAAGGAGAGGTGGGATTATCAAGGGATTATTAAAAATTAGGAGAGGGGGCATTATCACATATATATAGAAAGGAAGGAGCATTGAGTGAGTCATAGCTTGAAAAGAGAGGGGGCATTCTCACCTATATATAGAAAGGAATGACTAGGGATGTTTCTATAAAAGGATTAAAGGCAGATTCAAACTAAATTCCTAAATAATTAATGGTATTTTGATCAATGGGTCTATCAATATGAATAAATGATTTCCTTATATCATGTGTACTATATCATACCTATAGTCATGATACAGTCACTCATACATGACATCTACCACATACCCAATACTACATCTAGGTATGTAGTCACTCATACATGACATCTACCTATAGTCATGATATGGTCACTCATATTGGACATGAATGTAGTTACTATCCCTAGTATACTCCATTAGAAATAGAAATAATCATAACATAATTCAATATTCATCCTATAAATATATCATTCACTTTGAAACAAATGTCAAATGAATGGTTAATCCATGCATGTTCAATTTCAATTGCACACATACATGACCTGAATGATTTATTCCAGACTCATATAGAACAAATTCATCTTCTAGCATTCCAAACTCATATAGTACACTATTGTTGATGGGTTGTTTAGTACACCAACTTATATAGGGTGTAAATCCACCCAAGCTCTCCTAAAAGGAGATAAAATCTTCCCAAGGTCTACTACTTCTAGGTCTTGGCTTGTAGGGTAGCTCAGTAGTTGATGTAAAACTATTACATTTTATGGGGCCTATTTAGAATAAACTCAAATAAATGATAAGTATGATACTATGGATAAGTTTATCAAAAAATCATAAAAAAATAAATTTGTCATGAAGATACAACTAATTCAATAATTATTCATTGCATAGATGGGTTTAATAATACATTAACAATAATGGCAAGATTTGTAATCAAGATAAACCTTGTAAACATGGATTTAAACTTTAGATATATTTTACCCACTCTAAAAAATGTATAAAAAGAGAAAAAGGTGAGGGAAAAGAGAAATATGTAAGCCTACTTTGTAGCTATAATAATTTTGATTCAATTGACTTATATGAACTCCATGGAACCAATCTATTACTTGGTAAATACACACACAACCATGAACAAAGATGGTGAAAGAGTTTAAGGTATTCAACAATGAATAAATATGAAGAAAATCACCATATACATACATAGATATTGAACAATGGTCTTCAAAAAATTAAATTGATAGATATTTTCTTGAAAAAAAAATGTTTGGATCCAAAAAAATAGGGGAATTATAGATAATACTTCATAATAGCATTGTCATTAGAAAACCTAACTTAGTAAAGTAACATATTATAGGAAAAATGTATGGTCTACTACTATACTTTATAATACTAATAAACCAACCCCTAGCTTAGTCTCATGACTGGCCTTATATAAATTTTCAATAGTCTCACCCACCCACTAGGTGGTTGAAAATATTCAATGCATTACCCACCCATCAAGTGGTTATAAACATTAACTAATAGGCAGCAACTGAGGCACAAATTTAATTTATTCTTACCTTTAAGATAACAAATGTGTTGATGGATGGGCACTTTTACATAAATATTAGTAACATGGAAATATTGGGCTAATGCATTAGTATCATGTGGAATCATATCATTCTCCTAGAAGGTCCACTACCTACTCTCTCTATCTTGATCATCTCAAGGGCCCTAAGAAGTGAGATCATGCCATGTGGCATGATGTTGGGCACCTAGAGGGTAAAACTCCTGGCTCTTTATCTAAAGTGTTCTAGAGAAGTGAAACTCCTACATTATGACAAGTGGTAGTTCCTAATTGAATCTAGACAGAAAGAAAGAAATTAACCATTAATTTTTTAATATAAAAAATAGTTGTTAGAATTTAAATAAAGTATAGCCATTAGAATTTAAAATTTCAAATTTAACTAAAATCATCCAAGGAAAATATTTTTAGAAAAAGACAAAAAATCCCTTAAAATTAACAATTGAAAATGGGCTTTTGCCAACAACATAGTCACCTTAATCCATTTAAAATATGAATAGATAAAACTTATGATCAAATGTCAGATAAACATAGTCAATTTTAGATAACTTAAAGGATGAATTAGACTTAGAATTAAAAGACTTAAGTAGATTAAATAGTTACATGCAAAGGGAAAAGTATGATAATTCTATGATAGTCTTAAAGGCTAGATGATCATCAAATTTATGCTCATGTAATGATAAATTAGATGCCAACATGTCATCTAGTTGGATATCCATGCCATGCAACATCCACTTGCTCATATAGGGTCTAACTTGTGTTGATGACCCATATACTCTTGGTAAAAAAATATCTTGACATTTGTCCATATCTCATTCCCCTAGGGCCTAATGTGAGACTTGCAAACACATAGACCACCCTAAGGGTGCAGATAAATTGGCATGATCCTAGGCATTTGGGGGCTCAACAAATATAAAAAGTATACATGCTACCCTGGGGCCCCAAATAAATGGGATAAAACCACATGGCATGATCTCATGCATTCAGGAGGTTCAAGGCCTATTAAATAAATCAAGGGAGGATGGGGAATTGAGGAAACATGATTATTTCATGTGGCATGATCTCGGTCATATGCAGAGTTGAAGGTAGAAATTACTAAGTCAAAATAGACCCTAGAGGGTGAGGGAGTGACAAGTGGCAGCTCCTTAATTACCTAGGGACTCATGATAAAGCTAGGTGATCTTTAGATCGTGAGAAACCAAAAGAGCCATTAGACTTAAAATATGAATTTGAAATAAAATGATTAATCTAAAATAAACTTTTCAAATAGATGGACACTTGATCAACCCTAAATCCAATGAAGCCCATTTTTGGTAAAGTTACTAAATCAAAGAATAAAAACATACAAAGATTAAGCCAATTAACCTTGAAATACTACCAAAATGGACAAAAATGTTGAGGAATAAATGAAAACACTCTTAAATAGTTAGATAATTATAGAAATATGAGACAAAATTATATAAAAAATGGGAACTTTAATTTTGTTTAAAACATGATGCAAAACATATCAATACTTATGATTTTTAAATAATTTTAAAAAGTTATATTAGGACATACCTAATTACCAGTACAAATCTAATTGACAAAACTCTAAAGTGACCAAATTTTAAGTTAAGACAGGTATCAAACCTCATTCAATCACCCAATGTGTGCATAAATTGAGTTAATTTACCACATTTGAATATAGGACCTATAAGGATTAATTACTATGTTTCCAACTATTAGGCTAGTGAATCCTACCTTGAAGACATTTGCCTGGACATTATTCCACTACTATCTAGATGTATATAGCCCCAATGGAATTGCCTGTGATCTTATTTAAGGTCTTGCTCTACTACTAACTAGGCCGCCATATCCCTAGTAGAGGTTGCTTAAATCACCCAATATCACATTTTTTTTAATTTGATTTTTCTTTTCTTTTTTCTTTTGTATAACTTAGTTTAGGTTTGGGGACCACTATGGCAAATGAAAGGCAGAACTATATATTTCTCACCCTATATCTTCATCACAACATGTTAACTTAAGTATATTTAGAAACATTTTAAGATGTGAAATTTGTGCTTGTTTAAAGAGGATACCTTCAATAACCAACTATTTTTACCCAAGCTTACCCAAACATGAACAAGTTCAAAACACATACAATAGTCTCAACCTTCAATACTGACTCAAGTACATAATCTAAGCCAACAAAATAACTCAATAAGAAATTTCACATAAATTTCATTTATGTTATCTACTTGTAATATTTTCATTTATAAATCGCAATTTTTTAAACCTCACGTTTAGAAATCACAAATTTTTAAACCTTACATTTAAAAATCACAATTTTGCAAACTCTCATTTAGGAAACACTAATACTATTATGTGGAAAATAAAATCCTCATTTTAAAAATTTAAATTAAGAGTTCTTATTCTATTTTTATAAACTATAATATTATAATTTTTATAATTTGAAATTTTAATTTTAGGAACCTTAAATTAAAAAATAATAATTTTACGAACTCTAAATTTAAAAATTGTTATTTTAAAAAATTTAATTTTATAAATTATGATATTTGAAATAATGTATTAAACTTATTTTTCAATAAAAAAATTATATATTAAAAATTTACAAAACTATTTAAAAAATAATATAATATTATATTTTATTATAAAATAGGAAAATAAAAAATATTATATATAGAATATAAAACTAATAATGCTAAAAACATATTAAGTAGAAAATTAAAATATAAATTTGACTCTCAAATTTTTTTATGATGTAAAATTTTAATTGAGATTAAATAATTAACTTAACCTATTATCTTTCACACAAGAAACATTAAAATTTTTAAAAAAAATTATAGACTCAAGTCAACCATTTTATGCAATGTTTTTGGCTTGGAGGAACTTGCCCTTTTGAATGCTTTAGGGTGGGAAGAATTCACCATCCCCATTATTTTATACTATGTAACAATATCCAACCTTTACCTATTTACCACAGTCCCACCAAGAATTAAATAAAAGCTTAATCTATTACCCTATGACCCCTCTCATCACATGCGTGCACTCATTCTTCACATATCCTTACAAGCTTTGTCCTTAAAAATTAGGATAAACATAGATTGAGGTCATTTAGTACCACTCAATCATCTTGGTTTTATATGAAAAGGTGATGAAGAGGAAGATATTATAATAAAGAATAAGAAAGATCGTGAAGAAATAAAAATTTAAAATTAATGATTATAACATTTAATATACAATTTTTTATTCGGTAGGTGAATAAATGGATTTGAAAGGTTTCATAGTATTGTACAATAGAGAAAAATATAAAATAATAAAGTTCTAAATGAAACTTAATTTATTACTTTATGACCCCTCATCACATGGGCACACTCATTCTTCACATATCCTTACAAGCTTTGTCCTTAAAAATTAGGGTAAATATAGATTGAGTCATTCAGTACCACTCAATAATCTTGGTCTTACATGAAAAGGTGACAAGGAGGATGATATTATAATAAAGAATAAGAAAAATCATGAAGAAGCAAATAATTTAAAATGAATGACTATAACATTTGATATATAATTTTTTATTTGGTAGGTGAATAAATGGGTTTGAAAGGTTCCATAGTCTTGTACAATAGAGTGAAAGATAAAACAATAAAGTTATAATAGAGTGCCTCTACCAGTGACAACAAGGTAGACAACAACACTACCATGAATAGACAAAATAAAAAACAAAAAAAAAATCCCAAGAAACTTTCACAAAGCTTTCTTCAAATAGCTCAAGGGGGCTTAACCCCATTACCACTAGCCTTATGCATTTTTGTGTAGGGTCCCCTTGAGCAGAGAGACATATAGGATGGTTGAGATATAAGTTTTTTGCCTTTTTTCTTTTTATGAACTCCAATCCACCCTTCCTTATTTTTAGTTAATTGGGATAGAGAGGACATCACAGTTAAAAAGTGGGGCTAAGATTTGTCTTCCACTATTGTTCCTTTGAAAAATTCAGCCCTAGGTAAAGTAAGATTAGACATCTCCACCTAATAGAAAGCTAGAGTGATATCAGAGACATGCATGGGATTGACCTTCTTTGGAGAGATTAGATATTTCAAAAGTTCATCTTCAGAGTGAGGAGGACCTTATAGGTCCTTGTTTGTAATAGGGGTGGTAGTGTCTTCTAAAGAAGAGTTAGAGTCCTTGCCATCAAAAGAAACCCATTATTTGTCCTTGACCAAAACTATAAGGTTTTTAGGAATGAAGTCTTTCCATAAAGTAGAATCTTTCTTTTTTTTTGAGGAGGCTACATCTTTTTGTCAAGTGTCCAGTGTAGAAGCAGTCGTGCCATCAAAATGGTAATCCTTCATAGTCCAAGGGTTGGGACTAGGAGTAGTCACTAACTTACAAAGTGATTTTCTTAGGAATATTTTTTGAGGTATCTATGTTCACCAAAATCCTAGAAAAGTTAGTGAGGGAGAAGCAGTTAGTGTCCAGGTGCATTTGTAGAAATTTACCCAAAGTTTTACTTGTGGCCTTCAGGCTAGATTCAATCTAGAAATGCGGAGGGAGCTAGGGCAGATGAACCTAGATGGGTTTTAAATGCATAGGTTTAGTGAGAGGATTGAAGTTATGGGACCTATTTTTGAGAACCAAGGGGTGGCGATTCAGGCTCCATGAATGGTTTAGAATCTAGGCCTTGTCCTCAAGATTGTAAAAAGTAATAATAAAAAACTTTTGGTAGAAGGGTAGATTTCAAGACTACCTGAGAGGAGAGGATACCAATCCTTTAAGATCCAGGTTTTGGAGATATTATAGGTTTGGCTAGTGGTAAATGAATCTATAGATGAGACCCTTTGTTGAAAAGTATTCCTCTAATTTGATCACATACCTAGTTTCTTCCTCATCAAAAATTGCCACTAGATCTGAAGATGAAGGGGTGAGGGGTTTTGGATTTGCTAAAGATTTAGATTGATGGGAGATGACATCAACAAAAGAGTTTTGATTGCATCTAATAGGCATAGCTTCAACCTCCATCACCATGACATCCCTGGGAGATCTAGTATGAATAGGTTTTAAATGGGTAGATTTGTAGGGGTTTGGAAAAGTGTTGGGTTGGGATGTGCCCTCAAGGCCAAAACCAAATCCATTCTTCTAGCTGGGTCACCACTCATTTTCATGACCCAATAAGGGATGGGGAGCAAGAGTAGAGGAGGAAAGGGCATCCAAGAGGAGTGCAGGCTCCGATGAGCATGGTAGTGACAAAGGTGAGTCGTTTGTCACTAAATCTCCATCCTTGGACAACATGGGATCTATTGATGAGGGTGGGACACTATGGAGTGAAGATGCAGATTTACCCAAGTCTGACTGAGCAAAGGATGTATAGCCTGGGTTCAAAATTATGCTAGATGAGAAGGGACATGGAAGACATAGAGCCATTTTTATATAATTCATAATTTAAATTATATTATTTTAAGTGTATCATAACATTTGATATATAAGGTAAATAAAGAAATTATGTTTCAAAAAGAATAGATGTAGACCCCAATTTTATCTTTAATCACTAATTATTTATAGTGTTATTATAAATTATGAATAATTAAAAAAAAATAGTAATAATATTATATAATTGATATAAAGTATAATTTTATATATTATAATGATATATATGCATGTTTTGATATAAAAATATTTCTTCTCCATTATTTTTCACATAAAAAATCTTTCAAAATAACTCATTATAAATTGAAATAAAATATTATATTAAGTTTATAAGTATTCTCCAAATAATACTAGATAATCCATTGAAAGAAATGACCACCAAATAATTACAGAGAATGCAAGCAAAATATAATTGTATATAATGACTTACGGGATAAATACATAATTAAAAATGACAAAGTTAAAAAGTGATTGGAAATGAATTGTCATATATATGTTAATGACATATTTTCTTGTTCATTTTTTAATATTTTATAAAATTTAATAAAATAAAATATTTGTAAAATTTTTTATTTGTTTTATAAAATTTATCTCTCATCTTAAATGTTGATTATAAAAGGTGTTAATTTTTTTTTTAATGGAGAGCCCAAGCTTTCAGATTGGGAGGAGCTCAAAGATGCTAAGGTTTATTTAAAATTGCATTAGGGGAAGAAGGTTAAAGACTACTATAAAATTCAAGGGATTTTGGGCAATTGGAGAGTAGTATGGAAGAATATAATGAACTATGTATTTGCCTTTGAGCAAAAGATGTTGCTTAAGAGTATTTTGGTGAAACATATGGTGGTCTACTCTACTGCTAAAGATGAGATCATATGGATAATAGCAAAGGATATGAAAATGTCTCTGTCGAAAAGAAGTTGGATTGGTCAATGAACCTATGGTAAAATGATGCTATATTTCCCAAAGTTGGAGCCTTCACATGGCTCGCATTGCATATTAAAATCTTGATAGGAGATAGGTTAAAGAGATTGTGGCTCGGTTCTAATTTCAAATGCATTCTGTGTGGGGAAGTGGAAGAAAGCTCAGATCACCTACTTCTTCTTTGCCATGTTAGAAGAGAATGTTGGCTTTGGTTTTTAAGGAAAATCAATTGGATGTCTCCTTTGTTTGGTGCATTGCTATCAATGTTTCAAAATTGGTCAAAGTTGTTTTCAAAATCTAAGTTTGCTTGTCTTTGGGATGTAGGTTCTTTGTTAATCATTTAGAACATTTGGCGGGAAAGAAATTTTAGATTATTCAGAAAAGAATCCAAATCATGCCAAGTCATTTGTGTCAAGCTTGATGAGGCTATTTTGGAGGTGGTTATTGCCAAAATTAATAGATCCAAAAATATTCTCCTGCATGGTTGGGATGGGAAGAGATCATTTTTAAGAATTGGCCTCTCTTAAATCTGATTAGGAGGAGAGATTTTGGCTTGACAAGTGGTAATGGTGTCTTAAGAGATAAGATTAAATGGATCCCCACTTCTCTAAATTTTGCCAAGCTTAAATTTGATGGTGCATGTAGGGGAAATTTGGGCCTGTCAGGGACTGGATGTGTTATAATAAATAGTGAAGGAGGCCTCCTAGTGGCTAAAATGACTAAAATTTCAAAGGGATCTAATAATGAGGTGGAGGCTTGGGCATTGGTTCATAGGCCCTAGTTGGTGGTTAATTATAAAATTAGGAATCTTTGGATTGAGGGTGATTCATACATCATTTTAAATGCTTTGAAGGCTAAAGGATTAGATAATTAGAAGATTAACTATATCATCTAGCAAGCCATATTTTTAATAGATCTATTTGATAATTTCCTAATTTCCCACTACTACTAAAATGGGAATAAATTACTGAATGGGCTTGCTAATCTATCCATCAACCAGGAGAATGACATGGACATTTTTTATTCAAGATAGGGCAATGTTCTGAGTCTCTTGATGACATGGCTTAAAAATGATGTGGAAGGCAGTGCCTCTTAATAGGTGATGATGTGTCACTACCAATTTCCATTGGGGATTGAAGTCTGAGTTTTTACATCCTTGGATATGGAGATGGGGCCCTATGTGTGTATTTTTGGATATGACTTTTTGCTTTGGTGTTCTATTGATATTCTATATTAACTCTTTTTTAAATTATATATTTTATGGGTTGCCTTCCACCTTTTTCATTAAAAAAAGTGTTAAATTTTAAGAAATAAATCATTTATAAACAACAAATAGATAATTAAGCTGCGTACCATTGCAAAAAAAAACTTTCTTATAAATTCAAAAATAGATTATACGTCATTTAAGAGATTTTTAACATCAATAAGATTTTTTTAAAAAAATTACCCATAATCATTCTGGTCAAAAATAAAAATATAAATAGAATGATACCAAAGATTGGTGTAACAAATTTTTAGTCCAACCGGTTGTAAGACCAAAGACCAATGATACACAACAAAATAGCCAAAAATAATTTTCAAATGAACACATTATTTTATCCTTGGCTTGTAATTATGATACATAAGGCATAGAATGAAATAAATATGAGTCATTAATATGAAATGATGTGCCATGTTGGAAGACATATGGCTCATTATTGTGGAAGCCAATGCTATTTTCCATGTGGCTTGGTAGGGTTTCTCCATTAATGTGGCAAGTTAATGTCTCTTGATGTACCACCAACTTTTATCTCTCCCTGCCTTTTTGCATACCTCCTCCCCTTACAAGGATGAAACCTACCTAAAAGTTATCGACCTTATTGCATTACACAGAGAAATTTTAATTGGAAAAATGGAGGGATGAAAGTTTACATGTAGGTGTGTTGCCTGTAACTAAATCCACAACTGTGTTATTTATATTTTTTGCATGGATATCATGGTTATTATGCCTTTTATGTATTATTTTCTATTAATTACCTTATACATTCTTATTTTTTTGTGTGCTTTCTTTGTTCATGTTTCTTTGTGTGCCTTCACATCTAAGTAAACATTTACTCGTATGTTAATGGAGTGATATAATGTTACACTAATAAAGTTCTCTCCCTACCTTTTTGCAGACCTCCTCCCTTCAAATGACCATGGAACCTACCCAAAAATTCTTGACCATGCAACATGTTTCAAAAAAAATTTGTCATTAGAATGGAGGCATGAAAATTATTGTTATTGTGCCTTCTTTGTTCTTTTTTTCCACTTACCTCCACCATTTTATGCATAGCTTGTTGGGATTTCATCCATTAATGTGACGAGTTACTACCTCCTTTTGTGCCATCTCCAAACATCTTTCCCTACATTTTTGTGTACCTCCTCCCCCAAATTACCATAAAACCTACCCAAAATTTGTCGACCATGCACCATTTCAAAGTCAAATTTCCATTGCCATAATGGAAGGCTGGATTGTTAATATGTAAGATTCTTATCTCATTAATATGCAAGATACTTATCTCATTAATATGCAAGGGAGTTTCATGGTGGAGGGATGAAAAATTACCCACAACTAAACACACATCATTGGCCTATTTTCATTCCCATCTGACTCCAAATTTGTTGTTTTTTTAATGGAAGGCATGGATGCTTTATGAAGTCATGTTGTTGTGTGAATCATATCTTTGTGCATTTATTTTATCACTAGCTTATGATTTTGTGAAATAAAGCGCAAATCAAAATTAATATGGGTTATTAGTATAAAATTAAGGTCTATGTTGAAAGATAAGTGTGTCCACAAGAGTGAATATTTATTGGTATGTGGATGGAAGCCATGAATGTTTCCATTCACATACCAATAAATGTTACTTTATTTTTATCAAAATTAATAATTTCATTGACACATCAGTAAGTATTGAGTTAAATGTATTAAATAAATTCCTTTTTTGGATTCATGTTGTGTTTTTTGTATGTTGTTATTAAATTACTGGACATTTGTTGCTTTGTGGATGGAAGTCATGAAAATTATTTATATGTTATTATGAATTATTTTTTTTGTGTTATTCATTAACATGTTCAAAATTACAAATATTATTTTTGATAAGTTTTGTTCATATGTTTTACACTCACATTGATGGAAGAGTGAACATTTATTGGAATGTGGATGAAAGCCCTAAAGGTTTTCATTCACATACTAGTAAATGTTATTGTGTTTATATAAAAATTATGATTTTCATTAACATACCAGTAAATATTATTAATATGGGTTATTAATATATAATAAAAGGTTGTTTACTAGTATGTGGATAGAATTCCTAAAGATTTTATTTCATATACTAGTAAATGTTAATGTCTTTCTATTAAAAATAAGAATTTCATTAACATACCATTAAGTGTTAAGTCATGTGTATCAAACCAAATCTTATTGTGAAATCTTGTTGTTGTGTTTGAAATATGTTGCTATGATATTCATTCACATTTTACACTATGTTGATGTCTCATTGTTATGTTGTTGTGTTTTTAATATGTTGCAGTGACATGTTGTTGATAATTTTCTCATTATATTGTCAATGTGTGTTGGGATCTTTTCCTTTAAATTGACATATCTTCCCCTGGTTACATGCCTAAGAAAATAATATTTCTAATGTGCTAGCATGCTAACATATAATGTAAGAATATATTCTCATGCACTCACCTGAATCATGCAACTTAAAACCAGTTCCCATTGGTTTTATTGTGTGAGGGTGAATTCATCTACTTTCTTAGATTAGGGCACTTGAAAAAACATTTAGTCCTACACTTATCCTTAGTTATGTATCTAACTTAACTAATTTATTCATCACTTAACTATCAAAAGAAAAATTTGGCATAAACTAATAACATACAATATCAACTCCATCATAACCATAGATAAATAAAAACACACATTAAATCAACACAAGCTTCTTTCTATTATATTCATAAGTTATGTCAAAGATTATAGTGATTTCAAAATTACTATGATAACCAACTCATCAACAACAATACAAAGTAGAACAAGGGGGTATTTATATTTGGTCTACCCTAATCAATCATTTATAGAAGTAAATACAAATAGGATGACTCACCAATGATCATTAAAAAAAATTGATTCATGACAATCCATTTACAACAAATGCCTAAGAACTCAAGCCTAATTGCCTATGTATTCTCTCTATGTTAGATCCTCATTATTGAGTGCCTATCTTCCCGTAAGTTTGTTTTAGATTCATACTTGACTTAGTCTTTTTCAATGTTCCTACAAACCACTTCATAACTATCTCCACTTTTTCTGCTTTACCCAAGTCTTCTACTAATATCTTATTCCTACATTCTTGAGTTTTCCATGTATTATGCTTTTTTGCTTCATGGGACTTGTTTCTTTGATGCCACAATCTTTCACACCATGTCTCTTTTACATAATTTGTCATCAAAAGTACTTAGCCAAAATATTCTTCAAAATTTAAGGCCCAATATCACTCCATGCTAAGCCAATAGTATGTCCTAGACTATGCATCTTTTCCTAATAGTTTAATGCATTTTGGAGCTTGGACGTGATTTCTTCAACCGCCTCCTTAAATTTCTATATCTCTTTGGGTTGCTTGAGATAATCACCTACTTGAATTACTAAACAATCAAGGAATGTATAAGTATCATTATGAACATATTTGAGTGAGGTAACCTTTTTCTAAACTTGTCCTTAGAGAACTATGAAACTAGCATTTGACTCTTGGCGGTGATCACTTATTTTTTTCTCTATAGCCTATTGTTTTAACTGTTTCAGGAATATTGGAGTATTATTCCTAATTTTGTTAAGGATATAATTTAATTAAATCACTAAATAATATGGAAATAATTAAGCTAATGATTTATATAATTTGATTTTAATTTAACTCTTTCTAAAAATAGTAATAAGGGAAAGAAAATAAGACTTAGCTAGAAACTGACTGAGATGGATGTTGTAGGGTTTAGAATTCACTATGTAGGACTGGGACAGTGTCACAAATTAGGATCTAACCTTCATTTTATGATTGAATAGGAGCACCAAAATAGGAAACCTTAGGGTTTGACTCTATAATCCTCTTCTACCACTGTTATCCAAGAGACTTGAGCTTTTTGGTTTTTTTAATATGTTTGTGTGAGCCTGCATATGAAATTTTGACTATTGGATGTCCATAAAACTCCCTGTAGAGATGGTTTAGTATTCAAACCCTAGAATCCATTATGATTTGATAATCTTTGGAAGAGAGGGGGGTTAGTGTGTGTAAGATGCACTGAATGTGTATCCATACCCCTTTATGTGGGCATGCTACCTACATACCAATACTTTGAAGAGGGATCAAGCCATATGTAGTTCTCCTACTTGATGTGTTTTGTGCAATAGTGTGTATGAAGATGAAAAATACTAAACTAGATGTGCTTGAGGTGGCAAGGGATTGGTGTAAGGATTTGAATATGCTTTTAGTAGTATTGGTTGGTTGTATATAGAGAATCGGGAAGATTGCCTTAGTGGTTTTGCTTATATTCTTACTTGATTTGTAATAATTTCCAACCCCTTCTAAATGAACTTTGAATGGGATTTTATAGGGATCTATTGGTCATGGGTCAAATGCATTTGTGTTAAGTCGATAAAAAAGAGGATATGAACTAAAAGAAACTGACCATTGAAGGTAAAAATGCACTTAGATAGGAGCATTGGAAACAAACACCCTAGGGTCTGACGTTATAGTCCAAGTTAGGTGTTATTGTCCTGAGGGTTACGAGACCTGAGGGGATGGATTTGTCATGGGAAAAGTAGTCTGGTTGAGCTGGAATTAGGTTTGGAAGGCTATGGATGACTAAGAATCAGTGAAAAGATGCCTATGAGGGTCATGAAATCAAGAAAGAGGGACCTATGGGTTGGGTGTCATTTACCACACTAAAGTTAGCAATTTTCACATTTTATATGACTACATTTCCCCCCCCTTTAATCTAGTGATGTAGAAAATTGAAATACTAGGATAAAGGAAAAATAGAAATCATACTTGAACTTACCTGCAAGGGTGAAGCCCATGAACCTATGTGATGATGGGTGTACATAGAGAGAACACTTGAAGTGTAAATATACAAGAGAAAACAAAGATTAGATCAATTCTTACTAAATATAATATATCTAAAATAAGAACGTATAAAGCTAGGTAAGAGAGAGAGAGGAAGAGAAAGGAATGAATATACCTAATTAGGTACACGAATCAATACAAAACCTATTGTGATACTGAGTGATGTTGAGTAATATTGGGTATGTGTTGTACCAAGAGTAATATCATGAATGGAGTTGAGTGTTCAATTCCTTGAGAGTGGCTTAAGAGTATAAAGGTTTACCCTTTAGCTCCATCATCATCCACTAAGTGAATCTATGTGATCATGTGTGTGTTAATCAATGTTTGGATTGTGTGTTCAATCCCTTTGAGTAGGTAGCTCAAAAATACAAAGGCTAGCTAGTCCTTTGGCTCCATCATTTCCCCATGAATTGAAGATATGAACTGATACTGGTATGAAATATGTATCATATGAGATGGCTCTTGAAGCCCATGAATGCTCTATAATTTTACAATGTGCTTGGATATCTAAATGTATGCTAGAAACTAGGCTACTCTTGGCCACTCTGAAAGGTGGAGATTAGGCTTGTATGAAAGCCACTCTGAAATTGAGCACTAGGCTTATATGAAATCCACTCAAAAATGTAGAGGTTAGGCTTGTATGAAAGCCACTTTGAAATGATGCTAACCAATTGCAAATAGAATAAGGCATGTAACTATTGAGAATGTTTGGGTAATATGCTAAACTCAAAAAGAAAAGACAAATGTGTCATGCATATTACCCCCAATCATTGGTGTCTATAACATGGATTTTTATCTAGTAGTTATACCAACTTCCCTATTTAAAATTAGAATTGAGAGTCATCATGCCGCACATGATACCCCCTATATCTAGATTCTATGAGAAAAACTATACTAAAAATATTGTATTTGAACTAGTCTGGATGTGCAAAACTAGAGCTAAACCTACTTTTTTGCCTATTTCTAGAAAACCTTTTTTTTTTGCTATTTAGATAGGAGCACCAAAAATGGACACCCTATTGTCTAACATTGTAGTCCAATCTTGGTGCTCTTGTCCTGGGCTAAATCTAATGACTATTATGAAATTGTCACTATTTACTTGGTCTATTCTACCTAGTATAAAGTCTGGTTACTATTTTGGGTGTTCTAAAAACTAATTTTTTGATTATTAGGAGCTCTGATATCTATGACAAAACCCCTATTTTTCCCCCTCTTATGAGGGTAGGAATGAATACCCTATAATGACTTGCCTTAGAATAAAGCCCTGAAAGTGTGTTATGTTGTAAAGATACATGATATAGCAATGATAATCGATAAGATATATCAAGATATAACATGGTTTGTAATGAGAGATTATTAGATCAACAGGGGTATGCCTAGATAGATATAAAAATATAATAGCATGTGTAATGTATTGAATTAAAATTGGAAGTCTGATTAGTTTTTAGTTGTTAGTTGGCAAGGAGGGATGGATCATGATGTTCATTATGGCATCTAAGAAAGCAAGATAATGCATGATGTGGTTCATGGCATTGCAAACAATTAAAAAACAATCAAGTGACAAACACACAAATCAAGAAGCATACAAGAGTAGCCAAGGGGCCAAAAAAAAAGGGAAATGGGCACATGTCACTCAAATTGGAAAGCAAGCATATAAGGCATGTTCAAATGCCACATACGCATACAATTGAAACAAACTAGGTTGGCATGAAATCCACAATCGCATAGAAGAGTATAGGCAAAGGACATTAGCAAATTTCCTAAGGAACACACAAGAATAGAAGCAAGAGACATTGGAAAATGTCCTAAGGCATATACAAGAGATAAATAGAAACTAAAAAATGCAATCACATCTAGATATGCAAATCAAGAAAGGAAGGCATGTAATATGCTAGACATACAATCACATCTAACTAATCAAAGCAAGAAGTGAAAGTATGCATGACATGGAGTACAAGACTAGGTATATGCTAAGAAATACACAAGTGCTATATACTAATGAATGTCGATAGAGTAATCTATGTAAGCTAGTAAGTAATGTATATCAACATGATAACTAGAGTGTGTGGTGTAGGAATGGCATAACTTGGATGGTGTAGTCATGTAGAAGATGCCCCTAGTGAGTAAATATATCAATGTATGTCTCAAATGTAGAAGTAGGATGCCCCCTCAATGGGTAGAGTGAAGTAATCAAGGATCTAGATGTCACTGTACACACTCAAAGAAGATCAAGTGAAGAATGGTAATGTAGATAAATTGACAAACAATAGCATAGAACAAAAAATATAAGTCTAGCATGGTAGTAAAAATGTAAAGTATGGATAATGCATATAATTGAAATATTTTTGATTTTTTTGAATTATTTGAATGTTTTTAGATTTTTGATATGTTATATTGTTTTTGGTATTTTGACATATTTGAATGTTTTTGTATTTTGAAATAAGTTATGTACAATCAATCATAAAAATACTATGTACAAGAAAGGATGAGAAGGGATGATACTAAAAAATGAGTCTCATGGGAGACTCCCTATCATGGTGTCATGTATCAAGGAGAGGGATCATGCATGATCATGAATTATGATGAAAGGGTTGAGACTGTAACTTTGAAAGCTATGTATATTGAAAATGCTCTAAAATCCTTAAATTAGAAATCAACTATGGGGTCCCCTATAACTCTAAGAAGTGGATGCGACTATAGGGCTCTTAAGGACCCATCTAGTAGTAGTAAAATCTATCTAAACATGTGCTCTGTGTGTAAATGCATGAGATCTCAATGGTACTGCCCTGGGTGTGAATACTGTAGTTGGAAGTTATCTAGAATCTTGAAATTGAGGATAATCTAAAAGAGGTCTCCATGGAAATGTATGAACTTTTTGTACTAGCAAGGAAGGCCTCGACTATGTCTGAATCTAAACTAGAGGAAGAATTAAAACTGGTGGATAAATTGAAACTAGTGTTTGAACTAAAATTGGTGACTGCAAAGTAGAAGATGGATGTAGAATGGGGAGTGGTAAATCATATAAAACTCCACCAACTATAACAACCTAATTATCATTAATGAATTTAATGCATCTGTGAACTATAGAAGGTATTTTTTTAAATTTTTGAATCCATGGTCAACCAAGTAACATATAGAAAACTCTTGCACTATGAACTATAGTAAATGGTGTGGCCACATGTGTTGGACCAACCTATAAAGGAAGTAAAATATCACCTAATGAACTCTATATGTTCCCACTAAATCTACTAATAACTATGTCCATTAGGATAATATCCTGCTCCAAATATCTAAAATGTTATAGTAATGCCATAGTGCACATGTTCACACTAGATCTATTATCTATGACAACACTATGAATAGGATGATTATGAATGAAAGATTTTATAAAGAGTGCATGGTAATCTTAATCATCCTTAATGATTTCCTACTCTAAGAAGGAGATGGAAGGTCTAGATATAACTCTAGAATTTTATACACCAATGATTCGGGCAACAATTCAGGTGATGGTTCTACCCCAGTTGATAATGGAACTTCTGGGAGCCATAAATTTTGCATCGTAGATCCAATTAACTCACCATTTGAACCATTAGAAAGCTAAGAATGATGAAAACATGGTGATATGGCATGGATATTTTCTTGATGGATTTTGACCCCTAAAAACCCAATAGAAGGGCCCCAAATTTCAATTTTAGTAGTGCAGTCTAAAATTAGTAAGTTTCTAAAAATAGTAATTCCTCAAATTCTATATTGTTTTAAATCATGTAAGTCAAACCACTTAATCTCTCTTGATATTTTTGACCTTAAACATCCTCCTCCTACTTTCAAAATGTGTATAAATTAATATTTAACTTGAAATGGAAATCAGACATCTCTTCCCAGAGATAAGCATATAGTGGTATTGCAATTTTAAGTAATAAAACATCTCTTCTTAGAGAATTCATTGTTACTATGTTATTTTCATGTTCTTAAAATATTTTTCAATCAAAACTTTTGATTTTTGGATCACTGGTATCAGAATGGTTTGTCTTGAGAGTGTATGATCCCAAGGATGAGGTCAGGCTACAAGAAGCTTGGGTGGAAAACAATAGAGCTTCCAAACTATCCACCTATTCACTCCAAATGACTTCAAATGGCAAGATGACATCAAGACATCTGATACTTTCAAGGAAATAGTGAATGAATCCCTCTAATGGAAATAAGCATAGATGCTACAACAATTTGCCCAAATTCTCTAATAACTCTCGATGGGAAATTTTGGCTCCTCATCTGCACTTCCTATCTCCTCATCCATGGAATGTCCATTTAGTACCCCATCACCCTTCAAGGTTCAGGTTAATTTTGATATTCCTACATTTGAAGGCAAAATCAATGTTGATGTAGTAAAAAATTGGTTGGATCAATTGTCTTCCTACTTCTCTTTAAATAAATTCACCAATGGAGAAAAGATCACTGTTTCTCTTTTGAAAGCATCATTGCCCATGAAAAATTGGTGGGAAGTGTACAAAAAGAGGTTTAGTATAGATGACATTATCCTAGAGGTGGAACCTACCTGGGATGATTTCATGGAAGTGGTAAAGAAAGAATACTATCCCATTGAAGCATATGATGATCTATACATATAGTGGCAACAACTTCACCAAGGTAAGGACCAATCTGTTCAAGATTACACAGACATTTTTCATTCTCTATCTACAAGATTGGGCATCCAAGAAAGTGAGAAACATAAGACTCTCAAATATCATGGTGGACTATAATGGTAAATATGGGGGAAAATGAAACTCTTTTAATTTGGAAACCCTTAATGAGGCATACAAGTTTGTAGTGAAGATTGAGCATAAGCATGGTAGAAAGAATATGAAGAGTCAGCCTTCAAAATGGAAAAGTGACAAGGAAGGTCAAACATGAGGCCAAAATTGGAAGCAAAAGGAGTTTCAAGATAAGAAGCCCTAGAAGGGGAAGGTTATAAAATGGTGTGATTACCAAAAAACTAGAACTCACTCCAAAGAAGAATGTCAAGCCATCAAGTCACTACTTTTTGAGTTACAATACTCGACATCTACTACTCTATCTCATACACAACCTACAGTCAAAGAGGATGAAGAAGAGATTGTATATGTTGAGCCTAACACCATCATCACTTCATCACAGGCCTACTAGGAAAGGCCAGATGACAAGGAAAGATTATTTCACTCTAAATTATGGGTGAAAGGTAAGCTCTACATTTCATTCTTGATAGTGGGAGTCAAAATAATTTAATCTCTGCTAAAGTTGTGAAAATTCTAAATCTATCCATGAAACCTCACCCAAAGCCATACAGTATTAGATGGTTGAGCCCAAGAAGATACCTTAGTGTCACCCATCAGTGTCTTCTTTCATGTGCAATACAACCTTTACAAGATGAAGTCTTGTGTGATGTGGTCAATCTAGATGTTTTTATGTACTTCTTAGTGAATCGTTCATGTATGATCAACATGGCATCTATGAATCATAAACCTAAAAAATCACCCTCACTCTTAGAATGCAGTGTTATAGGGTACTAGAGGTACCACCTCCCACATCTGTCTCCCTAATCAGTGCCAAGTAATGTAAGAGAGTGGTAGAGAAGACAAAGTAATTCATTCTCATGGTGGTCAAACCACAAAAATCCAAGAAGGTCGATGTTGCAGTCTTAACTACACAATCAACACAACAACAGAAGAAGATGGGACAAATCATAGGAGAATATGATGACTCATTCAAGTCACCCATAGGAGTTCCACTATATTTCCAGGTAAAACATTCTATTGATTTGATCCTAGGATCACCTTTGCCTAATAGTCTTGTGTATCATAGATCAGTTTTGGAGAATGATGAGATAAAAAGATAGATTCAATAATTGATCCAAAAGGGTCAAATCAGGCCAAGCTCTTCGCCTTATGGTAGCCTAATTATCCTAGCACCAAATAAAGATAGAATATGAAGGCTTTGCATTGACTATCAAGCCTTAAATAAAATCACTGTGAAGTATCGTTACCCCCTCCCTAGGATTAATGACCTACTAGACCAACTTTGTGGTGAGAAGTTCTTCACCAAAATTGATCTCAAATCTATCTATCACCAAATTTCCATCAATCCCACCGATGTCTAGAAGACTGCATTCAAATCTAAGGAGGGGTTCTTTGAATGGTTGGTTATGACTTTTGGATTAACTAACACACCTAAAACCTTCATGAGGATGATGGATGACATCCTTTGACCCTTCACTAACTCATTCATGGTTGTCTACCTGGATGAAATACTCATCTATAGCATAACATGGGAGGAACATCTGCAACATGTTCATAAGGTGCTTCAAACTCTTTAGGAACACAAGTTGTATGTAAATATTGACAAATGCACATTTGGGATTAAAATAATTTATTACCCTGGGTATGTTATGAATGAGAAAGGGGTCTATGTTGATCTAGAAAAGATTTGGGTTATTCGAGAGTGGCCTACACCAAGGACCCTCATAGAACTTCAGCTTCTTGGGTATTACAAATTTTTATCTTAGGTTTGTTCTTGAATTTTCACATGTTTCTTGGTCACTAACCCAAGTGACTAAAGGAGGATATAAAGCTACATTTCAATGGGGTAAAATACAACAAAGGGCATTTGAGAATTTAAAGAATAGATTTTGCTCAACCCCTATTCTTGCCTTGTTAGATTCCATGGGAGCTATCATCATGCAGCATGACCATCTTATTGCATACCATAGTGAAACTTTCATTGATACAGTCAGGAAATATCCAATGTATGATAAGGATCTCTATGCCATTATGTAATCCTACAAATAATGGAAACACTACATCTTAGGGAAAGAGATGGTCATCCATACTGACCACAGACCATTGGAATTCATCTAGACATAGAGAAAACTATGAAATGAGAGGCACCAAAAGTGGGACACATATTTGTAGCAATTCTATATGATAATCAAACACAAAAAGGGGAGCTCAAATATAGCCATAGATTATTTGAGCCACCCACCAATTACTGTACTCACAATGGTTCTTGACCTGTGCAAACACAAGATTGCCACTTGGGGTGCTTTGTATGAAGTAGATCATGCCTTTATTAATATATATCAGGTGCTTCAAAAATGTAAACATGTTTTTTATTTCTATTTAAAATATAATGTCCTCTATCATATGGGGCACATCTGTGTTCCAGCTATAGAGCAACAGAAGATGATATGGGAAGCACATTTCAATAGGATAGTTGGACACTTTGGTGTAGAAAAGACATTGGTAGTTCTTCAAAAACACTTCTATTGGCCCCATATGTGAAAGGATGTGGAAAGGTATCTCAAATATTATACCCCATGTTTGATAGCCAAGCCAACAAATAAAATGCAAGGATTGCAAATTCCATTACCAGAACCAACTAGGCCTTGGGAATCTATCTCAATGGATTTTCTCTCAGGTTTGCCCACTTCAAAACATGGCAAGGACTGTATTTTTGTTGTAGTTGATCATTTTTTGAAAATGGCTATCATGATTACTTGTAAGAAAAATATATCTACTAAAGAAACTACTCAATTATATTTTAGTCATGTATGGCTCCATTTTGGTCTCCCCAAGTCCATTGTCTTAGATCGAGATAGTAGGTTCCTAAGCATCTTCTGGTCCACTCTATGGAAGATGATGGATACCAAGTTGATGAAGTCCACAGCCTTCCATCTATAGACTGATAGTCAGACAAAGGTGGGGAACCCCTTGATTTTTCACATGATTTAGATGTATCACTCCAAACATTCACACACATGGGATGAGGGGCTTCTTTTCATACAACATGGATACAATCGGGCCCTCTACAGCTCAACCAAGCATAGTCCATTCCAAGTATGCTTTGGGTTCCAACCCATGGCACTAATTGATATAGTTGTTTCATTCTCTACCATGGAATACACACCTCATAGAGATATAAGGTATCAAAATCAACAAAGTTCATTGAAAAAATGCAACACATCCAACAACAAGTTCATGACATCTTGGAGAAGATGAATCATAAGTATAAGCAATGCCATGACAAACATAGGATTACATACCATTTTTTTATGGGTGACAAGGTTTGGTTGTAGCTTCATAAGGAATGACTTGTAGGAAAACACAAAAAATATTAACCTCTATGATATGGTCCCTACACCATCACCATAAAAGTTGGAGAAAATATTTTTGAGTTGAACCTACTAGCCTACCTTGGTCTGCATCCGATATTCAATGTATAACTCCTTAAACCATATCATCCACCTCTGTTGGACACTTTAGTCATAGTAGAACAACTAAACATTGATGATCTTGATCCATAGATTTTTTATCTAGTGGAGGAGGATCAGATTGTGAACACCTGGATGAAGACAATAAGAGGACACTCTATTCTACTTTATCAGGTGGTCAAAAGGGGCCAACTTAGCCACCAAGGTGAGTGGCTCACAAAGAATCAAATAAAGACACAACTACCAGACTTGATGAGGAATATTGATGTAATGGGGACCATTGATTCTCAAGGAGGGAGTAATGGTCTGGTCAATAATTCAAGCAACAATTCAGGTGACGGTTCTACCCCAATTGATGACAAAACTTTCGGGAGCCATAACTTTTTCACCGTAGCTCCAATTGACTCACCATTTGAACCATTGTAAAGATAAGAATGATAATAATGTAGTGAGATGGTATGGATATTTTCTTGATGGATTTTAACCTCAAAAAACCTAATGGAAGGGCCCTAAATTTTTATTTTAGTAGTGTAGTCTAAAAATAGTAAGTTTCTAAAAATAGTAATTCCTTAAATTTTGTATTGTTTTAAATCATGTAATTTAAACCACTTAATCTCCCTCAAAATTTGTGCCATTACACATCCTCATCCTACTTTTAAAATGTGTATAAATTAAGATGTAACCCAAAATGGAAATCAGACATCTCTTCCTAGAGATAAGCATATAGTGGTATTAAAATTTTGAGTAATAAAACATCTCTTCTCATAGAATTCATTGTTAATGTGTTATTTTCATGTTCCTGAAATATTTGTCAATCAAAAATTTTGAGTTTTGGATCAACCAATCATGTTTCTCAAAGGATGTAACTCAACTAAAGATGCCCTATATATATCTGGTGGGGGATGTACATGATATGCATGGTGAACCCCTAATGTGTCCCCTATCTCTTGTTTAGAATGTTGCAAAGAAGTATTTGAGAAGATTCTCAAAGATTTATCCTATGTTTTATTTACATAAGGAGGCTCAATTTGAAGTGTCAAGATTAATAATGTTTACATCTATCAAGTCTTGTATCTTGTGTCTCAAACTGATGCATCTATTTATTGTATGCCCTGATGCCCTATGAAATTTGCAAAATGCATGCTGATCATATACCTATAAAAGAGGATTCGTTGGATCAAGTTCCCAAATAGGAGGGAGTGGATATTACATTCCAAAAGCTACTATAGAACTCTAGCTGGAGGAACTTGTAGATTGGTAAGGTTCACTGAGGAGGGGCTGATAAAACTACACGCTGAGGGGGCTCAAAAGCTGCATTGAATGTAAGTTGATTCTGACTTTTATTATCATTGACATTTAATTTGTATGGGACTTTATTTTTACTCTTGTTTTTTGTTTTCGATATACTTGTATACTTGAGTTTGCCCATTGAAATTAGTTTAACTTCCCTTTCCTTTAGTGTATGACATAACTCAATGAAGGAAGAGAACCTTTTGAACATTATTGATTCATGCAAAGCTGGTAGAAGAATTTGTTTGAAGAGATCTTGTAACTCTTGATCAACCATAGGGCTAGTCATCTTAGCCAAAATAGTCTTATATCAAAGAACATAATGTGTGAGATGCTCATTTGACCTTTGTTTTTATTGTGAAATTTTGGAATATGAAACTTTATCACCAGTGTTGATGTTAAAATGATCTAAGAACACATTAGCTAAAGGCTTGAATGCATTGACTGACTAATTTGACAAACTATAGAACCATTGTAAAGCATAATCCTTTAGACGCTGTAAAAATAGCTTGGTAAGTAGCTAGTCATTTGGCACATAGTCCAAGCATGCTACGTGAAAAGATCTCAAGTTTGTCTCTAAATCACCCTTTTTATCATATAAAGTAAGCTTGGGTTGAATAAAACTTTTTGGCAAGGGTGTAGAAGCAATGTGACATACCAATGGTATATGTAGTAGAGTAAAAGAATCCAAAGCCTACGTAGCTCTAGAGGCACCTTGCTAAAGATGTAGCACTTTGGATTGAAGAGATCTTATCTCTTACACAAGGGTTATCACATTAGGAGGTAAAGATGTACTAGCTATAGTTGGTGACATAGAGGAAGGTTGGGAGACTATAGGGGGTTTTTGAGACATAGTTTCCCCCATAGTGTCATTTTTAACTGGTTGCTCTGAAAGAATGAAAGACTCAACTTGCTTAGCCTTTTTAATTTCTATGATAGATTGCAAGAGAAGAGTATGATCTCAAAGCTGTTCCCTGAGTCTTTATCAAAAAAAATTTAGGATCAAATCTTTATTGAGGACAACTTCATTGTCAATTATAGGTGGAAGTGTGTCATGAAGCTGATGACATGGGTCATGAACATCAGTGTTTGATCATCATTGTTATTCTCATATTTCTCATTGTCAAAATTATCCTCATTAAAATTGGTGTAATCTAGATGTGTAGAATTTATTGTAAGAATATGATCTAATTGTTTATCCATGGTATATGGTCAGGTTGAAGGAATCTAGGTAAATTCAAGATGGTTTCCACTAAGTCTTGCACTTCATCTCAAACGAAGAGTTGTAAGGAACTAAGGTGACATAAGGAAAACAACTTGAATAATGGAAAAAGGATTAAACAAATATAATCTAAACAAAGAACTGAAATATACATAAAAAGGATACAAAAATCACAAACATGTAAGGTGATACCTCAAGAAGAAAATAGGAGCTAGTACATGCAACTAGGATTTTTAAGGAAATTATTTTTAAAACTACTAAAGAATTTTAAAATTTGATGCAAATTTTTTATTTAAATATATAAGTAAAAATCAGATAAATATAGGAAAAATACTGGGAAAATATCAGGACCTAGTATGGGAAACTAAGGTTTGAAATAAAATTATTTTACAATTACTATGAAATTTCAAAATTTAATGCTAATTTTTTATTTTATTATGTAGGTAAAAAATTAGAAAAAAATAGGAAAAATAACAGGACCTAGTATGGGTAACTAGGGTTTGAAAGAAAATTATTTTAAAATTACTATAAAATTTTAAATTTTAATGCTAATTTATGATTTTATTATACAGGTAAAAAATTAGAAAAAATCAATAGGAAATTTATCATAGGAAATTTACCATAGGGTTTTTATACGTGTTCAAAGCAAGTCAGGTTCACCAAATGATTTAACTTTTTTTAGGAATATTGGAGTATTATTCCTAATTTCATTAAGGATCTAAGTTAATTAAATTAGTAAATAATATAGAAATAATTAAGCTAATGATTTGTATAATTTGACTATAATTTAACTCTTTCTAAAAATAGTAATAATGGAGAGAAAATAAGACACAGCTAGAAATTGATTGAAATATCTATTGTAGGGTTTGGAATTCACTATGCATGACTGGGATAGTATCGTAAATCATAATCTAGCCTTCATTTTATGATTGGATAGGAGCATCTAAATAAGACACCTTGGGGTCCAATGTTATAGTCTGATTTTCCATTATTGTCTCAAAGACCTGAGCTTTCTGGGTTTTATTCACTATGTTTGTGTGAGCCTACCTATAAAAATTTGACTATTGGATGTCTACAAAACTCCTTATAGAACTAGTTTATTATTCAAAACCCTATACTCCATTATGCTTTGACAAGCTTTAAGAAAGAGGCAGGGTTAGTGTGTGTAAGATGCACTGAATGTGTATCCACACCCCTTTGTGTGGGCATACTACCTACATACTAATACTCCAAAGAGGGATCAAGCCATATGTAGTTCTCCCACTTGATGTAATTTTTGAAATAGTGTGTATGAAGATGTATAATGCTAAACTAGATGTGCTTGAGGTGGCTAGGGACTAGTGTAAGCATTTAAATAAGCTTGTAGTAGTATTGGTTGGTTGTATATAGATAATAGGGAAGATTGTCTTAGTGGTTTTGCTTGCTTTGTAATAATTTCCAACCCCTTCTAAATGAATTTTGAATGGGATTTTATATGGATTTGTTGGTCATGGGTTAAATGTATTCATGTTAGACTGACAAGAAGGTGAATAAGAACTAAAATAAATTGACTGTTGGAGGTAAAAATTCACTTGGATAAGAGTGTCAAAAATGGACACCCTAGGTTCAGGTGCTATAGTCCAAATTACACTCTTGTTTTGAGGGTACAAAACTTGGGGGGATGGATTTTTCATGGGAAAATCAGTATGGTTGAGTTAAAATTAGGTCTGGAATGCTATAGATGATTTAGAATCAATGATAAGATGCTTCTAAGGGTCATGAGAGCAATAAAGAGGGATCTATGGGTTGGGTGTCATAAGCCACACTCAAGTTACCAATTTTCACATTTTATATTTTCTACACTAACACATATTCAAATGATTTGGTACGCTCAGTGTGATCTTTTACTATCAAGGCATTTTCAACCAACTGTTGGTGTTGAAACTCCTCTATTTGAAGTTGTGCTTCCAAAAAATTGTTGGGCCATGCTAACTAAGCAAAAATACCATCCAATATGGGAATCATATTGCCAACCCTATTCAAAAAAATATTACTATTATGCCCTTAACCATTGGTGTATCTAGGGATATGTGTGGCTAACTTGTGGCTTACATACCTCTTTTATTTACTTGTTACATTTTTCTATGTTATTAGATAGGTCAGCCTATGGAATAACCTTGGCTAAGTAGACTATATATTGGAGGTAGTGGTTAGTCTTTATTCATTATGCTAAGTATTCTACCATTAGTGCATTGATGTAGAGGTTGTCCCCTCAAAGTGGCTTTGATATATTATCTAGTATTTTGTTCTGTTGTCAATTATTGCTATGTGATCTCTCATATTTGCTTATTTTGCACAATATAAAATCATTCTGTGTGAATATCTAAGTAATTTCATTACAAGTGGTATCAAAGCTTTGATTTGGGAAATTTTCCTATGGCATTTTTTTTAAGATCTAGTCAGGCGTGGCTTCTAGGAGTGGTGAGAGCAAAAAAACATAACTTGCAATCCAAAAAGAATTAATTTTTTTCATTAGTGTAGTATTACTCAAAATGCTTTTTTGAAAAAAATATTTAATAAAAAAAGGTCTAGAAAGAAAATTTCCCCTTGTATAATTTTAGTCATTGGATTCATCTCAGTGAGATGATCACAATGGCATATTCTATTGGTACACTTTTTTGGTACCAAATTTTTTACCTTAGTGTGCAAAGGCAGTCATTAAATTCATCTTAACAAGGTGATCACAATGGTACCTTTTCCTAGTACACTTTTTTTTGTGTCAAAACCCTCCTAGGGTTTGTATATGGTAGGTCTAAGTACTCAAAGAAGAAAAGGGGGCAAGAAACTCTTAAGACTCCTTCCACCGATGACATGGAATCTGGAAGTTTAGATCTAGTGATTTCTCAGCTTCAAGTAGACATAAATAACTTGGTGAGGCATGATGACTTTGTTGCAGTCCAAGATGATTTTTCAAGGATTCATGGAGAGATTAATGGGGTTCACAATGAATTTTAGCATATCACTACATAATTAGCTACCCTTACATCTCAATTTTAGCCCAACAACCCTCCACTTCAGCATTTAAATCCTCCTCTCAACAACTCCCATGCTAGTATGAAATCGATGTTTCCAAAATTAGACATGTGTAAGTTTGATGGTAAGGATTCTCTCACTTGGATTACCTAAATTAAGAATTTATTTGAGCTGAATCAAACCCCTAGTTCGTAGAGGGTGATAATGGCATCCCTGTATCTAGAACTTAAGCAATTCATTTGGTATCATTGGTTATGTGCTCAAAAGAAAAAGAATGTTTCTCCTATTACATGAACCATTTTCACTGAGGATTTGTTAGTTCATTATCAAAATAATGTCTCTAAGAACTATATCAGCCAATTAGCCAAGCTACAGCAAATAGAAATTGTGAAGGATTATATTCATCAGTTTTAAAATCTCTCTTTATGGGTGGAAGATATCACTAAGGAAAATTTGACTGATCTATTTTTGGGTGGCCTCAAAGATGGTATCCAATTTGAGGTTCAAATGTTTAAACCTAACATCTGTATTAGAAGCTATCCCTAAGGCATGCATGATAGAAGAAAAAGAGATGGTCAAAAAAAAACTTTCACTACTGGTTGTGATCACAACCTTCTAGTGCCATCATTTCCATAGCCCACCAGATTAACAAAATGACAAATTGAGAAAAAAATGAGCCAAAGGGTTGTGTTATGGTTGTGATAAAAAATGGAGCAAAGACCATCATTATGCTAAACAAAAGTTATTTTACATTGAAGGTGCCAATGATGACAAAGATAATGAAGAAGTACATGATGAGGATGTAGAAGTTCCTAAGGAGGAATCTAAAGACTCTCAACCTAATATTTCATTTCATGACCTTTCAGGTATTAGTACTCCCCAAACTCTTAAGGTGATGGGTTTCCTTAAGAAATAGAAGGTCACTATCTTGATTGATTCTAGGAGCACACACAACTTCATCCATAGTAAGTTGGCTACTCGTTTGAACTATTTCATTTATCCAGCTCTAGAATTTTAAGCTATGATTGCAGATGGTGGTACTGTTAGCTATTCAATAAAATGTCATAGTATTAAGTTGGCCATGGGAGACTACTTATTGGATTCTCATATGTTTTCTATTCTTATGGGTGGAGCTAATATTATTTTAGGAGTCCAATAGCTCACCACTTTGGGCACTATTAAGATGAATTTTCAATAATTATTCATGTTTTTTCATTTTGAAGAAAATACATTTGAGCTAAGGGGATTAAAGGCTAAATCTCCATAATTTGTTAGATCCCATCAAATGATAAAGATTCTTCATAAGGGTGCTAATGGATTTGTAGCTCGCTTATTTTCGATGGAAGTACAACTAACTCAACCATCTCCACCTCTTGATCTACAATAAATAATTGATGTTCATTCTATTATTTTTGGAGACATGCCAAAAGGACTTTCACCTAGTTGCATGCATGATCATGCTATCACACTTATTCCTAGTAGTACACCACCTAACATTAGGCCATACAAGTATCCCTATGCCCAAAAAAGTGAAATTGAAAATATGGTACAAGCGATGTTAGATTCATGATTCATTCTCTATAGCCAAAGTGAATACTCTTCACCAATTATTATGGTGAGAAATAAAGATGACACCTTGAGGATGTACCCTAACTATAGAGAACTCAACAAGTACACTATCAAAGATAAGTTTTTGATTCCTATCATTGATGATTTGTTAGATGAATTGAATGGTGATCTTTATTTTACCAAGTTACATCTGCATTCTAGGTATCATCAAATCCAGATCTGTGATGAAGACATACCCAAAACTACTTTCAAGACTCATGAGGGCCATTATGAGTTTTTGGTTATGCATTTTGGTCTAACAAATTCACCATCTACTTTTCATAGTTTGATGAATACTATTTTTAAGCCATTTTTGAGAAAATTTGTTCTAGTATTCCTTGAAGATATCCTCATTTATAGTAAAATTTGGGAAGACCATTTGTAACATGTGAAACAGGTACTCTCCATTTTAGAGAAAAATCAATTATATGCCAAACCTTCCAAATGTAATTTTGGGGCTAGTGAGGTTGAATATTTGGGTCATCTGGTGTCTTATGAAGGAATGAAAGTGGATCCTAGAAAAATCCAAGCAATGGTGGATAGGCCAATTCTTAAGACACTCAAGCAACTCAAGGGATTTTTGGGGCTTATTGGTTACTATCGTAAGTTTGTCAAAAACTATGGTAGTATTACATCCCTACTCACCTCTTTGTTAAAGAAATACTCCTTTCAATGGATTGATATAGCTACCTGGGCATTTGAACAATTAAAATTGGCTATGTGCACTACTCTATTATTTTCCACTCCTAATTTTTCTAAGACTTTTGTGGTTGAATGTGATGCATCTAGGTATGGTATGGGTGTTGTACTCATGCAAGAAGGAAGACCACTTGCATTTTAAAGTCATCAACTAAAGGGTAAAAATCAGCACAAGCCCATAAATGAGAAGGAAATGATGGCCATTTTGCATGTAGTCAAATAATGGAGACCTTATTTGATGGGTCATCATTTTTAGGTAAAGACTGATCATGATAGTCTCAAATACTTTTTAGAAAAAAGGTTATCATCTAAAGAACAAAAAAAATAGGTAACTAATATGTTAGGCTATGATTTTAAAATAGTCTACAAAAAATGCAAGGATAATGTGGTGGAAGATGCACTATTTAAAAAAGATGAATTAGTTGAGGCATTGCTATGTGCCATAACCATTTCGTAGGAAGATTGGCTAGAGGAAGCACGATAAAAATAGGAGCATGATAGTGTTGCCCATGATTTGATTCAAAATATTTAGCAAGGTTTAGGTGAATTTGAAAAATTCACATGGAAAGGTAATGCATTATGGTATAAAGACAGATTGTACCTATGTAATAATTCTCTTCTTAAACAAAAAATCCTTCAAGAACTTCATGCAACTCCAATTGGGGGTCATTCAAGATTTTTGAAAACCTATCATAGAATCAAGCAGGATTTTTTTGGGGAAGGTCTCAAGGGGGACATCCAGAAATATGTGGTTGAATGCATGATCTCTCAACAAAACAAAAGTGAAACTATCAAAACCCTAGGTCTTTTATAGCCTTTATCCATCCCTAGCCAGCATTGGGAAGAGGTATCTATGGATTTCATTATAGGGTTACCAAGATCTAATGGTCAAAATGTTATCATGGTTGTTGTAGATCATCTCAATAAGTATGCTCATTTTTGTTCATTATCCCAGCCATTTGTTGCTAGTATAGTAGCTACTTCTTTTCTCAATATAGATCAGAAATTGCATGGGACCCCTAAGATCATTGTAAGTGATAGAGATCTCATTTGTACTAGTAATTTTTAGACTGAGTTATTTGCATGTTTGGGCACCCAATTGACTCATAGTTAATCCTATCATCCTCAATTTGATAGACAAATTGAGGTAGTCAACGAATGTCTAGAAGGATATCTTTGTTGTTTTGTTTTTGATAAATAGGATAAATGGGTTCATTGGCTGCCACTTGTTGAATGGTGGTATAATACTCTTGTTCATAGTTCTTCCAAAATGTCTCCTTTTGTGTAAAATATGGATACCACCCTCCATCCATCACTTCAACCTTGAAAGTCCATCTTAAGGTTCATGCAGTTGAAAAACATATTCACCATCAATAGGAGGTCCTTGCAAGTTTGTCTAAAATTTTAGCTATGGCCTAGAATCACATGAAGCAACAGGCAGATCAACATAGAAGTGAGAGACATTTTGAAATTGGTGATTGGGTCTTTGTTTTATTTTAGCCATAAAAATATATGTCATTGAAGTAACAAAAAATGATAACAAGTTGTCTCCTAAGTATTATGGGCCTTATCAGATCTTGCAAAAAATTGGTAGTATGGCCTAAAAGTTAGAGTTTCCTTCATTCACTCACATACATCTAGTATTTCATGTATCATGCCTAAACAAATTCATTAGACATATAGTTTCCATTCAAATATAATTACCAAAATTGGATGAGTAAGGTAGAGTTATTCTTGATCCTGAAGTGATCCTTCAAAGGTGTACCAAGCAGCTACATTCTAGAGAAATTACAGATTACTTGATCAAATGGAAGAATCTTCCATGTGAATATGCCACTTGTGAGGATGAAGCATTTATGCAGAAGCATCTAGAGTTTCCACAACATTGAATACAACATTATTATTAAGGGGAGGGGCTTGTTACACCCTTAACCATTGGTGTTTCTAGGGATATGTGTGGCTGACGTGTGGGTTACATACCTCTTCTATTTACTCATTACATTTCTCTATGTTCTTAGATAGGTCAGCCTATATAATAACCTTGGATAAGTAGACTATATATATGAGGTAGTGGTTAGTCTTTATTCATTATGTTAAGTATTCTGCCATTAGTACATTGATGTGGAGGCTGCCCCCTTGAAGTGACTTTGTTATATTATCCACTATTCTATTATAATGTCAATTATTGTTGTGTGATCTCTCATATTTTATTATTATACATAATATAAAATTATTCTATGAAAACATATAAGTAATTTCATTACAATTATAGACGTCAATGGCTTCAGCAAACTATTCCATCACTCATGTTTGTTCATACTGGGGACTAGTTTGGTCTTTACATTTTTTCAACAAAAGTTCTAATAGGGTTTCCAATTTGTCAATCACTTATATAGTAAGAGATACTCCATTTGAAAGAGTCAGATCCTATTTAAAAATATACTTGCAAAGGGTTAGGGTCTTTAATATATCCATTATTATTTCTTGTTGGCACTTGAGCTCTTTTAACTCCTCTTCAAGTTTTATCCTTACAATGCACTCATTGTGATAGAGAGTAACCATCTCTTGATGCTTCTTTTAAAGTCACTTTATATCAAATTCAATCAAGGTATTCTACCTTATCACCTCATAAGCAAACTTCAAGAGCGTCATGCTTGTTTGTGATGTGGTGCACATTTGGGAATCTACCCAAAGTATGTTAGGAAGTTGTAATTATTCTAGTGTCAAACTCAGGCTTTTTGAGGGTAGTTCAAAATGGCATTCTTCATTATATAAATCATTATAGAATGATAATTACCTTTGATTCTACTTTTTCAAGTCCTATTTATCAAAATATTCCCACATAAATAAATGTTTTTCTAGCATTCCTTGTTGGTATTGGGTGCAAAGGGTCATGGTTGTATCAGTAGTCATTAGCCTTTTCTAGGTAGATTTGTCAATTAGATCCTTCCCTTTAGAGGTATCTTATTTAATTATTTGAACATCAAGGTCTTCTTCTTGGTGACTTGGACTGATATCAAGACCACTCATTCCCAAAGCTTTGTCTAAACCATCCCCCTCTACACTAGTGAGACTCTCAAAATCCACTTGTGTTTCCTCAAGGATGGTTTCTTCATGTCATACCAGTGAGGGCATATTCTCCTATGCCAAGGTGACTTATTATTCCTCTTATTCTTATTTTAAGGTTTATTTTTATGGTTTATTCTTTAGGCCACATGTTGGAATAATATATCTATCACTAAAAATCCAAAATATTTCAAAAGGAAGAAAAATTATTTACACCCTTCTCTAGTCTAAGGAAAATATCAAGGTATAAGAATAAATAAGGATGAATTTTTTAAATACCACTCTATAAATCAGTACACAAAGAAGGGAAAGAATAATGAAATGTTATCCAAGGACATATACAAGAGTTAATGCACTCATTACAACATGTGTGGGCATTGGCATGCAAAATGTTAGAAATTTCATTTATAACTCCACCCAAATAATTACAAGTAGCATTATAAGAAGGATTAGGCATCTAAATTTAGGAAGGAATAATTTTTTATAACACCTATAACTCAAGAGATAGAAAATGAAGAAGAAGAACTACCAAGGAAGAAGCCCATCAAAGAAAAACAACCCATAGAGAAGTCCCCATCACCATTGCAAGTGGGTAAAGGTAAGAAGTCATTCTTGGTGTCATATTTAAGAATAACCTCAAGTTTATTTGTGTGATCCATTTTTTGAAAGAATAAATAATGGAATTGATCCCATTTGCATAAAAAGGCAATGAGGAATTTTACTCTTCAAGGGTGTATATGGAGCGACTATCCAATCTATATGAGAATCATAAGTTAGGGTATCTCATTTCATCGAATAGGTTTATCATTTTTAACATTCTCATGTTGGAATATGATGAAAAGAGAATAAATGGCCAAGTTGAGTGTAGTGGAGAGGGAGAGAATAAAGTTGAGGAAGCAAAATAGAAGAGCTATAAACACCAAAATATTCCAAAGCCTCAATGATATTAATATTTTTAATGCATACAAAACATGAATAATAAGTTCCAAATGATATCTAACCAATGTAGCAAGGGTATATACATTAGAATAGTTAAATTCCATGAAATGTCATCAACAAAGATAATAAGGATGACAAGACTGTCCACAAGTATCCAACAATAGTACCCCATTCCAATTAAGGATCATAAATAAAATAATCAAATGGTGTAACCCAATCATGAGAGGCACTTCACACTAATATATGACTCTATCTCAAACATTATACTATTTTCTCCCATATAGTTTCAATTTCAACATATATTGAAGGAATGTAAGTTAGTTTTAATAATTACACAAAGGAAATATTAAAGGTGATCATATTAAAATATGGCCACACAACCATCAAATTTAGTTTTGTAATTATAATGTGAGACAAATTATACACATAATGATGATCACCATAAAATGTGAACATGTGTGTGTGTGTGTGCATGCATGTGCATGCGTGCATCCATAAAATCCATAAAAATATAAAATAAGAATATTATATAATGTCAAGTGAATGTTGTATTGATATAAAATGTTAAAAATGCATACATTTCCATGTAAGCATACAAAAAAGTAAATCTAAGAACATAATAGAATTTCAAGTGAATGCCATATTATGATATCAAAAATGTGTATATTTCCATATAAGCATACAAAAAAAAAATCATCTAAGAAATCCTACTCATTAAAAAACTTCCCTTTCTTTTCCTTAAATAAGATTCTCCCTAGAATGCCTTGCTCAATGTGTGTGTGTGTGTGTGTGTGTGTGTGTGTGTGTGTGTGTGTGTGTGTGTGTGTGTGTGTGTGTGTGTGTGTGTGTGTGTGTGTGTGTGTGTGCGTGTGCGCGTGTGCATGCATGCATCCATAAAATCCATAAAAATATAAAATAAGAATATTATATAATGTCAAGTGAATGTTGTATTGATATAAAATGTTAAAAATGCATACATTTCCATATAAGCATATAAAAAAGTAAATATAAGAACATAATAGAACTTCAAGTGAATGCCATATTATGATATCAAAAATGTGTACATTTCCATATAAGCATACAAAAAAAAATCATCTAATAAATCCTACTCATTAAAAAACTTCCCTTTCTTTTCCTTAAATAAGATTATCCCTAGAATGCCTTGCTCATAGATAGAGATCCCTCGGATGCCTTAGATTCCTCCAAGGTCTGACTGTGAGTATTTATACACTCATAGCTCACGTGTAGTTAGACCTATTCATATACAATTATTATTAGAAACTTTACATACTAGATATGAAACCAAGTTCAAAAATTAATTTAAACTAATACAAAAGGTTTCATATTAATCATATGAATAGGTTCCCTACTAATCATATGAATAGGACTATCAGATGTCATTAGACAAATATGTGTACACAATACATTCACGTAAATTATATTTCCCAAGTATAAAGTAAAATTATTAAAACAACTCTGTATTTATAATTTAAAAATAAAAGTTAACATACCTCAGTGAGTGGTTGCATAGATGAAACTATAGTAGAAATACATGTGTCAGTTTCAATGCATAAATATGGAAGATTATCCATTGTGGTTCTCAACTAAACAAATAATAGATGACTATTAGTTGAACATATATCTATATAAATAAATGCATGCACATGAAATATAATATTAATTAAAAATTACTTTTGTATATGTAAACATCAATTGAGTAACATTAACAAATGCATTAGTAGATGGCCCACAAATTGGTTGTAAAGATGATGGTACCATATCCTCCTACAACATAAAAATACATATATATTATTGAATTTATATGTAAATTAATTATTGCCTTTTAAATATAAATATAACTAAAATTTAACACGACAAATATATAAGAGACCTGCATATGTGTAGTCAATGTTTGCACAACAAATGTACATGCCAAAAACTCATTTCTCAAAACTATAACATTTAGGCCCTTAAAAGCACCATTATCATCTTATGAAGGTCCAGTGTATATAGTACCATGGGATCTGCAAGGGTGTGGTCAGGCATGCACACTAGGTAGAACATCCCATGTCCACCCTCTCCAAAACCAATCTCAAAAATATTACTCATATGTTGAATGAGTATATCATTAAGGACACCAAGGGCATGAAAAGTGTCAATCTTGATTACCTCTTTCAATGTAGATGGGATCTCAAGATGAAGTGGCTTTTGGGTAGGGACTCTTTTAAGCCGATTAGGTGCATGACATGCACCTGGTCTATCTTACGCATAACCTTTCCCTCAGCTTTGAAACTCTTAGTCAAAATAATTGGCAATCACATTGAGGATAAACTCACGATAGATTTTTTTCAAAAAAGATAATGGAACCTCATGGTTGTTACAAGGTGGATAATCAAACACAATCCACCATTAGTCCCAAAAATTGTTTCTTGTCAAATAATGTTGGCATCGATGGGTTAGGAACCATTTTGTTGATAATAGAAAAGGTGCATTCATTTATGGATCAATGAATAAGACATAAATTTGGTATTTTTTTTATTTTTTTATCCTTCACTTCACATGTTGACAATTTATCAGCATAGTAAACCCTACATCTCTCCCTATAAGATGTCCATCTATCAACTTGACTCGTTATCAAGTCGACTTGGCCTAGTAGTAACTCTAAGGTATTATTCAAATATTTACTATGGTTTTTGGTTAAAATAGGGTCCCTCATTCTCCTAATTGCCTCTTTAATTTCTATTTTATTCTTGATTATATGTTCAGCCAAATTTTCCTAACTACCTGGGGGTCTTTTGGAATTGTAAGAGGGCTAAGAGGGTTAGGAGGGTGTTATCTTACACTTGAACTAGTTATTCAAACAAAAAATTGGTTTTAAAAATAAATCAATGAAAATAAAAAATATATATTAATAGGTTTGAATTTTACTTACTTACCTCCCCTCCATAGTAACATTGTCAATTTTTCAATCTAATTGGAAACAATCACATGTTTTCTCCTCCTTGTAGTAAAACGCAATTGCAATTCCACATTTGAGAGCAGAGAAGAGATGTAAGGCAAACCAAAATGAGTTTTGTGGCATTTGGACTCATTTTTTTATTTTTATGCTAACAAAAAATAATGTGTAGATGTTATTTACACTTTATATACCATGTATGTGGTTCTTGCACTTTAAATACTGTGTATGCAACTCTTACTTTATATATCACATACAAGGTTCATATTCTATATATTGTGTACGTAATTATAGCTTCATGACCACTAAGCCCACTTTTAAATAACACACACATTACAAAAAAAAATTCCACATAATTATCCCCCAACTCTATGTGTTTACCCAGTGGAGATAGAGGATATCAACCCAATTGGAGTGGGATTTGGCACAATAGTTGTAAGTAGTATAGGTGGAAGATGATGGTTTTTGACCTAATTCATTAGCCAACTAAATTGGAAGGTGAGATTCATTTTTTATGGGATAAAAACATGCACATGCCTTTAAACAAGGTCAAAAGAGTGGGTTTCCCACTTAGCATAAGTGTGTGAACACCATACTCATACATTTTCATAAATAAGGTTTATGATGCAAGAACATGTAGGTCCATGTGTAATATTGCATCAACCAAAAAATGAGTAGTTAGCTGATAATAAATTGTGATTAAATATTTTTTATTATAATAGTCTATAATATATTTACAAGCATCAATTTTATTACTTGAGTCATCATAAGTTTTGGTTCTTTTCCATAGTCAAATTTGGATGGATATATTTTTAGTGGCTCTTGGTGAAGTTGTTTCCTATTGCATTGTCTTGTTGATAAATTGCATTGAGTATAGTTATATATAATGTAAAAAATGGTAAATTGAGCATGGCTAATGACACCCAATCCTTAGGTCCCTCTTGCTTTCTCTCATAACCCTCTCGATCTTGTTTTCACTGATTCTTAGTTATCCATGGCCTTCCATACTTAACCCCAACTAAGTCAGGACCCTCTCTTCATGACTAATCCATCCTTCTAGGCCTTTTTAGCTTAGGATATTAGTGTCCAACTTGGACACTAGCACCAAACCCTAGGGTGTCTAGCTTTTGATGTTATTGTCTAAGTGCATCTTAGGCCCCAATAGTCATTTCCTTTCAGATCTTTATATTCAGTCATGTCATCTTAACATGAATTGATTTAACCCATGACCAATAGATCCTTATAAAATCCCATTCAAAGATCATTTATAAAGTGTCAGCAAATATCATTCAAGCAAGAAAGAATACAAATAAGACCACTCAATAAATCTTCCCTATTCTCTATATACATACATCCAACTTATATACTTTCAAGCTAATTCAAGTCCTTACACCAGTCCCTAGTCATCTCAAGCATACCTAGTTTTAGCATTTCTTGAATTTCATTCACTATTATACAAATCACTCTTAAAGGGAGAACTGCATATGGCTTGATCCCTCTTTGGAATATTGGTATGTAGGTAGCATGCCCACATACGGGGTGTGAATCATGTCCAGTGCATCTTACACACACTAACCCCTTTTCTCTTTTTGCTAAAGTTTCTTTCAATTACATAGAATATACAAGTACATGAAGAATTAACTGTGAAAGGAGCTTTGTTGATAGTGACGACCTAAAAATTAATATACAGGCTCACACTGAGTAGGTAAATAAAACCCAAAAAGCTTAAATCCTCAGGATAATAATGTTGAAGAAGGACTATAGCACCCGAGTCTAGGGTGTCTAGATCTAGTGCTCCTATCCAATCAAGAATTGAAATTCAATATTCTATTTGTAATAGTGTCCCAATCTTGCATAAAATTTTCTAGAACCTAGCTCAGTCGAAACAGTCCAAAATAGGCTAGGTTTTATTTTCTCTCTCTCATTACTATTTTTAGAAAAAGGTCTAATTGTAATTTAATTTCAAAAATCAATAAATTTAATTAATAATATTATTTACTAATTTCTCCTACTCAAAATTGTTTATTAAATAGAAATAAAACTCCATTATTTCAAAAAATAACAAATCATTTAGTGAACCTTACATTGAATTTAACATAAAAACCCTAGAAACCCTAGGGTAAATACCTAGCTAGTTTTTCCATTAATTTTTGAATTTTTTCTTAAATATTAAAATCAAAAATTCCTCTCAAATTTTCAAATTTTGTATTAAATTTTAAAATAAATTTATTTCAAACCCTAGTTGCATACTAGGTCCTAGTAATTTTCCAGCATTAATCCAATAATTTCTTGATTTTTTGTTTGCACATATAAATAATAAATTTATATCAAAATTTAAAATAATTTTATTTCAAACCCTGGTTGCATCAACTAGGTCCCAGTAATTTTCCATTCCAATCATTTTTTGAATTTTTTGTTGCATATTGAAATCAGAAAATCACTTCAAATTTTAAAAATTCATAGTAATTTTCAAAAAATTATTTTTTATCAAAACCCTAGTTGGATTTACTAGGTCCCATTAAATCAAACACTTTCCCATAAATTTATGATTTTTTTCTTAAATACTTAACTAAAAAATTCAATTTCAATTTCAATTTCAAAAATTCATAGTATTTTACAAAATTAGTTTTGAAAAATCCCTAGTTGCATGTACTAACTCCTATTTTGATTCTTGAGGTATCACCTTACATGTTTGGTAACTCAATATCCTTTTTGCACAAAATTTAATTCACTATTTTTAAGACCTTGTGCTTCTTATATTCAGTACTTTCCCTTTCTAACACATTATCTATTAAAACTTATTGTAAAACATTCAAACACATTTTAAATTATTTCCCTACTTTAACAATGGTTTAATGTACTAGTTTTGATGAAACTGATAAAATAAAACTTCAAGAACTCTTAACCAAACATCCAGATATGCAAGATGACATGCTTAAAATTCTATAAGAGGAACAACAAAAAGTGAACAATGGTCAATCTTCTCAAACTATAGAGCCACCAGTTACAAATGACACTACGAGGGCAACTATGTCTCAACAACCCCCTATAGTAGCCTAACCTTCTTCAGTGCCACCAGCTACAGCTAGTACATCTTTGTCTCCTGATATGGTAGGCCTTGTGAAAGAGATAAGATCTCTTCAATCTAAGGTGAAACATCTTGATCAAGGTGCCTCTAGACCTACATAGGCTTTGTATTCTTTTGCTTTACTACATACACCATTGGCATGCCACATTGCTTTGACACCCTTACCACAAGGTTTTGTTCAACCCAAGATTACTCTTTATGATGGCAAGGGTGATCCATAGAAATATCTGAGAGCATTTCACATAGCATGCTTGGACTATGTACCAAATGAATGGCTACTTACCAAGCTATTTCCATGAAGCCTAAAGGATTTTTCTATACAATGGTTTTATAGTCTACCAAATCAGTCGGTCAATGCATTCAATCATTTAGCTGACATGTTCCTAGCACACTTAAGTATCAACATTGATGATAAGGTTTCTTATGCTCAAATTTCTCAACATAAATAATGACCAAATGAGCATCTCATAGACTATGTTCTTTGGTATAAGACCATCTTGGCTAAGATGACTAGCCCCATGGTAGATCAGGAGTTATAGGATATTTTCAAACAAAGTCTTATACTAGCACTTCATGAATCAATCATGTTCAAAAGATTCTCTTTCTTCACTGAATTGTGTCACACATTAAAAGAAAGAGAAGTCAAACTAATTTCAATGGGCAAACTAAAATACACTAATACACTAGACACAACTAATAAGAGTAACAACAAAGTCCCATATAAGGTCAAGTTCAATGATACTAAAGGGAAGAATCAACCTATAGTTAATGTGGCTTTAGATCCTCCTCACTGAATAGTTTTGTTAGCACCTACTCAAAATACTTTTTCACATCTTCTAGTTCCTCCAGTCAGGGTCTTACAACAACTTCTAGATTGTAATATCATATCTCTCCTTCCTATTTGGGAAGTTGATCCAATAAAGCCTCTTCCAAAGGGATATGATCAGAATGCATTTTGTGACTACCACAAGGCACCAAGCCATACAACAAATAGATGATTTAGTTTAAATCACAAGATACAGGACCTAATAGATTCAAACATTATTGATCTTGGCACTTCAATTAAGCCTACACCAGCAAAGCAAACACATGATAAAGCATTGAAAATATTCTTAGATCTATTTACACAACATTCAAAATAGGATACAAGGGACACATCAAGGGTTCATCATGCATATCATGCACATCCACTGCCAAATACATACAAGACACCTTTAGTTGAGTTACATCCTTTGAGCAACATGATCAGTGTATACAATTCTAGAGTTTGAACTAGACCTTTTATCTCCTTCTCAGAGCAAGAGATCATTAAGGATGATTCAGATTATCATGCACTCTTTATCAGAGCTTACATCCATAATCATCCTATTCATAGTGTGATTATTGACAATGGTTCTAGTCTTAACATGTGCACCTTGACACTACTACAACATTTGGGTTATTCAAAGTAGGATATCACTCTAACAGACATAGTTATCAGTGGTTTTAGTGGACATATATAGAGTTTATTGGGTGAGATATTTCTTTCACTGCAGGTTGGTCCTACACATATAGCCAAACCATTCACTATAGTTCATAGCATAGGATTTTTTTATTGTTACTTGGTCCACCATGGATTTAAAAACTCAAAGAAGTACCTTCTACAGTTCATAGATGCATTAAATTCATTCATGCTAATTAGGTTGTTAAAGTTGGTGGAGTTCCATATGGGTTACGACTCCCCACTTCAAATCCATCTACCAGTTTATAGTCACCAGTTTTAGTTTTGTCACCAGTTTCAATTTTGCCACCAGTTTTAGTTTTGCCACCAATTTTAGCTTCTCCTCTAGTTTTAGTTCCTCTTCCACTTTAGATTTAGACATAGGTGATGCATCCATCACCAGTACAGAGGGTTCATACACCTCCACAGCTTTGAGATTATAGATAGTTTCCAGCTATAGTATTCACACTCAGAGTAGTTTCATTGAGATCTCATGCATCTACACATATAACACATGTTCCAAGAGCTTATTCTACTTCTAGATGGGTCCCTAAGAACCCTATAGTTGCATCCACTCTTTAGAGATATAGAGGGACCTCACAGTCAGTTTCTACTTTAGAGATTTTAGATCATCTACAACATATATATCTTTTAGATCCATATCCCCAGTATTTCGATCATGCTTCATGATCATGCATGATTCCACTCCTTGATACAGGACACCATGATAGGGAGTCTCACATGAGACTCATCGGTTAGTATCATTTCTCTTTAGTAATGCCTATACATAATTTATTATGCTTGATTGTACATAGTTCAAATATTCCAAAATACAAAAACAACATAACATTTCAAAATCCAAAACATTCAAAAATGTCAAAACACCAAAAACATTTTGATTGTATGCATCATCCATGCTTTACACTACTACTACTATGCTAGGACTTACATATGTTATTTCATGCTATTGTATGTTGATTTATCTACATGACCATGCTTCACTTAATCTTCTTTGAGTGTGTGCAGTAACATCTAACTACTTGATTGCTTCACTCTACCCATTAAGGGGGCATCCTACTTCTACATTCGAGACACACATCGATATACATACTCACTGGGGGCATCTTCTACATGACGACACCATCCAGGTTATGTCATTCCTACACTATGCACTCTAAGTTATCATGTTGATGTACATTACTTACTAGATTACACAAATTACTATATTGACATTTCACTAGTATCTATCACTTGTGTTTCTCTTAACATATACCTAGTCTTGTACTAAGCATGTTTTGCATACTTTCACTCTTGCTTCGATTAGTTAGATGTGATTTTATCTTTCTAGTTATTACATGCTTTCTCTTCTTTCTTAGGGTATCTTGTTGGATTGTATTTATAGTTCCTACTAGTCTCCTATATGTGCCTTAGAACATTTTCCAATGTATTTTGCTTTTATTCATGTGTGTGCCTTAAGACATTTTCCAATGACTTTTACTTGTACTCTTTTATGAGCCTGTGGCCCTTGTGCCAACATTGCTTGTTTCAATTGTATGTGTATGTGGCATTTGAACATGCCTTGTATGCTTACTTTTTAGTTTGAATGACATGTACCCATGTCTCTTGTTTGTGTGGCCCCTTAGCCACCCTTGTATGCTTATTGCTATGAGTGCTTATTTGCTTGATTGTTGCAATGCCATGATCCTTATCATGCATTTTCCTGTTCTCTTGGATGCCATGATAAACATCATGCTCCATCCCTCCTTGACCAAACTAACAACTAAAAAAATGAAAACTAACACTTTCAGTTCTAATTTAGTACATTGCACATGCTCTTATATTGTTACATCTATCTAGGCATACCCTTGTTGATCTAACAATCTCTCAAATCAAACCATGTTATATCTTTAGATATCTTCTTGATTATCATTATTATATCATGTATATTTATAGGTTAACACACTTGTAGGGTTTATTATTCTGAGGGTAGTCATTATAGGGTACCTATTCCTACCCTCAAAAGAGGGGGAGACAAACATGGGTTTTTGCTATAGAGATCAGATCTCCTATCGATCAAAAAATCTAGTTTCAGAACAACCAGTCATAAAACCACTCAGAATAGACTACGCAAATAGTCAAGATTCTAGAATAGTGATCAGTTTCAACTCAAGACAATAGTGTTGAGGTTAGACTACAACACCAAACACTAGGGTGTCTATTTTTGGTACTATTATTGAAACAGCATAAAAAATAGGTTTTATAGAAGCAAGTAGAAAGGTAGGTTCAACTACAGTTTTACATAATTAGACCAGTTTAGATCAACAATTTCAAGTAAAATTTTCTCAAAAAATCTAGACATAGGGGGTATCATACATGACATGATTAGTTCTCACTTCCGTTTTTAGATACGATAATTGGTATAACTTCTAGATCAGAATCCATGTTTCAAACACCAGTGATTGAGGGCAGATTGCATAACACTTTTGCTTCTTTTCTTTTAGTTTTCAGCATTATCCAAACATTCTCATTAGTTACATGCCTTATTCCATCTGTAGGTGGTTGGCATCATTTTAGAGTGGCTTTCATACAAGCCTAAACTCCACATTCTAGAATACCTAAGTTCTCGAGTGGATTCCACATAAGCCAAATTTTTAGTTTTGGAGTGGCTTTCATACAAGCCTAATCTCCATCTTTTTTGAGTTGGCCAACATTGGCCTAGTTTCTAGCACACATTCAGCTATCCACACCATATTATCAAATTTATAGAGCATTTATGGGCTTCAAAATCCATCTCATATGACATACACATTCCTACATATTGGTATCAGTTCTTAGCTTCACTTTACGAGGCAACGATGGAGCCAAAGGGCCAACATTTGTATTGTTGAGCCACCTATTCAGAGGGATTAGACACATAGTCTAGACATCAATTAGCACATGCATGATCATCTAGCTTCACTTAGTGAATAATGATGGAGCCAAAGGGATAGCCTTTGTATTCTTGAGCCACCTATTCAGAGGGATTGGACACACAATCCAAATATTGATTAGCATATGCATGATCATCTAGCTTCACTCAGTAGATGATGATGGAGCCAAAGGGCCATCCTTTGCATTCTTGAACCACTTTTTGAGGAATTAATCACTCATTTCTATTCATGATATAAATTTTGGTACATCATCATTCAACACATACTCAACACACTCAGCATCACAATAGGTTTTGTATTGATTCATGTCCCTGGTGAGGTGTATTCATTCCTTTCTCTTCCTCTTTCTTACCCAGCTTTGTAGGTTCTTGTTTGATATTGCATATAATAAGAACTGATCTACTCTTTATTATCCTTTTGAAGATTCACACTTACATAATGTGCTCTCTATGTACTATCCAACATTACTTAGCATTGCACAAGCTTCATGGGCTTCACCTTTGTAGGTAAGTTCAGGTACACTTTCTATTTTCCTTTATCCTAGTGTTTTGCTTTGATGCATCACTAGAATAAAAGGGGAGCAAATGTAGTAATATAAAATGCAAAAATTAGTAACTTGAGCATGGCTAATGACATCCAATCCTTAGGTCCCTCTTGTTTGCTCGCATAACCATCTCAAGATTATTTTCATTGATTTTCAGTCATCCATGGCCTTCTAAACTTGACTCCAGCTGAGCTAAGACCCTCTCTTCATGACTAATCCATCCCCCCAAGCCCCATCAGCTCAGGACATTAGTGCCCAACTTGGACACTAGCATCAGACCCTAGGGTGTCCAACTTTTGGTGCTATTGTTTAAGTACATCTTAGGCCCCAATGGTCATTTCCTTTTGGATCCTTATCTTCAATCATGTTGGCCTAACACGAAGTCATTTAACCCATGACCAATAGATCCTTATAAAATTCCATTCAAAGATCATTTGGAAAGGGTTGATAAATATCATTCAAGAAAGCGAGAATACAAGCAAGACCACTCAAGCAATCTTCGCTATTCTCTACATACAACCAACCTATACACTTTCAAGCAAATTCAAGTCCTTACACCAGTCCCTAGTTATCTCAAGCATACCCAGTTTTAGCATTTCTTGCATTTTATTCACTATTGTACCAAGCACTCTTAAAGCGAGAACTACATATGGCTTAATCCCTCCTCGGAGTATTGGTATGTAGGCTACGTGCCCACACATAGGGTGTGAAGCACGTCTAATGCATATTACACACACTAACCCATTTTCTCCATTTGCCAAAGTTTCTTTCAATTGCATAGAAGATATAAGTACATGAAGAATCAACTCTACAAGGATCTCTATTGAAAACAAGGACCTAAAAATTGGTACACAGGCTCGCGTTGAGCAAACGAATAACACCCAAAAAGCTTAAATCCTTAGGACAACAACATTGGAGAAAGACTATAGCATTGGAGCCCAGGGTGTCCAGTTCTAGCGCTCTTGTCCAATCAAGAAATGAAGTTCAATATTATGTTTACGATAGTATCCCAGTCCTGCATATAAATTTTTAGACCCTATCTTAGTCAGAACAGTCCAGAATAAGATAAGTTTGATTTTCTCTCTCTCACTACTATTTTTAGAAAATGTCTAATTGTAATTTAATTTCACAAATCAGTAGCTTTAATTAGAAATATTATTTACTGATATTTCTCATACTCATGATTGTTTATTAAATAAGAATAAAAATCCATTATTCTAAAAAATTACAAATCATTAAGTATATGGCTTTAGTTTTTTGCATAGCTTCAACATATTCAATTTTGGGTCTTGGTTTTTAAAATATTTCTTTCGCACTTCTTTGAGCTTAATGCTAGTCATTTGGACACCTTAGATAGATAATTGGTAACATGTTTGGGATGAGGCTTGTAATGATATTGGTAATAGGCAAAGGAGTCTTGATGTGTTATGGTGCATAGATTATGTGATGTGTTATTTTGGGATTTATTACCATCGGGACTATTTTGCACTTAATACTTGTAGTGCATCTTGATGTGTCACAAGCATTTGATTTTTGTGGTCTTAGTGGGTTGTTGAAAGCAATTTATGTAAATGGGTGGATTTTGTATCTACATAAACCTATTCTTTTCATTTGAAAAGGGATTCAATTCCAAATTGGGAAATAGTTTGAATAGTGATTACAAAGAGTATTACAATGGAGATTTGTGTGTAGATCTAGGAGGTACTATTAGAGTTGAGTAACTTGGGTAACATTGCAGTGTTAGTTTGTTGTTTTTAAGACTACAAACATTGTTGGATTTGTATTGGTTGTAAGACTGTATTGTTGGCAATTGGTCTGATGTTGTGTAATCTCTCTTTGTAGTAATTTATTTATTTATTTATTGTGTAAATTTTCACCACGTAATTATGTGTTGCCTGGTAGAAGGTATCTCTTAACTGATAACCAAACTACGGATGCATCATTAGTGCTCTTGGAAAAAATAATATGAACCATTATTTCTGGTGTTATAGTAGATACAAGTTTGCAAAAAATAGAAGTTAAAGTGTACCATGCATGAGTTTAATGGTTTAGTTGAGTTTTATCATATACCTATGAAAAATTTGGGGATGATCCTCATTTGATTAAGTTTAGAGACTCACCATTATATATACACCACTAGATACATTAGACATCAAAAATAGAGTATATTTTATACTCTAAGCAACTAGTAGGTTTTTTAGAAGAAATATCATATGGTGCTTATTCGCGTCAAGCTACATGTTACAATTTAACAAGAGTTTTCATGACATTCTGAGCGTTAAGAGATTTTAGGACATTTTACTTTCGAATTCAACTCTCCACCATTTGAACCAAAAAATGGAAAGTTTTGTTCCATACGCAAAAGTAACATTTGATTTTTCCACAATCTATGATGTTGTAGATATCTTTTTGAATTTATGACTAATAAAATATTAATAGTAATTAATATATTGATAATGGGTGTAAAATTTTCACGCATAAGTCAAATTACGTTATCAATAACCATGAATATGTCACTTGTAATCTAGGTTATAATGTAATGAGTGCCTCACAAACAATTGGACACCTTATTGATGAAAATTATGAGCTCCATAGTTCACACTTGACACCTTAGGTAAGTGTTAATATGCATCCCCTAATATGGGTTTGGCAAGAATTTTTCTATGTAAACCTTGTAGAATTTATAGATAGTGCAAGTTCATGGCTCACGCATGAATACAAAGTGATCACATGGATAGAAAAATATGACATGAATACTAAGTGACAACACAAAAGTAATAATGTAGTATGTGTCGTTACAAATTTAAAAACCATGTGACAATGTGGAAACCAACAAAAATCAATTGAAATTCCTTTACTGCTTGAAGATGGTTTAATAATCCCTATCATCATTAGTGATAAGTGACTACGAATAATTTCCTAGGAAATAGTGCCATTGTGGCAAATGTGTCTTTGAAGTATGGACATGTTTTGTTTTTTTTAGTATGTCATGCATAGAATGGCCCAACATGATGCAATAGTTTCTATTTTACAAGACTAGAGAAGGCGTTGACTTCTTTCCACTTTAACTAGTGACACAATACAACAACATGATAATTGATGTTGCATAAAATCCCCAACCCAATGATTGAATAGAAATCCACTACATTTCATTTAGGCATTTTGTCAAACAATTCATATGATTTGGAATGCTTTCATATTTTACATACATGTCTATCAAGGCAATCACAATTATAACACGAAAAAATTCGACTTTCAATTGCATTTATATTTTGTTTTATTATTTATGTTTATATTTTTTTTGAACAATTTTATACAAAATCATTAAAAAATAAGAAATTTTTTATTATAATAATTCATAAAAATTTAAATAATATTAATACCAAGAACAGGAGGCTCGAACCCGGGGTGGCAAGGTGAACGGCCCCCGGCCCTACCACCACACCCCCGCTAATGACATATTTAAGTTGCATGTAGAAAATTAATGTGTGTCATAAATCAGTCATATTAATGACTTTTGCTTGAGCATGATAATCTTGTATGCAGATATATATGGATTATATTTATTTCAGGTTAAATTTGACCGTCGACCTTGCTTTTCAGATATAAAAAAATTATGACAGTTATCCATTTGATAATTTTCCTGCAGTTCAGGCTTACACGAGAAAATTTGTGGACATCATCAATGAAATTTTTGTTTTCGCGATCAAAGCTTTAAAAAACCAAATGAATGAATGAGTAACATCATCTTCGTATGGGCATCCAATTTTATCTTTATTTCTTTTCTATTTTTAATTTTTATCATTATCTTTGAGTGCCAATAGAAACAAGTGCCGTGGAACCGTTTTAGTACCTGCCGTAGCATTAGGGTTTTGAGGCCTCTGGTCGCTTTATCTGCTTTATTTGCTCGTGGCAGCAGCCACAGAGGAGGAGGAGAGCTTGGCGCCAGCCATGGCGAAATTCAGAATACGGCTGGAGCCTTTTGCTGAGTACTGCAAACGAAAACATAATTGTTTTTTTTTTCAGTTTTTATGGCTGGCAGTGTTTTCAAAACGCAAGCCTCAGTCAATTCATATGTACCTTCTTTTATTAGGGCTGTATACAACAGCTATGAAGGATGTCAAAGCAAGACAGCAAGTCTTCCAGCTATTAGACCGTGTTCTAACCTTCAAAAAGCAGGAAATAAATGGCTGTAACACGATCAAGATGAGAGAGAGAGTGAAATAAATAAATAAATAATTTGGCTTATCCTTTATGTCCCAAAAGTATGATTCTTCGGGACTCGTTTTGTCCAGTACATACGGTAAGATCATTTGCAGCAGTACATACTGTAAGCTCATTTGTACAGAAAAATCATATGTATTTTTATTATATAATATAAATTTTGAAAATAATTCATTAAGATAAAGTCCGGACTTATTAAATGGATGCAAAAAGATTTACATAAAATGATAAGTTTTTTTTTTTTTTTTTTAATATAAGTTTAGTTATGCGATGTAAATGAAAATAAAATTATTTTGGAATAAATAATTATTATAATTTATATATTTTAAAATATGAAATATATTCAATTATAACACATATCAGATTGGTGATTACAGTTGTATTGATTTCGTTGAAGGTAATCACATCTACCATATCTTCAAAGGATGATGATTGTATAAGTGAACAATAACACTTAGGTCTTCATTGTGATAGGTGGCATAAATGGCTTCCATATTGGAGAACTGTGCCAGAGTAAATTTTCACACAAATTCGCTGACCCTGCACTCCATTCGGATGTATTTGACTTCCTGTTCCTCTTCCCTTTTCCGCTCTCCATTGATTGTCAGCATGTTCTCATCCTCCACTTGAACGGGCATAGAGGCCATGGCCTTGGTGTCACGAATGTAAGTGCGGGGCGAGGCATTCAGGGGCTTCTCCATTTCCTCTAGGACTTGCAGTAGATGTTGCACCGTGCTCAACAAGGGATCCATCTCTTCTTTGCAATTTCATCAATTTCCTTTTTTATTTTCATCCTTTTCCCAGATTATCAAATAGACAGATGGAAAAGTAAATTGAACGAAAACTCTTAAAAATGAAGGAAAAACGGTGGATCACTTACCAGCGCTGCATATAGTAGCGATTAAAGAAATTGCGCATATAGACACCTCCCCTGCACGTATACGCCATAGCAATATTAACAGCGTCCTTCTAGGAGTCTTTCCACTGTTTGTTTGAGACACGTCCTCCACTATCGCACTAAATGCCAATCATGTTTGGGTTATTATTAAACAATTCTTTAACTGAATATAAAAAATAGAGCTGTGTTATTTGCCCCCTATTAAAAAGACTATTGTCTGATTAACAAGAACTAGATAGCATGATAAAATATTAATATTTCATACAAACTTTGCAAAATAATTTTGATTTTCTGCTAACTTCATATTCTTATTGGCAGTCAATGTGCAAGGGCTAAAAATAATCACCGAACGCTGATACAATACCCTGACCAAACAGGTACTAATAAATTAGTTGGAAAAAAGGAGAACCTCCAATTTGGATCTCATTGATTTCGAGTTTGAGTTTCCAGACTATCAAATATAGGATTCAATGTTTATGACAGTTCATGTTATAATAGCCTTTGACCATGTTGCATTGTTTTTACATCTTTGTAGTTTTTGTGATCAGTGTTAAAGTTACATTGTTTTGCTATTTGAATTCTTTTTTTTTACTTAAATGACTTATTTTTAACTTGGGATGTATCTATTAATGTGGTTTATAAAAAAAAAAAAAATCTTTTTATTATTCACTAAGTTTTTTTTCTTTAAAATCTTTATTATATCATAATATAAAAAATTATTATAATAAAATATTTTAAGGTTAATAAAAATTATTCATGAAATTATTTTAACATAAATTACTCAAAAAATAAATAAAAAATTAAATGAACTTGTTATAAAATAATAAAATAAAATTTTAAATAAATTTATCATCTAATAATAAAATAAAATTACTATAATAAAAATAAATTTATGATAACTAAATATTTTTAATATATCGATTATAAATTAAAAATTATATATATATATAAACTCTAAAACAATTAAAATTTAATACACCCCTGTCATTACACACCCTCCCAAACACCAAAAACAACTTAATTATTTATGATGTGTGATTAGACTTACTTCTAATACATCATAATTACTATGAGATACCAAATTACCAATGCATGTAATTATATAAAACAAACTTTCTATGTTGAAGTAGTGACTGATGAGGATAGGAAATCCAACATCCTTAGTGTGGATAGGAAACCTTCTATGTACCCATAAACCGTGCAAGGCAGTAGCCCTGAGCAGTCTAATGCAACATGTAGCATTCCATTAAAGGTGAACCATGGTCCAGACACAATGGCATAAATTCTGGGCAGAGGATGACTGGCCCTTTTTCTTTCCAATCTTGATTGTATCGCTGTCATGACTGAATAAAACAAATGTTGATTTCCATGGAGTTTCTCACTGTTCTCTGAGCTTCAAAGCTTTCAATTTCTTCAAATCTTATAATTGCCTGCAAGGCTATTTTAATTTCAAATTATAAATGGTATTAAAAGTTAAGCATCATGGGATGCGTGTCATGTGTCTATGGACAAGTAAAAACCCATGAATTATAAGTTAAATTTTGAGATTTAAAAAGGGGTATTATTTTCCACATTACACCTTTGTGTCAACTATATTGTGGCCGATTTCTAGCTTACGTTCAAGGTGGGAAGCTTTTTAAAGATATGCTATTATATTGTATAAGATTTATTTGTAATTATATTTTTATGTATATATTATTATCAATATTATTTTTTTAATAAGTCAAGAAGAGATAACGTTAATTTATTATAATAATAATATACATATTCGGATTTGGTGTAAGTCTTGTTTCATAATATTTATAAGTAATTTTATATGTATAAATTTCAAATTATGAACTATGTATTTAGTGGTGCATTTTTCTTGGTTTTTTCAAGTCTTATGGGTTCTATTTGGTTGCTTGACACCTTTTATCTTATCATCTCTAGTCTTATTTGCCATATAAAAATGATTTCTAAGACTCTTTTTCATCCTAGAGTTTTTTTAAGTCTTGGGGTAGTTCTACTATTTACGATTAGTATTGATTGTCACTTTGATCGAAGATGATAGAATTGGTTGAAATATCTTATTATTTTTTACATACATTTCATTTTTTTACCATTGTTTAAATATGTTTGAATTACTTTTGATTGGTTTTGCATGTCATTAGGTCTTTAATTCAAAGTTAGAGACTCATATATATAAGGCCATTATAGGTTATTTTGGAAACAAGCACATTACATTATCAAGGGCTAGACAAGATTACATATTGTACCTACAAAATTATAAAGTTTAATCTAAAGCTTACAAAGGTCAATTTTCATGCTTGTAACAAGAGCAAGATAGGAAAAAGATCATCTAGGCTTGCATACATACACAATAATGAGAGAACTACATTCGAGTTTGAACCTACTTCAGAGTATTAACAATGTAGTGCAACACTTGGTCCATCAACCAAGAATGACCAAGGTCAGTCCAACTCAAATATTTAGCCTAACACCTCCATTTGATATTATATTACTTGTGTGAAATTAAGGTTTGAATATACAAATACACTCGCATGATTTTGGAAGTGGTAAAAGGTAAAAATAGACGCAGACAAATCACGCCAAATGAAAAAAATAATTTGATGTGTGCAGGGTTAATACCAACCATTATAGGTTAATATTGATTATCGATATTAACTTAAAAAAATAGAACTGACTAGAATAAAATAGGTAGAAACAAACCATACACAAAATTTACATAATCTTGAGGTGCAACTTCTAGATAATCAGAATTCCAAATATCATGACAAATAAACTAATATATGTTTTGCCTCTTATTGTATATTCTTTACTGTATTTAGCCAATATACTTGTCATAATTTTGGATTAATCCCATACATATTTGTATGTATTGTGCAAATCATAAATAAGTCATTATTCTATGGATTTATATCTTAATTATATTAAACAATTCATCTTAATCTAAATTAGGGTGAAACCTATTAGTGAACCCAAATATTATTCAAACTATCCTTTCAAGAATTTGATTTTTTGTCCTATAATTTCAAATTTCATTTTTGATTTCCATACATGAAAAAACTTTTTCATTTTTTTGGTCTTAGGTTTTCAAATCTATTTTTTTTATTTCTATACATAACAAAATATTTCACCTTCCAAATGTTTTAGATATTTTGTCCTAGGTTTTCAAATCTATTTTTTTTTGGTCCTAAGTTTTCAAATCTATTTTTTTTTTATTTCTATACATAACAAAATATTTCACCTTCCAAATTTTATTTATGATTTATATATACAATAAACCTTTTCAACTTCTAATGTTTCATTTTTTCCCCCTAAGGTTTCATATTTGCTTTCTAATCTCCATACATAAAAATAATATTTTCACCTTTAGCCTTAGTCTCTATATGCTTGTCTACCTATTCAAATTAGGCCTTGCCTATATTGTAATAGTTTGTTTAAGACATAATAAATCTAAATAGATTATCAATCAAAAACCCCTAGTGACCATCATCATATGGATTTCTTATTATCTATAAATTTTATTCCTTTTGTGTTTGATAATGAATGGACTAATAACCAAACATGTGTGATGAATAGTATGCTTATCATGATTATGATTATAATTATGGGTATGATTCTAATTATGAAAAATAAGAGGGTTGGTATGATAGTGAAGACTATATTGAATAAAAAAATGAATGTACTAATTTTGAAGTAGAAGAGATTAATTCTCCTTCTTTTTTGCATTCTTCTTTAAATCATACACTAGAACAAGATGAAAATAATAATAATAAATACATGCATGTTCGTATCATGTCCTATGAGTTAATAAGTGAATAATATCTCCTTAATAAACCTCATTTATCTCTAAAAATTTCCACAAATTTTCATCTCATTAAGTATTATAAAGATAGAGGCATAGGCCTTGCATACAACTAGTGAAAGAATGTGAAGAATATGAAACTTTTTCTCACTCTAAAAATTGAAAAATAATGTGAAGAATGTGAAATTATTTCTCTATATAAATGATAGAAAATGTGAAGAATCATAAATTCCTTCTCTCTATATAAATAGCAAAATAATGTAAAATTTCTTTTCTCTCTGAAAATGATGAAAGAATGTGAAGAATGTAAAATTATCTCTATATATAAAAATGGTGAAATAATTTAAAATGCCCCTATATCTTAAAAAATACTAAATGATAATAACACATGTGATGATTCTTTATCCTCTCTTAGAATACAATGTAAAAATATCTCTCTAAATGAGCCTTTTTGTTGAAACAAAATGTGATGACAATATAATTATATGCAATGATACATCTTTAGAATGCGAATCTATGGAAGATAATATTACATGAGTGTGATGAATTCTCTCAACCTATGCCTAGTATAATTTTTTTTACTATACCTCCTTCACCCATTCATACTAGTGTACCTATGGAACCTTACAATAACAAGATTCAACCATTGAGCGAACCTCTTAAGGATCTTAGTATGTTATCCCAATAATTCATCTCCTTAATGGATGTTTTGTATGCCTTAAAAACAAAAATTCATCACCTAACCTTATAATTCAAAGCATATCATGCTTGGGTCGATTTTAACATTATTTATGGAAACCCAACTATGTGTAATACTCTAAATACACCATTACCTCATAACTTAATTATGCCTATATTTCATATATTTTAAGAAAGTAATGATCCTTATCTACATCTTAGAGTGTTTAGAGCTTCTATGGACAAATATGATAATAGTCATATTTGGATTGGTTTCACTCTTGACCTAGTGGGTCATTAAATTTTTATTTTAAGTTAGAAGATACAATTTTAATATGATACATTCATAATAAGATACCAAGAGTTCCATATGAATGTCTACCCTCTCTTCATCAAGCAAAATTAGAGCCAATTTGTGATTACATATTATGATCCATGACTTGCATGCATCAATTGATATATCAACCAATAGATTTGGAAACACAATATATATATATATATATATATATATATATATATATATATATATATATATATATATATATATATATATATATATATATAAGAGGACTCATCTATCCTCTCATTTAGTATAGTTTCTTTATGATACTTGTGATTCATTTCAAGATCTTTGTTATGGGACTTTCACACTAGAAGAGGAATTGGCACCTAGTCCAAATCTTAAGAAGACACATGAAGACATTAATATACAACAAGAAGTTTCACATAAGGAAGTGAAGGAAACTATTCCAGTTCCTAAGGCATAGATGTCGATCAAGGAAAATCAAGTTAAAGTCCCGAATAAAGGAAAATAATGAGTTTACAAAGTAGTATCCAAAGTGAATGAACCCACCTTTAATAAGAGGAACCCACTCAATTTTGACCATTTCAGAGATCAACCACATGAGATTATACTTACATAAGAATTTAATCAGTCTCCTTCCTAACCATTATCACCCTCCTCACTATCTTGAGAAAGTAAAAGGAAAACCATTTTACATTTATCATGGTATTAATGGACATCAAAATAATGATTATTATGTATTACAATAAAATATTACACAACTTACAGATAGAGGGTTTATTACATTTGTAAAACTTGGCAATCGATCAACAAATTCCCCTTATCCATTTTATGTTACTATCATTTGATGAAGATCGAGACATCCCATGATTTTTTTGTAAAGGAAATAATGGTCCAATGAAATTCTATGTAGATGATGTTGCTAGGACAAGATCTTCTAGTTAACATTATACTAGAAATAATTTATCCCAACACATTCCCATTATGGAACCAATGGTCACTCAAGCTCTAATTATAAAATAACCTATAGAAGGAAAAGTTGTGAATGATAAATCACAACATCATGTGGGTACAAGGTACATCTCCTTATAATCAAGTATGGATACCAAAAGTGAATCAAAAATCTAAATATCAATGGAAATTGAAAGTTAATATTATCTCATAAACATTATAGAACAAGGAATTCAATAGATTTATTCCATAATTTATGATCAAGAACTAGTTTCACATGATTACAATAACTTCTTATCACCTAGTGGGTGGGGAACTCATTGTTGAGCATCAAGAATAACACATAGTTATATGGATTAATCTCATTGAATACAAAATTATTTTACAAACCACATCTAATACAAGTTTGTATATAAACATAAATTAAAATAAATAAATATCAATTAACAATGGCATTCATACAAACATCTAACATCAAATAAACATAGATTAAAAACAAAGATTAAAAATTGTCTAAGATGATACTAAAAAAACCCATTTGATAAAATAAATAAACTCATCATATATAATCACATCTAAGTTTATAATAAAATAAAACTCCATTGAAGATAAAGGCCATATCCCTCGATGCATAGAAATCATCATTATCACTAGACCTACTAGCTATAGATGTATATGATTTGTTATCATCTTTGTACCCTTGTAATCAAAATCTATATCATCTCACACTTTCCTACAAAACTCCTAACTACATCATATTTTGTGTGTGTTCCACCTGTATAGCATTATATCAAACTATAATATCTCTTGATATATCATTATTACTCTTAGGAGTGGGCATTTGTCATCTATCTAGTTTTGCCTACACATCATCCTGCTCAATAACTACAGTAAAAGTTGCATAAATAATGGCAATAGGGGAAAAAAGAGGTAAATGTACACCTTCAATGTGATCTACCCTCCCAATCAGTACATTGTCATCTATATCAAAAGGAATATCTCATGTCAAAATACAAACAAACCATTATGAAAAAATGTTATTCCTTTCATGAAATAATTTAAGGGTGTTTCTAAACCCAATTTATAATCTTGAAACTAGATTAAAATTAATGTTTTGAAATTGTTGTTTTTCTGCCATAACTATTTAGTGTTCCCTTCCTAGATAAAACGTATAGGTGAATTCCTTATGTTCTTATGATATTAAATGTAAGGTAAAATCATCAAATTTATCCATCAATGTTTTTAGATAATAATTTTATGTATTATTTCTCTATCCCTTTTCCTAGCCAAGAATAGATACACTAAGGCTAGTGTTCTAAGTCATTATTGTGTTTGGTCATGCTCATTTGCTTGTAAACTAGTTGATAAATAATATACACTCTTGTTACTATAGGAAAGTATTTTGAAACCATATTCTAAAATTAATGACCCTCAACATAGCTTTTTTAAATACTAGTTTAACTACTTTTAGGTGGTTATTGGTAAGAAGTCGAGTAAGTAAAACTCTTGTTACACTATGTTAGACTTAGAAAGTATAGCGAACCTTCTTCTACATACTTGGGTATCTAGTATTAACCAATGGAAATCATCTAAATATGCATGGGTGGTTAGTTAGTGGTCTCAATGTTACCTATAAGGGTAACTCTATAGACCATAGTTATAAGGCTAAGTGGTGAAGGTCGACTACCTTTGCAATAGATATAATGGTCATTTTGGTAACTAGTGAACTTCAACCAGCCATGATTCTACATATAAAGTTATTCATAGGGAGAGTTCAAAAAGTTAGAGGACAAAAATGGGCCTACTCTTAGACATGTTTTTCTTAAAAATTTAGAAATTTGAACTTGTATAGATAATTTGAGATAGCTACACTCAAAATTCAAAGATGGTGTAAGAAAATGAATTGTATCATTTTGAGTCTAGTTTCCAAAACACTATTTTTTTTAATGATTGATTATAAATAGTTCAAATATTTAAAATTTGAATAGGGATGCCTATTTTTTGGGAAAATATAGTAGATAGCTAGTCGTGTAATCTCTCATTTTTTTATCATCATTTAATATTGTTTAAAACCATTTGGTAAAACTTTAGATAAGATCATCTAGTTTTTAACCTATATTTTTTATAATTTTTTGATGAATAATTTTTTTATTAATTTTAAAAGTAAATAGATCCTAAAAACTTTCAAAAAAATGGATAACTGACCATGCATGCCCCCTAACTACCTCAAAAAAATAAAAACTAGTTGTTTTTTTCAATGCATGTAGAATTAAGTCTAGTTTATAACCATATATTTATTTTTGCATTTCTATCAAAGAAAAAAAATATACACAAGCATATATAAGCATGTATATTTGAGGTATGTAGTGGCCTAAAAGCCCATAGTTAGAAATCAACATAGATTGAAACCTTAATATAATCCATAAATTATAAAAATTGTATATTTGGAAAGAGGAGAGCATGCTCGTCATCATGCTAATAATTTTATGAATTTTATCATTGAACTTCATAGTGTATTTGGTGATGGAAGTTGAATTTTGTTGTTTTTTGTCAAAACTCTCAAATTTATATGTGTGTTGACACGTCTAGGCCTTTGACTCATGAATTCAAGCCATTTCTAAACCAAAAGGCTTGGTTTTTAAATTCAAACAAAACATAGCACATAAGCATTCCTTTCACATTGTACTAAAAAGTATAAAATATCTACTGTAAGGGTTTTTTACTTTTCTTCATGTAATGTTAAAGGAATGCATATGTGCTATAAATCATACATGCTAAAACATGTATGTGTTCCTTCCACATTGCATGAGAAAACCATAAAAATTCTACTGAAAGTGGGATATGGTTTAACTAGAAGGGTTAGATGGTTTACTAAAATAAATGTTAAGTTTTTATTAAATATAATAAAATATGGTCGATCTACATCTAATAGAGTTATTCTCATAGTTTCACACCTTACGATATGGGAGATAATTTTTTAAAATCCAATATGGTAAGTAATTGGGTATTTTTAGGCTCTCAATATTGAACTTCAAAATTTTAGGGTATACATTTTACAATTGATGTCATTTTTGGTAAACATATAGTCATTTTTTAGGTCTTTTTGCCTTCAAATTATTTGATATCATTTATAGGAGTCTTACATTTGTCAAAATTAAAATTTACAAACCAATCACTTTGAATTCAAGCTAAAGTCATGTGATTTAGACAACATAAGTCACATTGACGACTTGTACACATCAAATAACCACTTTGTGTTAATTTAAATTGATCATCATTTATCCCTCATCCCTTATCATCCCCAATCACTCCTTATTTGTCCCTAATCTTCCCTAATCACTCCCTCATTGACCCTCACCATCCCTCATCATCTATAATCACTCCCTTATCATCCCTAATCACTCCCTCACTAACCCATACCATCCCTCACCATACCTAATCATCACTTCATCACCACTCATCATCCCTAATCACTCCCTCCTCATCTCCAATAATCCATAATTACTCCCTCATCATCCCTAATCACTCCCTTATCATCCTTAATCACTCCCTCATTGACCCTCACCATCCCTCATCATCCCTAATAACTCCTTAATCATCCCTTATCATCAATAATCACTCCCCCCTCATCCCTCATAATCCCTAATAACTCCTTCCTTGTACTCATTTACCCTTTCCATCCCTCATAGACATCAAGGTTAACATATAGTCACTTTTTAAGTTTTTGTTCCTTCCAAATTTCTTTTTGGCTTTTCTAGGAGTTTTAGGTTTATAAAAATTGAATTTTTAAAACCACTCACTTTTAATTCAAGCCAAAGCGGTGTGATTAAGGAAGCATAGGTCACATTGATGACATAATCACATCAAACAACCACTTTATGTTAATTTCACTTGCTCATTTTCCCTTATTCATCTCTTATCACTTCCTCCTCATTCCTAATCACCCATAATCACTCTCTCCTCATTCCTAATTTACCCTCACCATATTTCATCATATCTAGTCACTCCCTCATCATCCCTAATCACTCCCTCATTGACCCTCACCATCCCTAATCACTCCATCATCCCTAATCATTCCCTCCTTATCCTTAATAATCCCTAATCACTCCATCCTCATCCCTAATAATCCATAATCACTACATCCTCATCCCTCATTATTATTAATCACTCCTTCATTGATTTTCATCATCCCTCATCATCCTTAATCACTCTCTCATCATCCCTAATCACTCCCTCATTGACCCTCATTATCTCTCATCATCCTTAATAACTCCCTCATCATCTGTTATCATCTATAATCACTCCCCCATCATACCTAATAATCCATAGTCACTCCCTCCTTGTCCTCATTGACCCTAACCATCCCTCATAGATATCAAGGTAAACATATAGTCATTTTTAAGGTTTTTTTGCCTTCCAAATTACTTTTTACCTTTTTTTGGAGTCTTAGGTTTGTCAAAATTGAAGTTTACTAACCACTCACTTTGAATTCAATACAAATTGGTGATATTGGGGTAGTATAGGTCATATTTATGACCTAGACACATTAAACAACCACTTTATATTAATTTCACTTGTTCATCATCCCTCCCATATCCCTAATCACTTCCTCCCCATCCCTCATCACCCCTAATCACTATCTCATCATTCCTCATTGTATTTAATTACTCCCTAATTGATATTCACAATCCCTAATCATCTCTATCACTCCCTCATTAACCCACACCATCCCTTATCATCCCTAATCACTACATCATCTTTCATCATCCTTAATCACTCCATCCTCATCCCTAATAATCTCAAATCATTCCTTCCTCATCCCTAATCACTCCCTCATTGACCCTCACCATTAATCATCATAACCAATGATTCCATCATCATCTCTACTCACTCCCTCCTTATATCTCCTCATACCTAATCATTTCCTCTAATACCTTGATGGCATGTGTAGTGGCTTTCCACTTGTGCCTGATTGGATTTTGTTTTTATTCCAACTTTTTCTTACTCAAATAAGGCCCAAGTAAACTCTTATTTCACTCAAATAAGGAACTAAAAGATATTATTTTATTATATAGTGGGATTCAAATATATATATGGAGATCCATGCCCAAACCATAGAGAGAGAGTGTATCCAAAGCCCTAGGATAGAATAAATAGGTAGTAAAATGAGTAAAGAGTGGGATGAAATTATATTAATTACATCTATAGATTAGGATTTGGGTAGATAAAACACCCCTTCATATTAATTTTACTTGTGATTAGGTCCCTTATAGACCAAAAATGACACAAAAACACCATATCCACTTGTGATCAAGGTTAATGCAAATAGTGGGCCCACCACACTAATGTAACCCATACATAGTCAACTCTATTCAATGATGTCAAGCACTTGAAACTAGATATTATATTAATATGGTATGAATTAATAATTACATCATATTACCCACACTTGTATTTCATTATGTATTACATCAACATCATGAAATACATATAAATTTGACATCAGTCTATTCTATGATATGGAAAATAGGTAGGATAAGAATGAATCTATATATTAGGAAGCAATCTTCCCTTGCCTTATTAGGTAGGGCATAGCTAAGTAGGTAGGGTAAGAACAAAGCTATCTATCAAAAATCAAGCTTCCCTTGATATATATGCCTTAATCTAGAATCAAATCAAAGCTAGATATTAGGAAGATAAACTTTCATTGATAGTTATGCCTTACTCCCTTACTATGTATCAAGAATAAAATCTTCCCATGAGATGTTATATTAAGTAAAGAAAAGATAGGTATAAAGAATGAAAACTTCCCTTTCCTTACTCCTTGGTATGGATGAAGTAGGTAGGGAAAAGGGTGGGATGAAATTTGTATTATTTACACATATAGATTATGATTTGGGCATGTAATAATCCTAATCCCAAAGCTGAAAATCCAAATTTATGTCTATATAAATAGGGGTGACTGGAGACTACTTGAGAATTCCAATTCTAAACCCATATTTGACTGCTCATTTTATATATATGCCATTGAGATTATGTCTATAGTATATCATATTACTAAATAGATAGATAGGTGGTCCCCAATATGATAGAGTGTGTTCCAATCCTATAGTTGGTAGAATGTGTTTCCCAACCCAACTTGATACATACGCAACCTAGTGTATACCTAAATTGATCTATAAAGAAAATGAAAGGAATATTCCTTAATTTAGTGTATTAAATAAGGTCTACTTAGAGCTTGGTCATGGCCCAGTGGGTCCTAAAGGCCAAAATGGTACCCTATCATACTTTGAGTATGCTCAGGTCCCTAATAAAATATATCAAAGGATAACATAGGAATTGGGCCCCACAATAGATATATGGGGGTCACCATTCCAAAGGCCCTACCCTAATATCAAACTTTACCTACCTGATATAAGGTAATATAATCTTTCCCTACCTAATTCATCTATTCTAAGGAGTAAGAAAAGGGAAGCTTGCCCTTTTGATAGCTATCTTCACCTAATAGATTTTATCATCCCCAATCACTCCCTTCAATACCTTTATGGTGGGTGTAGTGGATTTATGGTTGTGCCTAATCATCCCTAACCCCTCCTTTCTCTATATATGTTAGAATGCCCCATATCCTTTCAATATATGGCTCAATCAATGCCCCCTCATTTGAAGCATGTGTTTGATGTGTTTGTTTAATAAGATGAAACGGAATGAATTAGTATTACACACATGGGATATATAAGGTCACCCATATAATATATATTACCCCTTATAATATAGATACATTGTAATACTTTTTCATTATCACTCATCATCCTTAATCACTCCCTTATCGACCCTCATTATCCCTAATCACTCCCTCATCAACCCTCATCATCCATAATCACTCCCTCTTCATCCCTAATCACTCCTTTTCATCCTTTATCATCCCTAATCACTCCCTCATTGACCCTCATCATCCCTAATCACTCTTTCCTCATCCTTCCTTATCCCTAATCACTCCCTCCAATACCTTTATGGTGGGTGCAATGGATTTTTATTTATTCCTGGTCATCCCTAGTCACTTCTTTCTCTAAATAGGTTATAATTCCCCATCCTTTCATGATATGGCCTTAGGTATTAAGTATTAAATATATGGCTAGGTAAGATATATATGGTTTGGATTAGATATGTGTATTCAAGATCAAGATATGTCTTGGGTATTTTATCAAGTAGGGAATACTCAAGTAGGTATGGAAATAAGGATAGGTAGGTATGGCATACTCAAGTAGAATAATGTAGGTAGGGCATACTAAAGTAGGGAGGGAAAGAAGGATATGTAGGTAGGGAATACTCAAGTACAATAAAGTAGGTAGATCATAGTCAAGATCAATATATGGCTTTGGTATTTAGGTAGGGCATACTCAAGGTCAAGATATGTCTCATATATTCAATCAAATAGGGCATAATCATGTAATTAAAGTAGGTAGGACATACTAAACTAGGTAAATTAGGTAAGGCATACTTAATAGTATAGATATATTAAATACGTAACAAGATTCAAAACTTCATTTCTCATTCTATCTATCAAGAAACAAGCTTCCCTTTCCAATAACAAAATATAAGTAGGTAGGGCATAAATAAGTAGGTAGGGAAATAATATATGCAAGTTATATATTGGTAAGCTAGCTTCCCTTGATATCTAAGAATCTATTTTATAAAGGGAAAGTAAGAATGACAAGAATAAAGCTATATATCAGAAATTAATCTTCCCTTGCCTTATCAGGTAGGGCATAACTAAGTAGGTAGGGTATTAACAAAGTTATATATTAAAAATTAATCTTCCCTTGATAACCATGCCTTAATATAGAATAAAATCAAAGCTAGATACTAGGAAGGTAAACTTCCATTGATAATTATTCTTTACTCCCTTGCTATCCATCAAGAAGTTAATCTTTCCTTGATATACTATTAGGTGAATCAAAGGTAGATATCAAAAAGGCAATCTTCCCTTGCATTACTCCTTGGCATAGATGAATTAGGTAGGAAATTTTTCATTGCCTTAATGGATAGGTAAAGTTTGAAATCTAGGTAGGTCCTTTGGAATGGTTCCCCCCACATATATATGGTGTGGCCCTATTCCTATGCTCTCCTTTGATATATTATATAGGGTACTGAGGAATACTCAAAGTATTATAGGGCCTCAATTTGGCCTTTATGACCATCGAGCCATTCTCAAGATCTAAGTGGTCCCTCCCTGATACACTAGATTAAGATAAATTCCCTTCATTCCCTTCATATATCAAGTTGGGTATAGATTAGGTTCGGTATAGATCAAGTTGGGTTTGGAAACACACTGTATTGGCTACTGGATTGGAATACACTCTACCTAATTGGTGGCTGCCTATCTATTTATCTATAAATCTAGTCTACTATGCACATACTTCTAATGACATATAGAGAAAATGAGAAGTCAATTATGGGGTTAGGATTGGAATTCTCAACAAGTCTCCAATCACTTTTATTTATATAGATATATATTTAAATTCTCAACTCTGGGATTGGGGTTCTTAGATTTCCAAATCCCAATATATATATTAAGTAATACAATTTCATCCCACCCTTTGCTCAATTTCTTATATATTTATTCTAGTCCAAAGCTCTAGATACATACTCTCTCCATGGTCTAGGTGTGGATTACCATATAGGTCTTATAATCCCACCAGATAATTAAATGATATCTATAAGTTCTTTATTTGAGTGAAAGAAGAGTTTCATTGGGATTTATTTAAGTGATAAAAATTTAGAATCATAACATAATCCAATCAAGAACATCTAGGAAGCTACTACACCCACCATCAAGGTATTGGATGGTGTGATTAAGGATGAGGAGGGATGAAGAGGGAGTGATTAGAAATGATGAGGGAGTCATTATGGATCATGAGGGATGGTGAGGTTCAATGAGAGAGTGATTAGGTAGGATGAATGAGTGATTAGGGATGATGAGGAATGGTTAGGGTCAATGAGAAAGTGATTAGGGATGAGGTGGGATGAGGATGAAGTGATTAGGGATAATGAAGGATGATGAAATATTGATTAGGGATGATGATTTATGGTGAGGGTCAATGAGGGTTTATTATAAATGATGAGGGATGGTGAGGGTCAATGAGGGAGTGATTAGAGATGATTATGGATGAAGAGGGAGTGATTAGGGATGATGAGATATGATGAAGTAGTGATTATGGATGATGGAGTGATTAAAGATTATGAGGGATCGTGAGGGTAAATGAAGGAATGATTATGGATGAGGGAGGGATGATGAACAAGTGAAATTAACATAAAATGGTTGTTTGATGTGTTCAAGTCATTAATGTGGCCTATGTTGTCCAAATCACACCATTTTGGTTGAATTCAAAGTGAGTGGTTTATAAACTTCAATTTTGACAATCTTAGGACTCATAGAAATGCCATCTAGTAATTTGGAAGGCACAAAAACTTGAAAAATTATTATGTGTTTACAAAAAATAGAAATTAATTATAAAATTTATACCATAAAATCCTTAGGTTAAATATTCAGACCCTAAAAATGCCTAAGTAATAACCAAATTAGATTTTGAAAAACTATCTCCCACGTTGTAAGGCATGTAGCTATGAGACCAACTCTATCCTATGTAGAGTGACCCTAATTTCTTATGTTTATAAAAATAAATTTAAAGTATAAGGAATATAAATTTAAGTAAACCATCTACCCCTTCTAATAGATTTTTTTATTTTTTGTGAAATGTAAAGGTAATGCATACTCGTTCATGCATTATAACACATATGCTTTATAGAACATATGCATTTAGGTTTGGTGATCATGAGCCTAGTTTGAAATAACATGTACTCATTATAAAAATTATGTGTACGTGTTATGTATATTATGCACACATGTTATGGTAAATTCCCATAGAATTATCCCCTAACTCCATGTACTTACCCTATAGTAGATATGTAAGCAACTCAAGAAGTGATCACGGATAATAATTACTAACATCTATGGCATTTTTTTAGGGGGAGCTCTAGTCACTTGCCATAGGGTTCATATTTTATAACTTCATGGTACATGTATATGAAAGGTAAGTGTGATTTTTTTTTGTGTTTTTTGGTAGTTGCATGAGTTATATCTCTAGTGAGTGATCTTGGTAACTTGGATCTATCTGACTCAACCTTTATTGTTGATGGAGACACTCTCAAAAGATGGAGCTTCTCTAAGTACTATGAGAATAGAGTTATTAATACTTTTAAATTAATTAGGGTAAAGGAATGTAGGTTCCTTTTTCATTTATTTTGACACTCGTATGCATTCCTCTAAGTTAGTAAATTTTTATTAGCACACTAAACTTAGGATGTAAAGGTGTCTTACACATAATATTTCTTTGAGTGTTGGGTATTTACATCTAGAGTTTATATGAGCTCATTTAATTTGTGATAGTTATTTCTTAGTTAGATTAGATTGCCAATGATTTTGGTGAATAAATCTCATAGAGGAGATTCTTCACATGTTCAAGGAGAACTACATCTAACCCTAATTCAAAGGATAAAATATATAGGTTACCCAATATGTGAGTGCATCAAGTCCTACATATTAAGCTAGGTTGGGGTGGTCATGTCATCATTTCTCAAGTTAGGTGAAACACTCATAAGGGACTTTTTTAATAAATTATTATTGGAGAATATTTATGGTAAATTTTAATTATGTGTGGATAGGCCTTGTTGCTTATCAATGATTGAATGCTTATTGTAGAATTATTCCCTTGTAAACTAAACCTAACACAACCTTTAGGTTTCAAAATATTAATAATAATAATTTTAATACCTATATGTTTTACCAAGAATTTTGAGACCCAATCTTAACTAAATGAATCAACTTCCCCCTTCTAAATTTTTTTTATTAATTTTACATGTATTATTGCAAGCAAGAAAACAAAATGAATTATTTTATCCATTAAATAATTAGTGTGTCACACTTCTTATTACAACATTGGATGATTGGGAATGATAGTTAATAACTATTAAATATTAAATTAAGTAAACAAAAAAATTATTGTGTTTTATTTGGGTTTTACAAGATGAAAAATTTATGCATGACATTTGGTATTAGAGATCGGGTTCAACATTAGGAGATTTGGGAATATTTACTTTATTTTACCACTTTTGTAATCTATTTTACCTTTGTGTATGCTTATAATATGTCTCATAATGATAGTTTGGGTAGTAAAAATGGTGTGATTCAATAGGACCCACCATTAAGATAGTATGTAGACATAAACATGCAAATTCTACATACCTTTGAATCCTCTATACCATGCAACTCATGTTGGACATCATATACGAAAGGTTTCCTCCAGTTTAATATTTATTAGGGGAAACCTTTTTATAATATCACTAGTGAGTAGATATATTTGCTCATTGACATCATCTAAGGGTGTGTAGACCCTACTACCCTTGGGATTGTACCAGACATCATGCATGAGTGCATGACTAACACCTTCCTCACTCTAAAGAGATAATTCTCTCCTTTTAGATAAGGTGTACAATCTCAAGGTAGAAAACTAGGATTTCTCAAGCTTAACATCATGTAAGTACTACTCCTTTAGATACTAAAGGCATAGGACCATGTAGGTCATTAGGATCATGACCTAAGAGGGTACATCCACCAAGAACATGTCTGATTTAAAGTTTTATTAAGAATTATGAATTGAAATGTGTAGAGAGGACCTAGTCAACTTCTCTATAGTTATATATAATAGAGAAACTTGGATTGATTGATGAACAAATGGAATGCCTAATGTATGGTCCAGATGATAATGCACATGGTAATTTACTTGATGTGGCCCTGAATACCTGAGAAGGAGACCATCATGCATCAATTAGTAGGGCACCAAAGGCAATACCTTCAAGGCCATGATATGGACCAAATATAAGGCCCAATCTTATGTTACCTCCATTATTATATGTATACTACCCTCTTGCACTCAAATGATTTATGTTTTGTTTCTAAGAGGCATGAAGTGCCTTTATTGTATATTTTTTACTACTATGTTGGATATTATCTTATCTTTTTGTAAATCACTTTATGTATGTAAAGTTGGCTATTTTGGCATATTAATTATATCATGATTACCTAGATTTTATCTTAAGAAACATGTGTTAGTGCTTTAAGACATTTAATTTAGGTTGATAATTAAAATAATAAGAAAATATGTATAATATTTTTGATAATTTTTATAAAAAAATATAACACACTAAGGCACTATTTTCAAGGATAATGCTTTGATCTTCATATTTTCATAGTATTTATGATTCATGATTGATCATCTATATAGGGGTTTAGAGAAGTACTTATATTAATCATAAGATATTTATATGCATTAATAAACCATATAGAAAGGTACCCATTTGACATTGCGTCTTTTTGTAGGTAGTTGAGATTCTTCAATGATTTGAGACTATAGAGGAAACATGTATACTACAATTATGGATCAGTAGGATAACTACTTACCTCATGTATATTTCATGTGTTCATTTTTATTTATGTTGTGTTGTACTTTTACCCTTTACCCACTAGTATGGACCATTATGGACTAATATTATAGAAGTTATTCATATACATCATTTTAACCCTTGATGGCATAATATGTATGTATGCATAAATGTGATTTTTTTTTTTAACCATTACATCACCTTGTATCTGTACAAAAAATCTAGGACGAAATCATTATCTATAAAATAATAGTATTGTTGTGTAACTTTGGTATGTATGTTAAAGTACAAAAAAATCAATTTTGTTATGTGGCTAATTTGTACTTATGTGAATTTAAACATACTTGTGACATACTTTGTACATTTACTAGCCACATGAATTTGTATGTGTATAGTAACACTCATTCATGTAAAATAAAACTCATTCATGCAACCATATAATACACATGAAACTATTATGTAGTGTGATCCTTTACTTTTAATATAGTGTTGCACCATGTAACCCTGCCTCATCATTTTATTGTTTGAGTGATTATGCAAGTGTGGGGTTGAGGGAGACATTGAGCTCTTGTACTTAAGTTGACTATAAGATTAGGCTAGGAATTGAAGCTTTAAGTTACTAAGGTTGAATCCCCGCTTTTTCCATATGCACATAATACATATTGGATATACAATGTGTGTTAGTCTTACACAAACTATGTGACTCTTCCCTCACCCTTTAGTGGTTTTTGGAAAGAAAACCTTTGTGAATACCACTCTATGTTAAGCCTTTTGGAAATCATGATACTATTATTCTATTGATTTTTACCTCATGGAGGTAATAGAGACTTCTATGATCATATTTTTTATGTCATTCTCCCCCTGGTGGCTTCTTAAGCCAGATATTGTAAATAATGTGGAATTTTGCGATGTTGTTAAGTTGAAATTGTAGTTTAAAATGATTGAAAATTTAAATTGATTTCAAAACCAACACTTTTTTATTTTTAAATTAAACTATTATAATTATTTAACCATTTATTGATTGATTTAATTTTGTTTGAAATTTTAAGTTTTATTCATTCTATTGATGATTCTCCTCACTAT